>VZRX01016395.1:8431-48517 GCA_013398075.1 Notiomystis cincta
GGCCATATTTCAAGAAGTTTTGGATCTGCATGGACATGATCCCAAAATAGAGAGGTTTCTGGTCCCACATTTTGGCTCACCCTGTTACAGTCTAACTGGCTTTGCAAAGAGGTGGACTAGGAGCCAAATCTCAGAGGCTGAGATTATGTTGGGGTTTGCTTCAGGTCCATTTTTAATGTTAGAGAAATTATATTATATGCTATGATGAAATTGTGAGATGGCATCATTATCAAGTTATAACATGATGCTATTAATTCCTCACACCCTCTGCAAGTTGCTGTGACCACAACCCTAATTGTTTTTTCAAGCTCACAGTAATGTGGCCTCTGGCTCATTATAAAATTACACGAAGAAACTCATGTATGCAAAAGGAAAAGAAAAAGGAATGAAAATCTCTCTGTGGACCTTTTTGAGTTGTACAAGTCATGGCTTTAGACAGGGAGAAACATTCCAACAACAGAGATTGGCAAATATTAGAAAATTTGGCTATAGATTCTTGGAAGTTTCTCAGAAGCTTTTCCAAACCTCATCTTTAGATTATCCAAAACACTACACAGATCTCTTGGGTTACAGTTTCTGGTCTTTGCTGACTCCAGCAAGCACAGACTTATGTGAAAATTGAAATATAAAATAAACAACTACCTACCCCAGGAATGTAAATCTCTTCCCTTTCTTAAATCTTGACCGACTAAATCTTTTGCGCTTCAGAAAAGTGTATGCATATGTTCACTTGGATAGAAGATTTGGGTCATATCCTAATATTTAGTTGAACCAATTTGAACAGCCATTCTGATCCAATAATTTGCTTTTAATGAATGTGACAGGAAGAGCCAGGCTCCTTATTGCATTTAGCCTTCTCTGAGTAGCCTAGTCTTTATTTTTCCTCCTGTATATCCCTCCAGCTGATCTCACAATACCAAAGCACCACTTTGGTCCATGCCAGGTGACAATGACTCTTGTGCTGGCAGTGCAGGACCACGTTGCACCCAGGTTTCACATGTTTTCACTGCTCCAGTAGCAGATGATCCATGTGGTGCTTATCAGCAGATTTCCTACCATGGGAACCTGCCAGAATGGGTCTCCATGCAGTCACTGCTCCCTTCCCATGCCTGTCCTGGTGTTTCCACTGTGTTATCCAGGAAAAACAGAAGTCATCAGGGTGCCCTCAGGATTGCAACCTCCCTTTGAGCATATTTCCCATGACTGGAGCAGAAGGGTCCCCCATACCCCGTGCTAAACACCCTTGCACAAAATGGTGCTTGCTTTTTGGGGAGAGTTTGGCAGCTAATGGATTCAATGTGTGGATTAGAGGCACTAAAAATGGTTTGGAAATTCTCCTAAGCATCTCCAGGTGTTTGATACATTAAAATAGCTGTAAAATAATAAAATGGAGGGAGAGACTGTCAGTCATCTTGAACAACATTGTGGACACTTCTGACAGTCAGTGCTATCTCATACAGAGAGAGCTCCTTTTATTTTGTATTCCCAAGAAAGGTTTTGTTGGGTCTATTAGTCTTTGGGTAACCCAGAGAAGGGATGTGACATGAATTTAATGTGCCCCTTCTTAAATCCTCCCTGTTCTGATAATCACAAAGAGTTAAACTAATGCAGCAGAAGGTTTCTCTGGGCCTCTAGGAGGTTCAGCAGATTACTAATACACTACAGGCAGTTTTAATGACAGAGCTTCCAGCTCAAATCTGGCCTTTTTATTATGATGAAGGGCCTGGCCCCAAGTGGTACAGAACACCTGCAGCTCTCATTGAATACAATGGGATCTGATGCTGATGAAAGGGACCATTTTCAAACTTCCTTAGAAGTAGGCGCTCCCCAGATGTTATGCAAAAAGCCCTGCAGAACAGGCATCAAGTGCTGTGATACTAGGCAGGCCAGCCACTCTTTTCCTCAGCAGGATAAACCCAGGAGTTTGTGCAAGTGGTTTATGTGATCAGATCTCCTATCCAGGAGCAAGCAAATTAAGGTCAGGGCTGACTGAATTAATGGAAGTATTAGACATTCCTTGAGAAGAAGTGGACATTTGAACAAAGAGGATTTTCTCTCGGTGGGAAGGTGCCTGATGACATCTGAGTTTTGTCACTGACAATAGTCATAGCAGGACTTTGAATATAATCCAGAAGAAAACTTGTGAGAAACAGGGAAGCATGTGTATGAGGAAAGACAAAGGGACGTGCACAACTTCTTACATGTAATTTCAAAGCAGAGCTTCAACAGAGACTTGTTTTATCTGAACTGGTTCATATCTCTAAATTTCACAGTTCACCCACGGTCAAGAGGAAACAATGCTTTCCACTCCATGCTATAACACTTTTGAAATTCCCCTTCTTTGCAATTCCCCAGGAACCCCTTGGTTAATGCAGATGGAGAACCTCAGCCCTGTGTGGTGCTGGTGCCTCTGGGACAGAGCACTGCTGTAGGCACGGGTGGGATTGGTGTTGGCAATTATGGGTGAAATACTGTAAAACTGTTGATGAAGTGCAAGGCTGCACCATTCATTTGGGGTCTTTATTGAATTTTATTTAGTCACATTCTCTATGCCTTTTAGCCATTGCTCCCTCCCTTCCTCATTTAATATATCTACTTATTATATAGAGAGCTGGTTCTAATTAAAGTCAATCAAAAATAAAACAATACACAAAAATTCGAATATATTGTACACTTGATTAGCCATGGCTGGGCAATAATATACAAGGGAAAATCTACATTCCTACTCCTCTCAGCTGGGGATAAGATCCAGAATCATATTACCAATATAAACAGCATAAAGCAGTCTGCTTTATTAATACCTAATATATCAGATATCACACATTCATTGCAAAAGGCAAAAGAATAAAAGCATGCCTGCATTCTGACATTGACACAGATATTAAATAACACGTGTCCTGTTCTGGATTTTCCTTCTTTGTTACAGGGTTGCAGGGGAAGAAAGGCATAAATGCAATAATAGTAAAAAAAAAAAGTTCTGTGACAATTATGTGGTGGTGGCAACATTGGCCCATTGTATGCAGTGAGTAAACATAAAAATGCAACAAACCTCTCAAATAATATCCATGTATCAGGCCAATTCCCAGCCACCACCAGCTGTCCAAGCACTGTGGATTTGCTGTGGCAGTGCTGCATAGCTGGAGGAGGGAGGCAGTATACGAGGACTTGGGCAAGTGATTTGTTCAGCTCAGGAATGTCACAGAAGTGCTGGGTGTTGTCGGTTTATTTTTCTGCTCTTGGGTCCTCGTAGGGCTGGTTTATTCTTTTCACAGGGCTGTTGTAGCTCACATCCCCTGTGCTGAGGGACTACTGTCAGGAAGAGAAAAGCTGAAGACTTAGTATTCCCTAGTGATGTTTCCTTTCTGGTCCTCTCCCTCTATTCCCTAATCCCTTCCTCCACCATCATCCTGAGGGTGGAGGAGGAGGCGAGGTCCTGAAAAGAGAATGCAGAGGCAGTGCTAGATAAATGCTGCCAGATAAACCCCTCTCTGTCAAAGTTATTTCCCTGGACAGTTTCTTTGTGTCTGTGTAGCTGGCATAAAGTGGCCAAAGCATACAACTGCCTCTCATCAGAGTGATTGTGTGTACAGTGTGAGTATGTGAGTATAGAAATTAATAAGGTTGGACTCTCTCTCTCTTACTGGGATTTAGGTTTTCTCCAAATATGAAACCCAGTAGCTGGGTTTCACTGTATGGAAATGAAACTGTGCACTTTAAAAAGCAGTGAAGTAAAACTTCCACAGTAGCTTTGATATGGCTGGTTCTTTTTTAAGCCACTTGGACTTGGCATTGCTTCCTGACAGTCTGCCAGCCTTGGATGCTGTTGTTTTTATCCATGCTGGAGAATGAGACAGCTTGCTGATGGCTTTCTGAGTATGGTGTTTGAATGGGTTACCTGGCATCATTCTGAACTCAAGGAAATCGCAGTTCTCAACCTTTCACATTGGTCTGGGGAGCAAAGTACAAGGCTGGGCCATGCAAAAGCATGTGAAAGCCTCTATTCCCTTTCTGCTCAACATAACAGTCCCTCACACTGGGGTTATGATATTACTGCCTTCATTCCCTTCCCACCACTGCTCTCTGAAGCCAGTGACCTAGGAGAATATTGTACCCATTCCTCTCTCCCCACAGCTGATCCAACCCTACCTCAGCCATCTACCCCTGCCCCTCACTGCACCTGCCTTGACACTCCAGCCATCCGCCCCGACACACAGCAAGACTCTGGGAGCTGACGAAGTTACCACCAGACAACTGATTACCTGCTAATCTGCTGCTTGGCAGCAGCTGGTTGTGTGAAAGCTCTTATCCTGCAGCTCAACTTTTTCACAGAGGGAGGTACGGCTGAACACGAACTCCTGTACAGAGGCAATTACACAAGCTACGGGGTTACTGCCTTGATATAGGCAGTTGAAGACTGCTGCCTCCAAGTATCATTTGAAGTATTTCACACACCAGCAGTGGTGCACATATCTCAGCCTGGTTTGGTGGACTGGGCATTCATGAACCTGTCAGGTTCACTGAGGTCTGCTCTGCGCTGATGTGTGTTTGTGTGTGTGTGTGTGTGTGTGTGCATGCACAGTCAGATTGTTTGGCTTCCCATTTGTAAGCTTGTTGAGGAAGATCGCTTTCTGCAGCATTTACTGGGGTCTGGCATAACAGGCTGCTTGCCTTGGTGGAGCTGTGAGGTACTACCAATACTGGCAGTCCATTGCATGTATCCAAAGAAAATCAAGACATTTCCTTGACTGCATTTGCTTGAATGATGCTTTGGAGTGTGGCACATGGCATTGGGTTTGTTGATTAAGTATTATGGTAAGCCAGAAAGCGATTTGCTGTGACATAATAAGATGTGACTGATGTGTCCTGATGTGATACACACTGAGCTGTTGCAGAGAGATTCACAGTCAGACCCACATGAAGGTAAAACCTAAAGCACTTTTTCTAACACCCAGTTCTCAGATATTTGACTTGGACAATTACAGATTTGCCACCAACGCTCTGCTGTCCTCAGTCACCACACTAAATCTTCCTAATTGGCAAATACATTAGTGGGAACTGACATCACCATGTTAGTCACTGCGCAAACATGGAGGTTGGCGGAGAGCTACAATCGTTCAGAGTTGTCCATAATTAATCACAGGCAGGTAGTTCAGAAAGGCTATGGGAACAGTCTCCACATTCACTTACTAACACTTTATGATCCAAAACAGAATCCAGAAGTTATTCCGAGACAGGTGGTCATAAAACCCTGAAAACTGGTACTGAGAGTTGCTTTTGTTGTGCCCTACATAAATCTGTCATATTTTGGCTAAATTATATACTGTTTAAAGTCAGCACTTATAGTAAAAACAGCCTGTGTTGTGCTTGGAAGAACCTTTGCTGCTGAAACCTCTGAGTGTTTGCAGGATGCTCTGTGCTGCAGAAGATGAAGCCTTGAAGGAGCTGAGCTTTCCCCACAAGGCAGTCCAGATGGGGCATTGCAGAAGACCTTATGGCTATATGCAGCCATCTGTGATCAAACAACAGGCTACACAAGAGCTTTATGAGCAAGGGCATGTCCACCCTGTACCTGAGCTGAAGGGAAAGCTCTGAGACAGCTCACCTCTGTGTAACCTACCCTTTGTCTCATGAAATGCCTGTTCCACAGCTGAGGACTGTGTGGCATGGACATACCCAGAGCGGCCAATCAATGCCATATGGCACCAGGAGTCAAAGGCAACAACAAAAATAACTTCTGCCCCACTCAGATCCCCCCTCTCAAAAAAAAAAAAAAACACCCCAAAAAACCAAACAAACCAAAATGGAAAAAAAAGGAAAAAAAAAGCATTAAAATGCTTTGGGAATATAGAGTACAATGGGAGAAGGTTTAAAGAGTGCTTCTTTCTGTTTCTGCAAGTGGTGGAGGCAATCATAAGGCAGCCTTTTTTCTAGCTGTAACTGGTGTGTGTGCCAGACTGCTGTTAAGTTAGAGAGCAAAGGCTGATTGTGAAGCTGTATTTTAGAAATTTGAGGAGTTTCTGTACTTCATGTAAGAATGAAACACAGGAGAGGAATGTTATTAAACAAAATGAAAAGGAGGGAAAAAAAATCATAAGGGTGTTTGTGGCTGGGCTCAGGATGAAGACTAGGTTTTACAGTTCTGGAGGCTACCTGAGACCTGATAAGACTGTGACTGTGATCAAAACAAACTGGAGGTGATTACTGGCAGATTTCAAATTAATCCTTTAAGAAAACATTAGAATGCATCACAGCATAGCTTACAGAGGATGGACTCTCCTATGGCTAACTAGACATGATACAAAGAAACTCACTATTACTATAAAACTGAAATTGGAGGCTAGAAAACTCCAGAAAAGAGACATAGGATGTTGCCCGTGCTGAGCTAACAGCACATGCTCAACTAAGGACCAGCAGGTGAGAGAAGGTGTAAGAAATCCCTTGAAATTATGTCAGTGTGCCAGCTTTGCAGGCAGCAGGACAATATTTGTGGTACAAAGGAGGAAGCAGACAGTGACTTAGTCAAATTAACACTTTCTAGGAGCAGGAGATAGTGTTGCATTAGATCACTGGACTGTAGTTTGGAAAGAAAATGTGTCCTTAACTCTACATGAGTTGAAGAGCACTAAGTCCAAGTTACCACAAAGGGATTTCTTCACACTGCAGAAAATGCTGAGGTACTAGAGGAAAGACAGCTAAGACCCCAAAATCCTCATGGTGAACATACCCTGGGTGTTTGTGGAAAAGACTCCACTTTCATTGCTACCAGAGAAAAGGGACTACTGAGACACTGTTCTCTTCTAGCATCTCTGTTCTGCCTTGGCTTCCAAGCTCCTCTGAGGTGAGCCTTGTGTGCCTGTCCAACATTCTGGGCACATTTTGCTTCTACACTTTCCCTGAGTCTTTACTTCTCAGACATATTTCTTTAAGTCTATCAGGTGGACATAGATCTCTCAATAATCTCTTCCGTTTACCTCATTTTTAATTAGCATTAAAAAAATTAAAAATACCCATCTTGCTTCAGAGCTTGTTTCCTTTTCTCCTTCTCCATCTGTCTCATTCATTGTTGGATCATTTGTTCCAGTGTTTCAGGTATTATTGTCCATTAGAGAATCACAGAATCACAGAATGGGTGAGGTTGGAAAGGACTGCAATGGGTCATCTGGTCCAACCTCCCTTCTCAAGCAGGGCCATCATAAAGCACATTGCACACAAATACACCCAGGTAATTCTTGAATATCTCCAGTGAGAGAGACTCCCCAACTGTCTGTGAAACCTGTTCCAGGGCAGGGTCACCCACACAATAAAGACATTCTTCTCGTGTTCAGGTGGAACTTTCTGTGCACTAGTTGCCACTAGTTGCCTCTTGTGCTATTGCTTGTCACCACCGAGGAGAGCCTGGCTCCATGCTCTTGGCATCTTCCCTTTCGATATTTATACACACTGATGTGGCCCCCTCTCGGTCATCTCTTCTCAATACTGAACAGGACCAACTCTCAGCATATCATCGTAACAGAGATGCTCCTGCCCCTTAATCATCTTTGTTGCTCTGTGCTGGACCCACTCTGGGAGCTCTCCATGTCTCTCCTGAACTAGGGATCCCAGAACTTGAGATGGGACCTCATGGGACCTCACTAGGGCGGAAGGGCAGGATCACCTCCCTTGATCTGATGGCAATGCTCTTCCTAATGTACCCCAGGATCTCATTGGCCTTCTCTCCAGGTATTTCCCTGTGCTGAACTTCACAAGGTTCCTCTCTGTCCTTCTCTCCAAACTGTCAAGGTTTCTTCTGAAAGGTTGCACAGCCTGCTGGGATATCAGCCATCCTCCCAGATTTGTTTCATTAGGGAACTTGCTGAGGAAGCATCTGTCCCTTCATCCGAATCATTGATGGTTAAGTTGAACAATACTGGACCCAGTATTGAACCTTGGGTGACACCACTGATACCAGGTCCCCAACTAGACCCTATGCCACTGATGATGACCCTCTGGGATCTGCTGTTCAGCCAGTTCTCATTGTGATATCTCTCTTCTCAAAGATTTTCCACAGCAGAGTAGTAAGTCAGTGTTACGTCCCCATTCTCATCCTTATGTGCCAAAGCCATGTTTATGCACAGCTCCAGCTCTGGCTCTGCTCATCCACTTTCCTGTGGTTTCTTTGCTTGGAAATTCAGACCTCTCAGTGGCTTGATTCCCACTGCAGAGCATCATAGCTATTTCTCACTGCTATTTTCTGTTCTTCACTGTCCCCAGATTTCAGCAGGGTTTACTTGACCAGACATCGCAGCAGGTATCCAGAAGCACCTCCCAGGCAGTAACAGCCAGGGATCCTGTGCCTATGCACTTTCAGATGTACTTGTCTATTTACAGAGGAAAGAAACTAAGGAAGAGAGTGGTTTCTGAAGAAAGGCAGGAAAAGGGAGGAAACATGAACTGCTGGAAAAAGAGCAAATGCTTTTTACGGGCATTGTGGGTAACAAGAACCACATGTGGATGGAGCTGGATGGAAGGAATCTAAGTTGGTGTGGTTTCCCAGTTTAAAGGGGAAATCAGTGCCTGGCTGCTTGAAGGTGGGAGGCAAGATGCAGGAGGGCAGGAGAATTCTTTTGTGGCTGTCACTATGACTGGGGGCAGAAACAGTAAGACTAAAATATTCTTGGAACCGTTAAAAAAGATGAAATATGAAATGAGAGTTCTTTTTTCATCCCCTTACATTCCTTGCTTTACTTCATTCTGTAAATTCTTATGAACACTGGGTACTTCAATTTCCAGACTCTTCTGTGCTTGCTTTGCAACCTTGGATGTGGATGTTTTTGGATGTGGAAAAAAAATACATGTAATATTAGCTACAGTTAGACATCAATTGGTGGCATTTATCATACCCCTTCACACTGTCATCCACACATTGTCCCCTAATTCAACACCTTGGGCCACATGTAAAGGCTTCAAACAACTCTTCAAAAAAAAAAAAATCAAGGTCAAATGCCTACATCTTTGTCTTTCTGCATGTGTTTGTATGTGTAGAACACTTTAGCAACCATCTTTGAGAACAAAGGGAGTGAGATACTTGGGCAGAATCAGTGGAGGAGGTTGGAGGGGAGGGCAGAGCAGGACAGGGCCAGGGAAGAGTTCCCACAAGTGGTATTTCCTCAACTGTTATATAATACTTATATTAGGGTGGTGCCAAGAGGCTCCAGTCAGGATCAGAGCCTATCCGATTATATGAAATTCACAGAAACGTACCAAGACACAACCCTTGCTCCAAGGAGAAGATAATCTAAAAGGAAAAACAACCTCACTAACATGAGGAGGGGTGCATGAGGGAGTGGAGCTGATGAGAGGGAGGGACAGGGACAGCCATCTTAGGGTGGGAGCTGCATCTCTTTCCCACTTATAAAAGGCTGGCTATCCACAAAGCATCTAAGGCGAGGTTCCTTCTGTAAGCAGAATGATTAGCCCTACAGGGAATTCCCCAGTAAGTGGTTATTCATGAAGAAAGGTGCTTGAAGAGATGGGATGAATGCTTCTCAGTTTCAAGAAAAAGGCCTTTGGTAAAAACAAGTAGATTTGAAGACTAACTATGCATTTTGATGGTAAAGACCAGAGATTTTTCCATTTGTTTTCTCCTGGACAATGTCTGTGCTGTTCTAGTCCAGACCGTGGTTAAATCTGCAATAAAAGTATACATTTTATGCTGAGGAGTTATAAGAAGGTTTCAAGCCCCAGCTGGCCTTCAAGAAAAGCTCCATGGAACATAAGCTCTGAACATAAATTTGATCTTTCAGTGGCAAATGGAGCCATGATGTTCTTGGTGAGTGCTGTGCAGCAGTGCAAGGTCTCCCTGCCAGCATTTGTAGAGGAATGTGGCACAGTACACAATGCTCACAAGAGGCCTTTAGTCCTCTGAGCTCTCCAAAAATAAAGTGAAGGTCTCCCATTGAAAGCAACATGGTGAAACAAAAGCACAGGGAAGCCCACAGCATGGGGGCATTAGGCTGAACTGACAGCACTTAGCAGTTTAATTTATCCATAATACCTGTTGATGAAATGAGGAATTACACAGGCAAGTGTTTCCTTAGCTATGGAAAGGAAAGACTGTCCAGAGGAATTCGGTTGGAGCTGGGCTGGAGAGCTTGTAGCTGCCCTTTGTTAATTTTGCAAAGATCTCCGAGCTACCATGTGCTCAGGGCTGGGAACCAGTGAAGAAATGGGCCTGAGGAGGCTTGATTTTGATGAAGCCTGTGTACTTCTCCAGCTGGTGGCATTTAGGGGCCATGGCCACAATTGCAGCTTGTGTTGACAGGGATGATACACTGCAGGGACTAAAAGGAAACCTTTTGAACCTCTGTTGGTGGCTATTTGCCACACACTTCATCTGTAATTGTCTCTAATCCCAGGCACTTTACCTGTCTGTTGGTGAAACATGTTCACATTCATTCTAAACAAGCAGAAATGTGAAAGCAGATTTGGTGTTGCAAACATTAAATGGACAAGTAAAGAATGTAAATTGCAAAAAGCAAAAACAAAGCATCATAAAGTCTATGTGCTGATTATTTTTGAAATAAAGAATTACAAAATAAATTAATTCAAGGGAGAAGTAATTGCAATTAATAAGTTGCAAATTCATGTAATGAATGCATTGGAACAAAAAAGTTATCTCTATAATCACAGCTGTGACCCTGATGTCCTTAGGGCACAATGGATCAGAAAGATTTTTTTCCTGCAAATGTTATAACCATTCAGAAATAAAGGTATGGTCAAAACGTACAATTTTACAGTACTGCAAGACCATATAACTGATTATTAATACCAAGGTAGGATAACATTTTGCTCCTAAAGCTATTTTATAAATGCATGGTGTCTCTTATTTTATGGCATAACCACGGTGTATAATAACTAGCTCTGATTCAGTACTTTAATCATTTGATCATATAAAGCTCTTAGTTTCATGAAGTAATCACAGGTGGAATTTCCTTGTGCCTCTCATTCTCTTGTCTGAATAATCTCATGCAAGGCATGGCAGGGCTGGCAAGGTATCCAAACAGCAATCTCCTTGGAAAAAGGAAGGACACTTTTGAGGTAAAGGGCACATATTCTATGAGGCTGGACCAGAGTGTGTTTATGCTGCATGATGTGCTGGTGTAGATAGTAACATGCATCTCACAGCATATCAGAGGCACCAAGCAGTAGCAATTTCTGTGACCTTTCCTGAAGGAGAGGGACAATTGTGCTTCAAAGTCAACATATCTGTTGCCATCCTGACCCTTCATCCCTTTCCTCCTCAAACATCCAGCATGTGTATGTATAATGTGGTCTTAATAAAAGGCAAAAGAATATTATGAAAGAAGATTATGCTTTTTCCTCTCTCAGTTTCAAAACAGCATTGAACATCCCAATTATATCAGCTCCAAAAAATCTATGTCATTATAAATGTGACATATATTGCAAATATTGCACATATTTTCACCTGCTAAATCATTAAATAAATTGATCCTAAGTGTATAAATACATACCTGACCAAAGTAAATGAATAATCAAAATAAGGACTTACAGCAGAATTCTCTAAAACTCATGAGAGAAATGATACTATACCAAGTTAAATCCCAGGAAAGGTTTAAAGGTCAAGTTTTTCTTCACTAAGTAACTCAGTAAATGTCTATAAAGCCATATAAGGGAGAATCTGGAGAAAATCAAGAACCCGTATCCTCTGTGTAGAGCAGAGTGGCGAGCAGCTCTACACTGAGTGAACTTTTGTTTTGGTGACAATGGAACCATTTATTTCTAAAGAACCACCCTGGACATTTTTCCACATCCTGTTGTCCCTGTCCAGTGCTAATGTCAGTAGGAGCTAGACGTGTGCAACATTCACCAAAATTGAAATAAGCAATTTTCTTAGTTGTTTTGGGACTACTCACAGTAAAAATTCAAAACTAAATGCTAAAAATCAACTTAAAGAGCAAAATGAAAAGAGGAATTACAGTGGAGTATGTGCTCAGCAACTCCAAGCAGTAGCCAAGGGTTGCTCAGTCCTAGAGATCTTCATTTATGTTTTTGTCCTGGTGGTGATTAATTTTGTCTCTTTCACCTCCTACATTGGACACATGCAATGAATATACCAGCTTTGTTTGAGGTCCTAGAAGTTTCTCATTTTTCTCTGCTGCCTGGCCAGGGCAGAGCCAATGTCCTGGTGGGCTTGATTTTATGTGAAAGAAACTTGGAATATTCTCCATTTCTTGAGTTGCTTTGTCTCTTTTCTTCTTGAAATAAGGGCTGTGTCATAGAGAGTTAGTGAGAAGCATTATAAGTTGGTATACTTAATAGGACTGGTCTATTACACCTTCTCTGGTATTAACAAAGATGAAGTTTGCATCAAGTATCTCCTACTGTCAAAGCACACCTGTGAAAGAAACCAATAGAAAAACCCATCAATTCGTGCCACAAATGAGACGTCTTTACAATCAAAACACATGTGAAAGGAAAAAATTCTGCAAGGAGCTCATCTCTGATTTCTCTGTGTTGCAGTGTGTTTCTGCTGATGTCTCGCCCTGTGTCGCCCTTTCCTCCCTGAGCAGCAGTGCTTACCTGTGTGCCAGTCTGTCGGGTATTCCGGCTCTCAA
Organism: Notiomystis cincta; assembly: GCA_013398075.1. NCBI lineage: Eukaryota > Metazoa > Chordata > Aves > Passeriformes > Notiomystidae > Notiomystis > Notiomystis cincta. The sequence goes on from VZRX01016395.1 coordinate 21,046, forward strand.
AGGGCAGTCACCTGAACTTCTCTGTTCCCAACCATGCCAGCTTGTGACTCCTGACATCACTAGAAAAAAACAGCACTAGAGAAAAACACAGCTGATGCTCTACACTTGCATTAGGGTCCTGAATCTCTCCAGAGGTTGAGTGTCGTTAGGATTAATGCCAGTGGCGCTTGGTGTTTGCAAAACAGGTGAGAAAAGAGGATCAAGAACTCCAAAAATAATCCCCTCTCTTGCTCCCCCAAAATGATCCAGGTGAAAGAAAGCCTGGTTCAGAACAAACCACAAACGGTCTCATGAAGGCAAAACAAAGCCCATTCCAGCTGGGGGGAGCTGATGGTTGCCAAGGGCTTGGTGGGCGTGAGACAGACAGACAGACCTGCAATGAAGAATATCATGATTCCTCTTTTCGTGTGCCAGATTGATGGAACTACAACAGTAGAAACAAAAGATGGCTTGGATGGGCAGCGAGGTAGCAGAGACAGGCTGACACACCTTGATACCAGACTTGCACAGCTGCACATATGCCACTGCTGATCCATCAGCCCAGCATGCTGCCCACAGTGACTGATCAATCTACACTTGCCATTGCTTGATGTTAGCAGCAGCAGCAGAGAGCAAGGGAGAGAAATATTCATAATATACTGGAGGGTATGTTTTTGTTTCCCTTTCTGTGTGTGTGTGTGTGTGTATTTTGGTGTTTTGGGTTTGTTGTTATTGTTGTTGTTTGGTTTGGTTTTTTGTTTATTCGTTTGTTTTGTTTTGTTGTTGTTTGTTTTGCTTTTTTTTAATTCTTTTTTTTTTGGCTGGGTTTTTTTTTCTTCTCACAGAAGAGCCCTGTGGTGAAAATATACCAGTGCCAGTATAACCTCTGCTGACTTCAGGTACCATGGCTTTTACTTCAGCAAGATTCTCTTGGACCTAAAACATGGGACTTTTGTCCCCTCCACTCTGTGAAATAAAATGCTTTTCTGTAGGAGGCTGGGGGAACTAATGAGAAAGGAAAGGCAAAATGAACCTGGGTCAGATGATGGCTGTTATGATCAGGAGTTACTTCAAATGAAAAGGAAGGCTGGCCAAAGACTGATACAGAGGAGCTGCTGCAAAAGGATGAGACAGATGGATCTGCCTGCTTTCCAATAAGGGTTTTGAGCAAATGATTTGTATTGAAAAGATATTCTTCAAACTAATATGTGGAGTCTAGACTATAACTGTCACATAAGAGAGACTGAAATTTTCAGATCAATAGATGAATTTGCAGCACCCCTTCTTCTTATTATCTATATTATCTACTGCTTGAGTTCACAGACTCAGCATTCCTTCAGTAAAGACTTTCCTCAAATCATTATCACACACTTGGCCCACTTTTTCTCTACTCTAGATACACTACTGGTATCAAGAAAAGCAAATTTCTGTAAGACCAAACAATCAAAGCAAGAAATTCTTGAAAGCACTCTATTGTGGTTAGTGCTTGCTGATTGTTTGGATGTAGCTTTTTTCTAAGAACCCAGTAATATTCTGAATATTCAAATAACTTAGAAAAATAGACTGAAATTTGACACAAAGGAAAAACAAGGAAAAAACTGACATTCTAAAGTAAACCAAAACCCCATTCATATGAATGGGAAATTTGTGCTGACTGCAAGGATAACCTATGCCCATTATAAATCTGCAAGTTTTATTTCATTTTGCACATGTATTTAATCCATTTGTAAATTGTTCATTGGATAGCACAGGACGATGCTCTCCTGGGAACTGTAAGGTATGTGTATTCAACAGTGGAGAATAAACACAAGATTTTATTACAAAATGCCACTGCTGCTCCTGGCATGAGTAATTTGTGCACCTGCATTTTTAAAATGTTTCAAAGTTTTTCTCCTTTGTGAATTCAGCGGCAACACACATTATCTTTCAGGCTGCCACAACACAGTATTTGCAGACTGGGTCACGTCAGCCCTTGTTATCCAGAAGCCACTGTTTTCTGAGCAAATAGCAACTGAAAATGACAATGGTTCGCTCCAGACAGGGGAGAATAAGACAGTATTTCCTTATAGCCTAGTAATGTGTGTCTGCAAGATGAGCAGGAGACATATGTAGGGCTTAAACCCAAATTTGGAGTGGGTTTTTGGAGAGGACATAGGCACAAGGAAACATGAAAGGAATGGAATGTGTCCTGACAGCACTTCCTCCAGAAGTTTGTCCCACATTCAAGCACATTCAGCCTTGCAACATGCCTGGATTTGCAAGCGTGGGGAATGAGAGACTGGGTCTGGAGATTGAAATACACTCTGTGGTGCAGCTCTGCACAGCCCAAGTGCTGGGCCAGCCATAGATATCATTAAATGTAGAGTCCTGAATAATTACTACTGTGCTTTAAATACACCGTCACCTTCCGGAAGGCTGCGTCCCCATGGGAACTTGACTGGCTGATCAAGGTTTGGCGCAGGTAGGGGAATTAGGACATTTTAGTTAGTTTAGGCTTAGTAATTTAATTTTTAATAGTTATTCTGCAGGTGTCTAAAGTCGGCTCTATATATACAATTTTTAAGTAAAAATTTCCCTTGTGTTCCCTGTAATCTCTCTGAAATGTTCCTTGATTCTCTCAGAACTCTCTCATTCAAATATGCAAAGTGTATAATTCCAAGAAATCTTATGTATTTGTACATCTTAAAGTCATATTATCGTCTTAAGGTTCTATATCATGCAATTCCCCCATTTGCCATGGATCTTTTGCAAAAAGGTATTGAGATCTCGTATTGTACCAGTTTGATCATCAGGGACTATCTCTAAGGGCAGTCACAAGCAGGTGAGTTTGCAGCATGTTTATTTAACTGATACAACAGATGCTGATGGAGGGATGGAGCTGAGGAAATTGCCTTGGATGAAGCTAATTTTCTTCATTTCTTGAAGGGCTGGAGTGGCAAAACAGCACAACCAGCCTGTGGTTTCTAAGGTCTCCATGGCATATACATGTTTTGAAAATGAGATTTGAATAGTTGTGTGCAAGAGACTCCAGCTCCCTGGAGATGCACTTGACATTTCAAATGGTGCAAATCTGTAGAGCTGGGAACACCCAATTCTGTCTGAAAGCAGATAAACATGGCAGGAAATCAAACCACTTTGCCATCAGGGCCAAGTGTCTGCCTCCCATCCCCACCTGCATCCGTATACAAGACATGTTCGGGTCTGTATTTACCTTCAGTCCTCACAAAACCTTGGTACCCTCCTTCTCCTTTAGACTTTATTGCAGATTAGAGTAATAAATGTGGAGTCTTGTTCTTTCCCTCTTTTGTCACTAAAAGCAGCAATGAATGCTATCAAGACATGAGAATGAAGGGGAATCAGAGAAATGGGAAATCACTGAGTGGAGTCTCAATACCTGGTGCTGTTTCCTCTAAGGACACTCGCAAAGTTCTTGCTGTTTGAGTTCATAGAATGAATCAGAGGATCTGACCTTAGGATGATCTAGGCCAACCCCTCTGCCGTGGGCAGGAACACCTTTCACCAGACCAAACTGCTGAGAGCTCCATCCAACCTGGCCTTGAACAGTTCCAGAGACTGGGCATCCACAACTTCTCTGGGCAACCTGTTCTAGTGCCTCACCACCCTCACAGTAAAGAATCCCTTCCCTCTTATCTAACTGAAGGCTTACCTCCTTCAGTTTGAGCCCATTGCCCCTTGTCCTGTCAGTACCTGCCTTTGTTAAAGGTCTCTCCCCATCAGGGGCATTTAAGGGCTGGTTGCCATTGAAAAGGCTGAGGCAGAAGAGGCTACTGGGAACCATAAATAGGTGCCACCTCTTTACTGGAATCCCCTCCTAGAATCATGGCAAACACAGCAGCCCAAAGCTGTTCAACAACTCTCCATGTAGGCTGCATTTCCTGCAGTGTTCATACAACAGTCCCAGCTGGTGGGGCAGCAACATTTCCAAGCACATTCCAAGGCACAAAGGTCATGCAAGACATGTCAAACTAATTGAGCCACGAAAGACCACCCTGGTCCTTGCTAAGGAATGGGTATAACCAGAAACACCAAGTTACAGGAAGATTTGGACACCACAGAAAAAGAAGTCAAAAGCAGGGAAGTGGTTGAGAATGGAAATAGTTGGATGAATAAACTAGGTTGTAGAAGATGTTTACAAACCAAGTAATGGAAGTAAAGATTTCCCACAACTTTCTACAGCACTGATATCTCACTTTGGCCAAGCAGAGGGAAGTGGCCAAACCTGCTATGCATTTTCTTGGTCAATGCAAAGAGGACAGCATAATAAATCTGTGACAAGGTGTAACTGGTAATAAAAGAGAAGTACATTGAGTAAAAGTAATTTTCAGTGTCTATAAAGTAAAGGAAAATGGAAAACAGAGAGAGAGAGAGAAAGAAAAGCAATAAAGAAAATTTAAAGTCCTTCCAAAGAAGACTAAAGCCTTACTCCAATCTCTAAACATCTGACTGGAAAGTTTGACTTGTCTGCACTTTGAAGTTTAGAAACATAAATACAACTTTATTTTCTGTGAAATTTCTGAAAATGCAGCCAGCCAACAAAACCAACAAGTTACACTTTGCCTGACTGAGCATAATTTGCACAGGACTGTGATTGCTGTCCTACCTGGATAGTACCTCATATTTTTGACACCTCCATCCTTGGTGGGCTGCCCCTGTAGCACTTGTGTGGAACAAAGACTGCAAGGATGCTGCTCAGTACAGATACTCCCAGACAATCAGTCTTGACAAATTCACAGTCTAAGGAAGCGTGTTAAGTAATTTCAAATAAATATGTTTGAAGGCAGTGCAATCTGCCCTCAGATATTCTGCAGGCAGAAAAGTAGGCTAAATTCATCAGATTAATTATTAATTGCAAATTCTCTCAGCTCTATCATTGAGGTCAACAGCAAAAGTGCCACCGAGTACAATGGGATGCAGTTTCCAAAACAGGATAACACTCCTTTACTCCACAAATATGAGAAGCTTTACTAGTTTTGGAGAGACAGGCAGAAGAACCCAAACAAGCAGAGGTGTGTGCAAATAAGCAGTTTTATTTCATGAGGATTGACTTCTGTTTCAACCCATGTGGGACTGTGTGTCCCATATTCTGCTCAGAGCTTTGTGCTCAAATGAACCTAAATTCTCCACTCTCAGCAGGCTTAAAATATATACATGTATATGCATATATGCATGCATACAAATATATGAATTTGTATATATTTACACACATTTATGATGTGGTTTTGCATCAGAACTCTTCAAAATCATCATTTTGATGCAAAACCATAACCTGACTGACACTCTATCAAAGGTTTGTGACCTATTTGGTAAGGAAGGTCCAAACTTTTTGAATTTACAGCGAAGCCCAAAACTTAGTCATTTTGGAAGTGGGAGGAGGACTGGCTGCGTTGCAAACACTTTACACAGCTGTTCAAATGAAATCACAGAACACTTGATCCCTCAATCTCAAGAATCACCACGCTCTTTGTACTCCACAGAGGTCTTTCAGTCAGTACTGTACACCTGTATTTTTTAGACACATTAATTATGTGCCTGAGCAGTGTAATTATAACCTAAGCCATACTTTCTGATTAAATGCATCAGCCTAAATTCATGTTTATTTTGACTGCCTCCAGTTATCCAGACCAGTCCAGCCTCAAGAACACATGAAAAGACTGTTCTAAAAAGTTCCTTCATTTTCCACTCACCTCCCTGTAAAACTGAAGTGAATATTTTCAGTGAGGGAGGAAGGAGAAGAAAAATAAACAGGGGAGGAAATGTAATTGAAGGTGGCATGAAGAACATGGCCTCTCTCTTTTCTCTACTGTTAAAAACCTGTGGGGGATTTAAAGGCCACAAATGATCTAGGTCTTCTTCTTGAACCACTGTGAACTTTATCTGCTCGAGTTTAGTATCACTAAATGTGTATTAATGCCAAAGATTGTTTGTGTGGATTATTTATAAGGCATTCACTTCAAATTAGTGCTGCTTAAAGCGTGTGAGTTCATAACTTGCCAACAGCAAATGCAGTCTGCAGCAACTGAAACAGTGAGCTGCTCCACAGATGCACACACAACAGCTGGGTGCAGATCAATAATAGAAACATTAACAGTGGTACTGTTTTAGAGGCAATCCTTCACTTTGGAGATGTATTTTATTCCACATTAATGGTACCTTAAGTAAAATGGTAGAAGACATGTAAGGATGAATCTCCAAGTGGTCCACTGGGACTTGCCTGCTCCTGCCCGCTTGTTACTAACACAGCTTCTCCTTGTGCTGTAATTCTGCACATCTTCCCTCCACCCCCTGCCCCACCACAGGGAGCACCTTGCTGTCTGCATGGCTGCCAGGCCACCTCCCCTATCACCAGTAGCCACGTTGCCATGTTGCAGGCTGTAGTACAGAGCCCAGGGCAGTGTATCCCGTGTGCAAGGGAACCGGCCGTTTCTGCACCAGAAGAAAGAGTGAGCTGAACACTGCCAGTGGGAGTAATGCTGTCTCACAGCACTGACCATGTGCAAAGCTGGGGCCCTGAGGTGACTCTTGTTAACAGCCTGAGTCATCAAGCTCTTTGAGAGTCTGGAAAAGTGAATTTTCAATCACCTTTAACTCACCTGACCATCCTCTCGAATGGGTCAGAGAGGTGTCCATTTGACTACCTGTAAGTCAATCAAGTAAGAGTCAGTTCCTCAGGGAAGTGATTAGAGACACTAAAGGTCATAGTTCAGGCTTTTCAGCGAACATTAAATATGCCTTGACACTACCAAGGGTCCAAACACAGATTTGGTGTATATATGAATATATAGCTTTCTCAGGTTCAATCTGAGCCTTGTTTGATCAAGCTGTCAGCTCAAGTCGGTTAGAGTTCTAGACTGTTTTGGCCCTGGCATTGGGGAATATGCCAAGATGAGGATGGGAGAAATAAGCCTGGCTGGTCTCCACACTGTGGTTCTTTGGCACGGTCCCTGTGCACAGCCCAAAACTGGTGATGAACTAAAACATTTTTTTGTTCAGACAGACCATTAATTTTGGGGTCCCAACATAAACTTGGCTTTCTAGTGAGCTAAGTGGATCGGTCTTGGCAATGAGGTCTGTGATAATGTAAGATCTGCATTGCCTATGACATCTGCTTAAGGAATACATTTCCAGTTGCCACCAAATTAATCTAGCAGAAATAGTTATGTTGAGCCATATAGTGATCGTTCTTGTCTTTGCATAGCTGGATGTGTTCAGCAACACAAGCTCCTCCACTGACCACTGACTGACAGAGCCATGAGAAAACATTAAGGAACACTTCTTTTGAGCACTAATTCATCAGTGATAGGCAAATAAATTGTCCTTTAAAGTGCTTGGTACTTACCAGCAATGCTACTTTGAAAGAGTCTATTGAAAACCAGCACTGGTGCCCTTTTTTTTTATCTTGGGAAGGTATTTCAGTCATATCTTTGAGTTTACTTCTGAAGAGAGAACATTTTCACCATCTTGTTCCTACTTTCCCCCACTTGCTCTTTGTTTCCTCCCAGTCTTGTTCTCTCCTACTGTTTCTTAGTCTTGCTCTTCCCCTTCCTGTGGTGTCTATGACACCTCACATCCTGCTGAGTCTTTCTTGGGCCCCTTGCTGTGGTAACTGAGTGTTCTCCTCCTCTCCCTTTTAGTTACTTTTGCTTTTCTCCACTCTTTCTTACATCCTTTTTTTTTCTCTCCAAATTTTATGTCTCTCTTTCCCTTTCACTGCATCCCTATTTTGGTCTTGAGAATAACAAAGGCTTTCCCTGAGAGTACAAACCAGGCCCGAATATTTTCCAGAAGTATTTGGAGGTGCCAGTTAGGTGTTTGTTTGTTCCAAGGCTCACTTTCTCTATTGGGACTGTGGGGGTTTTCTGTGATGAACAGCCCATTAGTTGTTAGCTGCAGACCTCCCCAGCATATGCATCCACACTTATTGTGAGCTGTCATTATTTAGGGCCATAGACTGTACTAATGGCCTGAGCTGGCAAAATCCAGAGTTGTCCCTCAAAGATCCTGGATGTCTGTCCTCACATGTGATTTCTTGGGCAAATGTGGACACTTTGCACCTCTGAGGAGCTAATCAGGACCTTGCAGGATGGCACTTCCTGCAGTAGGCATTGCTACATTAAGCAATTAATAAAAATGATTACAGCTCAGAACTAAATATGGTATATTATGGTGTTCTACTGCACTTATATTACCCTCATTGCAAATGAGTCAGAAAGACACTGCCATGTATTTTAGAGGAGTGACTCTTTATACTAATGATATCAATATGCAGATGGTGAGGCTGGTATAATTAGCACAGTGGATGGCACCAATATAAAAAGACAGAAAGAAACAGACTTAGAGAAACCAATACAGTGGATGCACACTTAAAGCTGCATGGAAATCCTTTAGCAGAAACCAAGGAGGTTCAGTTACTATCCCTTCAACCTGAGACAAGCTCATCCAAGGCTTACAGATGTATGGACAACAAATGAAACTTGGAATTACAAAATGAACTGATCTGGAAGGAGTGGGTCAGGGTTTGCATTAGTTTGGGGCAGGATCTGAGAACAGGGCTCAGATGTTACCAAACACAAGACAAACAAAACTGAAGGAATAAACTGTGGGAGCCCTACAGAGTCAGCCCGAGGTGTTTCATACAGCTGCTGGGAAGAAAAGTCTGCACTCAGAATACGGGCTCCCTGTCAGCTGAGACACCCTCTAGGAAACCATACATGGGTTTCATGGGCCAGGTCTGTGTCTGGCAAAAATAGATGTGACCCCACTGAAGTCCCTGGGGATCAGCCAGCTTCCATCAGCTGCATCTGCAGCCCATCACCATTTACACTTCTGTACTTCCAATAACCAAAGCTGAAGCAGAGACCTTGTGTGGTCATTGGGGGCCTTCCTTGAGTTAACCAATGTGGATGACTTTAAGATATTTTCTTTGGTTCAGCCTCCCACAGTTCGTTGCACCCAGGCAGGCCCCAGTACATGCTTACATTTGTCTCTGTGGTGGTCTTTTCTTACAAAACACATTGCAAAAATCAGTGTTCTGTTATACTCTTTACCTCCTATTTCAAGCCATGCTGTAAGCTGTCAGGAGAAGGAGCATACCCTAGTATATTTTGACAAAACTTGGGCTGCTCTGGGTATTCTTATTAAAAAAAACCCCAGGGACATTGGAAACAACTATTTCATCTCAGAGTGCCTAAATGGTTCAATTCATTTTTTTGCAAGGGATCAAGGCCTTTACATCTGGACACAATACACCCAGTGAAATATCAGCTGTTAACCTGGAGTTCTCTCTAGAACCCTGAGTTTTGTAGAATCTTCAGTTATAGCTAAAACACTGTAGGTTAATCACTTAAACATTTGTACAACGACGCTACAACAATTTTGTACAGAGATCCTCTGCAGTATGTAACAATACCTAGAGCTGAGAGACAATTTAACAGAGGTCTCTACCTGCAGCAACACCTTAGCACAAGGGTGTGATTTAAAGGTAATGTGGCAGGTTTAATGCAGAATTTCCTTGCTTTCCTAGGTTTAAGTTTCAACCTTAATGGTATAACTTCCACTGACATTGTTTCAGTTTGTTTTGACATCATAATTGAGTCTAATCTCCACAGACTTGCACTGCAGTCTTATTTCCTATTGTAGTCTCACAATGTGATTTTACCATAAGAGCAGTGTAGTGAGGCCTTCTCCAAGTCATGCTTTGAAATCACGTTGTGTGTGTAATACTGCCTTGTAATGGCTTTGTAAGAAGGTCTCTAAAGATCTTCCCTGCGACAATTTGGCCATCTTAATCTCAAACCGTAATGACCTCACAATGCCATAAAGCAATTACCATTACAAATTTAAATGATCTTATGTAGGAACTTCTGTGCTGCCTCATTAGGTGACACATTTTGCCGTGTCCAACCTCTTATTTAAATACAACGCATCTACTGGGTAACCACTGCTCCTTTATATTCCAAAGCTGGGCTACAGCATGCATTTTACTACATTTTTTACAAAACTGCAGATGGGCCGATGAGAATCTTCTCTAGCAGCACATTTTGTTAGAACTGGGCTGGGTTAGTGGCATCCAGATCTGGATGCCACCACTGTTGGAATTTCATTCTCTTGCTGACCACAAGCCAAATCCCAGCTAGGAATTTGCTTTGAAACCAAAATAACAGAAATCTGCTACGGTCTATTGTCACCTGATACAGCTTTCCTTCCTCACTGCTTTGTTCCTGAAAGGGCTTGCAGCTGGGGCATTGATTTCTATTTTAGCGATTCTTCGGGGAAGTGATGGCCAGCACAATTCCTGTCCCTTTGTTAGACACCCAAGACAGTAGGAGCTGGTGATATATGTTGGGAGGTAAAATAGGCCGCTCTGGCTTTTATAGTCAGAAATCTCAGAACTCTTTATTTCCCAGGAAAATCATAGGCTTATCTAGGCCACCTGTAAGACCAGCTATGGAGGACCTCAGGGTGCTTTTCCAGCCTGACTGGGAGGTTAGATCAATTCCATTAGACAGAGGAGGTTGTCCTAGTTTCTGTGTAGCTCTAGGAAATGCGAAACTGTTCCATTCTTACTCCTCTTACTCAGTTTTTGCTTCATTTCTGACCCTCTACAGGTGTATTTAAGATGGTGGTTTTATGGCCTATGCAACATCAAAAAACACGTGGCACAGTGTGAGGATGAAGGGCCCACTGCCACCACTTACAGCCAACTTCCAAGAAGCAGCTGAGACTTGTAACTTCTTCAGTTCAGAGCAGACTCCTGAGAACATGTTCATCATTTTAATTCAAGCCTTCGTTGCTGGCTGACTGCCAAGTGGCCTACCAGATGTCTCTCTCTTTACTATGGTTGAAGCAGATTATGATGTTCCAGTTCATTTTTCCTTCACTGACAGCCTGGTTCTAAAAATGTGCCAGACTTTAAGGGCAATATTTTCAAAAGCCAGGTCAACTCACAACAGTACACCAATGACAGTGCATGCAGATACTACAAAACCGTATGATAGGCAATTAACTCAATGTTATTTCTGCTAGTCAAGTAACTTTGATTTTGTTAAGAGTCTTTAACACTAAGGAGGAGGATTCTTAAAGTGCCAGTTCCTAAAGTCTGGTGAACATGGCAGAAGTGGAATTTTCACTTGGAAAATATTAAGTTTTGGCACCTGTGGTTAAAAGGGAGAACCTAAATCTGGCAGCTTTCAAAAAGAGAGAGGAGGAAAAAAGAGCAACTTTCAAATTTATTTGGATTTATTTTGAGTTGCATTTTTTTTTCAGAGCTATTTAGTGCATTACAGGCATGGGTGTACTTTTGGTGTATGTGCTTTTGCACACAGTTCCCAAAGTTCTGTTCATGAAGGATCTCTATTACATCTATTGTCTCTCTCTCGTTCCCTCCACCCAGAAGTGAAAAAGAGTTTTATAGAACAAAGGTTATACTTTATCAGATCAACAGTCTTTGAGACATTTGCAGTACCTGGTTTCAAGGAAGGTCCCAAAGTCTTAGCACTTAGTCAAAATTTTGAAGGTTTCTAATGCCCCATAAGAAATGTTTCTTATAGAGTCCTCTCTCTCACTATAGGAACGTACAGCCATGTGCCAGGTCTTCTCTTTCCAGCCTTCAAACACATGATTTTTTTTAGTCTTTTTCACCTGCCCAGGTAGTCTCAACTGCTTTTCAACTAAGCCTTCATCCATCGAATATTCTGTGGATGTCTGATCATGAATGAATACACATTTCACACTGTGGCTGTGCATCCTGCAGAACATTGTATGTGCCAAAACAGGTAAGTAGAACACAGTAGGAAGACTTTTTCTGCAGTCTCTTTCTATTGCTCTTGGTGTCTGCTGTCATCTTCAACATAGTCCCCTGTATTTAACTTAAAGATTATTTTTCAATGTGCATATGAGGTGAACACCCTCACTCTGTCTCTGCCTCTCTCTTTTGCTTTCATATGAAGGACTTCATGCAGTTTTCTTTTCATGAATTGCAATTCTACCGAAATAAGAAACCAAAATTACATTAGGTGGTAATTCTGTCTCGAAACTTTTAATAAACCTCATGGCTTTTGAGACTCTTTATCTGCATGTGTTTATGCAGTTCCACTTCCTAGTTGTGATCTATCCATTAGGCAAAATATTACTATTATATTATCTCTATGCCACTTTTGTATTGCCCTGAGTCATGACATTGATACATTACTTCATATCAAAACTTTAAAGATTCAGCACCATAACCTCCAGACAACCCCCTTACATGAAGCAGCAAGTTCACTGTGTTAAACAAGGGTTTTGACTGGAAGGAGGGAGTGCTTTGCTAATAAACTGCATTGTCTGAACAGTTTTACTAGTGTGAAGACCCTTGTACTGATGATTTATTTGGAAGTTCTGGGTATATTAACTTTTGCTAAGAGCTGAGACTAAAAACTTTATGGGGAATGCTACATACACTCCAAAGACCGACAAGAGAATTTAAGTTAGATGTGATTAGTATGAAGAAAGTTACATTTATTATACTCTTATGTATAATTGATCATATGAAAGGCCTTTTGTAACTATAAAAGAGACAGCACATTAAATTGTTTTACCCTGAGGATTATACAAATTTGTAGAAATCGGATTGGAATATCAGCCTATTGGTTTCATTGCTATGGTAAATCATTAAGATGTTCCATGTTAATCATAAATCTTTGTATCTATTTATTATTAATCAAATAGCTCCTCCCAGCTGCTGCTTTGCTTCATCCATCTGAGCCAATCAAAGCAAGCCCTGGTAGCATTAGCTGTGATGAAGGGTGGCTGCACGCACATAATATGCGTGGCACATAGCACAGATTATACAGCGCTAGACGTGGGGTATGGGAGCTGATGGGGTGTTAGCTCTCCACAGCAGGGGGGCCTGGTTTCGGGATTTGTGAGTAGGCATGCCTCATTAGTGAGATGATTCATGGTGAAAGGGAGTTTAGCTGGGAATAATTTAGTGGCTGCTGTGGTGGAGCAGAAATATAGTTTGGGATGGCGAGGTTGTGAACCTGTATTTATTTGATAAAGTCTTGAACACTGACTGATGTCAACCTGCACCACTCTTAGCATTTCAGTTTGGAAAACAGTGTTGCAAAACCCTCTCAACTCACAAGTGAGTAAATGAAAGAGACAATCTGAATACAACCTAACTGAGTGTTCTTGTATTACTTGTGGATTATCCTAGCTTTCATGTAAAGCTAATTGGCTTTCTGAGCATTTCTGAGCTGGTGTGTCTACACTGAGTAAAGCTTCATTGCCAAGAAGAAGTCAACTCCAACTCAATGATATAGTATATTGATTACTGCCTATTTCCTGCTACTATATCCTGTGAGTGTAATGATATCTGACATATCATTTTCCCGAAACTGCTGAAGTTGACATACTGTTTAGATTTGGCCCACATTTCTTCAATTAGCAGGAGTATTATAAATGATGTACTGCTCCAAGCCTTAGATACTTCTTGCTCATGCCATACAAAATTAGGTAAGTGTGGAAACTCATTTTAAGAGGAGACAAAAATATTACTGGAAGAACTAGATATTTGCAGTGGTGCCATTAGAAGATGAGAAGCAAGAACAGTGACAAAAATACAGCCCATTCAAAACTGAACCTTGAACTCCTTTAGTGTGACAAATTTTCCTTAAGTAATTTAATGTTTAAAAGCAAAACATCCCTGCATTACTTTAAGTGAGCCTGTTCACAAATGTGAATAGTCATCTTTCAAATGGTGACCTGTTCCCATTCAGCTTTACAGTTTATGTGAAAGTAACTGTTTGCTGGGAAAACATGCACGAGAACATACATTGCCTGCTCTGACTTTGTGCAAAATGAAATAGGAAAATTCTTGCTGATATTAGTGATGGAAATTTTTACAGATTGGAAGCATGGCAGCAGTATGTATTTGTAAGTGAGTTCTTTCATATGACTTTGCTTCTCTGGTGCGTTCAGTAAGCTCCTGTGTACTGTCAGTAGCTGGTCTGGGCTGACACTCTTGCACACATCTGTTCATGTGTCCATAAATACCAGGAATAGGGAAATGTAACAGGTTAGCTAAAAGGAGTTGAAACTTCCTATGCCATGAAAGTCTGCTTCTTTTCTATCAGTTCCTCTCCAAATTCTCCATTTTGCTTTTATTTCCTGAGATTAACTTTTCTGTAACTAAAATACCAATTCAAGAGCTCTGAAAATTAATGGATTTTGAAATAATATACATTGGTCTGTGTAATTCCATGCATAGGCTGTCAGATCATGTCTTCTTTATTTTTCTTCATCTTTTAATTCTTGTTTTTCCTTCTTTTTCCCTTCCTTTAAACACTTAATATGTTCAATGTGCAAAATTTAAAAGGCTACCCTTTCAAGTATCTGGCATTGTATTTTAAGACATAGAAAGGAGACAGCTTTGTAGCCTGCCAAACACATAGTGTTATATACAGGGCTGAAGGAAGAATGAACAGATTAATCTTCTGCTCCCTGTCCTGATCCATCTATATTATTTATTTATTCTGAAATAATTCAGTGCACAGTAAAACCACCACTCCTTAGTTCCCACACAGAGCCTGAGCTTGCAGATTAGACTTCCCATGCCAGCTGATACTGTTGTATAAGAAATAAAGAAAAAGAGTAAGTGTTCCTGGACTAATGGGTGCCATTCCCATCAGAGGCATTTTGCTCCTGTCTTTGCAGGTGCAAGGGAAACACCCCACAGCAGAATGGGTCTGCTCCCTCAAGGGGACAAGGTGTCACATGCTGAGGAAGATGCTCTGTGCTGTAAAAGATGTCTAGTGGTCCAGATGCTTGTCTTCCCCTCTCAGGGAACTGGTGATAATTAAGTGGTCATCTTGGACCTCTGCTTTTGCCCTGTATTGAAGATATTTAGCAAAAGCCAGTGTTTGAACTGCCATGGAGCTGATGAACTTACTCAGTGGTCACACACCATAAGGTGTAAACCTTTGCTAAAAGCCCCACCCTGTCTCAGTTATTAGGTGAAGTTTACTTGAGGTGATGTTCAAGAAGTGTATGGCAGTTCTTTATCTGTCATTATCTGTCTTCATTTTACCTTCTCCCAGACAGTGTCTGTGTGCTCTTCTGGTAGTTTGAGAGGCAAAATGGAGGGATGTTTTTTCTGAATTTTTTCTTTCTCTTTTTGTGGCATCATCTTCTGAAATGAACACATTCTCCTATACCTTTAGTCTTTGACGGAGCTTTGCTGTTGTTTTAGCTTTGTTCCTGCTACCATGTTTTCAAGAGAAAATATTATTCTGTAATCTACTTCTAAAGCTAGTGCCTATGGAATAAAGAATAAGGTATAAAGAGTGATATATCCAAAATTGCGACCTGCCTTGGGTGTGGGTTTGGTTAACAAAATATACTATCTGTGGATCCCAGAGCTCTGTGGAAGAGATCCTCTGAACCAAATCCTGTCACAAGTAAAAACTACTGAATAATTAGTTGTGAGTAAATATATAAGAAAAAACCTCTTAAAAGATACCAATTGCTTGTATGCCAGGTTCATCAGTCTAACAGGAGTCATACCAGCAGGAAAAGATAACCAGATTCTTATCCCATTTATACCACTGAAAGGTCAGAATAAATCAGAACAGCTCAGGTATACCTCCAGAGGGCCTGAGATCAGAGCTCTATGCTCAACAACCAAACATTTTAGTAGTGCTTGGGTAGAATATACAATCATTTTGACTCCTTAAAGACCAAAGACTGAATTTTACTGACTCACCAGGAGAAGAGACAACCCTAGAATTGCACAAGTACCTTTGCATCTCCACCAGAGCTTGAAAGGTTATCAATGTTATCAGTGATGCTGTCAGCAAGCACATTTGAAACCTGCCTGGCTGACAACAACTGTGCCTGGAACTGACTCTGGATGCTTCATTCTGCATTTTCCTTCAGAGACAGGAAACATGTGGATAGGCTGCACATTAGCCAACTCTGGGATTTGGGCATGCTCCTGATGAATAAAGAGGATGGCATGATGCCTCTGGAGGACTGGAATGCAGGGCAACAAGTTTGCTCCAAAACAAACCTCATGTACAATAGATGCATAAGGTTAGTTTGGTTTAGCTGTGTTGTCAGGGTGTTGCCTGGCAAAGACACTGAAACATTTAGAGCCTTAAAGCTAAATGGTTTTGTTTGAAAGTCCCCAGGCAGCATCTCTCTGACCCCACGTGAGGTAACCAGAAGTAACCGTACGCGCTGGAACTGCGCAGCCTCAACGGCGCGAGGAGCAGAGCACACAGGCATTGATTGCACTGGTGGCAGCAGCATGCTGAGACTGAGAAATTCACCTCTGGGACCAGTCCCAGATTTCAAGCACGCAAGTGGGTTAGGGAGTTCATGGGGATTTGATTTGGCCAAACATAAATAGGCTTTCTGCTGAATTCAAAGCCAGTTCAAGGTCCACATCCCAGAAAATGCTGAACTTCCAGGAAACTTGCATTTATGAATTTTCACTTGTTCCTAGTAAAAGATAATGCTGGGTTTTTCCACTTAAACACCTCATTTAACGTATTGCAGAGGCTAAAACAGCGTACAGATCAACAGTAAAAGTAAGAAACCCTGAGATACACCCATTTTTTTTTGCAGTAACATAAAAACCCCATCAGCCCTAAGGGGGAACTGAGACCCGAGGTGAAGGAGGCCTTGACCTGCTTCTATTCCCCTTTGCATCAGTGGCTACAAACACCTACAAGCTGGAGAGGGAAAGGCAAACCCGGGTAAGGACTGACATTGTTTCACAGGAGTTTTGCCCTTTTCTTTTATTGAGTAGCTAGAGTGTTTCTAGTTAATCATTTTCTGGTGGAAATATGCTTCACAGGCATATCAGGATAGGAAGATGCTAAGAAGCTCAGGAGATGCGATCACTTGCCAAACTCTGAGGTATAAAAGTTGTTAAATTAGGCCATGTGATGGGTCCAAAACGGGCTAATTTATGCTGCTTTGAACATCATTCTAGCCCTTTTAAAACATTTCCCCCAATTAAGCTGTTCAGGCCACAGATCTAAATAGCTGTCTGCACAGGCTGCCAATTGATTAATTCCCTAATGATGGATTGAAGCTACAGCTTTTGTTTCTTAATCTCTCCTTTCTCCATTAATGGCAAATCATTCATAAAACAAATCTTATAAATATAAGTAAACACTCAGGAGTACAGGGGACAGATTGCATATAGATTTATTGCGGAACTAATTCTTGATTGCCCTTAACAATTTATTACTATTTTTGTTTTCTCTTTTCTCACAGAGCCACAGGATTCTGGTAGGCAATTTTCTGAACTTGAGCTTACGGTTTTCAGGCTGCAGCCTACAAAGAGCTCAGATGGCTACCCATGCAGAAGACACACTGAGGATGCTCTTCAGGGGGCACTTTACAGGATCAAAGCTTCTGTGGACAAAATATGGAAGATCAGGCTGAGAGGAGATGACCACCTGGTCCCTCTGACAAGCTCTGTGATTGCATTGCTTTTGCAACAGTAGAATCTGAGTGTCAACGCAGGAAGATGGACGAGGTCCATGCCAGCAATGGGAATGCCAAAGAGAATAAGTGTGCCTTTTCCCTTAAGTATTCTCCTCAACGGGAAAGAGCCCGTTGCCCGTTGTAGGAAGGTCCTAAACCTCTTTAGATGAACACCCTAGGAGGAAAAACTCCCAATTCAATAGGCCACCAAAGTGAAATCTGGGTAGTGGGTTGTTAAGGAAGATGTGGAAGAGGTCTGAATTAGCAAAGCAAGAGCAAGGTGAAGAAGACTCAGCGAGGAGTGTCTCTGAGCCCCGCTGCTGCAGAGACAAAGCTCTGTTGAAAGCTCTTTCACGCAGTGTGAGAAGAATCGCTGCTCTGAAGTGCATCACTCAGCCTGTCACCTCTGTGTCTCGAGCTGCATAGAAAAAGAGAAACAAAATAATGGCTATGAGAACTTAATTAATTCAAGAATTAGAAGACTTGAGAAATGGGGCCCTTCAAAAGTGTGACCCAGATAAGATTCACTGTATGCTATAAATCATCCATTATTGTTTTGAGTTTCCTTTCTCCACAGTTGACCTTCATCATCATTCTCTTGCCTGAGTCTGGGTGTCATCACAGAAATACTGAGTATATAGATGGAAGCATAGGAGTCACATTTGAAAGTATTTCCCTGACTGCTTGCATTTTTATGGAATTGAAAGGAAACAATGAAAACTGAACTGATTTTGCTGTCTATTATTTCTCTGAGCACCATGTGAGGTAGACAGCTCTTCAAAGAGAAGAAAGTTTGTTTCATGACATTCCCAATTAAGCCCTTCATCTTGGAGATAATTAACCAGAGTTAGAGGCTTCCCAATCCTGGACAGCAAAGGATATATCCTCGAACACTATATGCCTGTTTAAAAACACAATACTTCTCCCTATTTATACTTGTCCTGGGCTGAAATGGTGAATGTATTTGCAGACAGGTAGTTACTACTCTACATGGCAGGTTTGGGTACAGGTAACACTTGGCAAAAACTGTGGAGTCTCTTCTGGATTAGGTTTTGGTGGCTGAGACACAGAATACTGATGGTCTTTTCTTCTGGGCAAAGGAGGAGTAAAGGACCTGGCTTTGCTTTCTGCTAGAGTGCTGTGAATTCAGACTGGCCCTATTGAGTTTGCTCTCAGATGCCCTTGAGTATCAGTCAGTTTACCACGGAGTGGGGATATAGTGGCCTGTGCCACGCTGTGTGTACACCCCCAATCCTGAGGCTGGCTGGAGGCAGGTTTAACCCCTGGTGCAATTCAGAACAGCCTCAGGGCTGCTCTGGGTTGTGCTGTTTTTTGACAGTCCCTCTGGGACTGCCCTATCTTGGCATGCCTCTGACATGCCACGTTGGAGGAGAAGCAGGAGGAAAGGGTGGCAGGAATCATTGCACAGAGCTACCCACCAACATACACACATTATAATCCAGCTGAAAGGGGTTCCATTTCAGACAATTTCTTGAAAATGCATCTACTGACAGTGGTGAAAGAAAGTAGTATGGAAAAGGCTTTATGGCTGGGCCCATACNTTAAAACACATCCTCAGTTTATCTTCATCTGAAGCAGAGTGGTGATAGAAGGAAGAACAAGTGTTTGGCAAATGGAACAAAACCCCCTTGATTCTGAGTGTCTATGTACAGCAGGACTAATCCATTATTGAATGTCTATCTTGAGCCAAAAGGTACTTGAATCAGTTATTTTTTTTTTTTTTTTTTTTTTTTAAGTAATGTTATATGAGGTATAAACCAATTTGGTTTTTTCTTTGTTTTACTGTTTTGTATAGATTCTGAGTGCAAGCTTGACTTATGAACTGGCATCCAGCCGTGGCAAATGACACACTTTGTGTCTGTGTAACCACAGTGTAATACACATTGTTTCTTCAAGAGAAAAAAGTGCCTGGGTCACCTGTCATTGCTTTATTACCTGGCTGCATCTTCCATGTGCCATGATACAGCAGATGATACTTTCAAATTACAAGTCAACAGTATTTGTATTATTAATGCAATTATTAACAGCCTTAATAGTTCACTTTGATGATAGTTGCTTTCATCTAAGTCTCTCAAAACACTTACAGAGCACAATGCAAGATTTTATACACAAGCAGTAATTATTTATCCCTGTATCAGTGTTCTCTCCTGTTGATTTATTATCCTATTGACAACAACACAGATACTGTAGACAGTCCATTCATTCTGTTAATCAATTTTAATCTGGTATTTGAATATTTGGAGTGCAAGTATTCCAGTCTTGATGTCCCAAAATCTGGCTGTGCTATAGGTATATCTCCTAGTTCTTACCCCTTGGGTATCAGTCCCACAGTGTTAAATACCTTGACTCCAAATCTGAACTTCAGCAATTCTAATTGGCCTCTATGTCCACAGAAAAGAAGTGGAAGTTCTTGTGAGTGTGGATTAGGCATGCTTTTGTGTTTGTAGAGCACTGAGTGTAATGGGACCCTCACAGGATCTCTGGTTGCTACTATAGTATGAATGTTAAATACTATTCTTCCCAGTGCTAGGCAGGTTTCGGGTAATTAGAAACACAGGGAATGCAGGCTATTCGGATGAGCAGAGAATGAAGCATTTTAAGCACACTCCCGAATTCTTGCTTGTCTTTTCACCACATATTATGTTGTTAGTCTCTATAACAGGTGATTTGCAGGTTAAATCCCATTTTCTTTCTCTATAGACTAAATTCATCTTTGATATAAGCGGGCACAAGTCCATTAACTTCAATAGAGTTGCGTTCACTCACTCCAACATTGAATCTGTCCCAGTGGGTTTATGCTGTAAATCTATCCCAGAATCAGTGGTTACAGAGGCATTGGTTCTGCTCTGAAATTCATTCAGTCTTTTCAAATAAGCCTTTTAGAGAAGCCTGGGAATGTTTTCAGCCCCTGCACCAACACATAAGCCTCATTCCAGAACCACTCCTTAGTTTCAGTGACTTCTTTTCTCCCCTGCCTTAACTCTCTTTTTACTCTCTGCTTCCCTCACACATTACTTGTTTGCAGCTTCTTCCCTCCTATCTGGGCAAGACTAGTAAGCAATGCTCCCTGCAGCCACAGCGTCTTACTCTGAGGTGGCCTTGTCAAATCTCATCAGTTAAGTGAGGTTGGGTCTGGTTAGTATTAGGACAGAAGCCCTTGAAGAAAAGCCCCAGGTGCTGTACATGTGAACACTGGGCTACCAGTAGGTGCCATTCCTCCTTCCTAGACCAGTGCCCTAAGTAACCTTAACTGATGCTCTAAAATAGTGTCCCATGGCACTGCACTGCTCTGCTGATATGGTCATCACTGGATGACAAGAAAATTTAAGGTGAATCCTACCCAAACCATAGAAAATTCTTCTTCTCAGCTGTAATTTGTCTGTCAGCCCAACTAAACACTGTATAGAACATGTGGGTGGGTTTAACACTGCTTTGCCACTATTGTATTTAATATTACTGCTTCTGCAATATATTCATTCACAGAATTATATGGAAGCCCTCTGATGTCCAATTTAACACCTATAAATTTGTCTGTGTAATCTCTAACCAACTGGACAGATAAAATGTTTGTTTTCTATTCCAGTATTCTTGTGTTCTCTTTTGAAATACAGACTCTTCAATTAATTCCTTTTTTGTTCCCCCACTGGCAAGTCCCAGTGTTTGGACTCTCGGTCCTGTGGGTGTTGGGAAAGGAGCAGACCCTCTCCAGCCTAGCTAAGCCCTGGGCTATACCACAGCTGTTACCAGGTGTGCCCTGGAGTCCAGAGATCTCCTTTCTCCATCACAGTAGTTCTTGATTAATCTGGGAGAGCCAGTGAATTACTTCAGCTGGCGAACCTGTGCCAGGGCAGTCTTTGTCTCTCCTTTGGACCCTGCCAGTGCCCCAGCCTTCTTTGCACACTGAGTTGGTCACCCAAAGCCAGCTTCCCTCAGACAGGGAACTAGTGCATGCCTTCCTCTGCCTCAAAGGGAAATGGGGGGAAAGAGGAGGATTTGATTTCTTTCTTATGAGGGTGTTTTGGCACATTGTTTCCTTTATGTTTCGCTGCTTTTCTCCCTCCAGGTCAGATGGCAATCTAACCACTGTTGGCAAGGGAAGCCTCTAACCACCTATTCCTCTCTGCGATCCCCAAGTCCACACTTATGCCCAGGAGAAAGCTCAGGAGTGATTAAATAACCAAGCAGAATTATGAAGATCTCTGCTCTGCAAGGGTGGAATAATCTGTCCAGAGGTTGAAATGCTGCTCCAAGGTTTTCAGGGACAGCCTAAGCTTGTCAGGCTGGTACCACTGCTCCTTAGAGGGACCAGTCTGGAGAGGGTTACACTGTGCTGGGTCTGGGCAAGATAGAGTCCATCAGACCCTAACATCTCTTTTTGCATATAGTATTTTTATGTAGCTCACTGAACATTGCTAAAGGAGAGCTCCTTTCACTTCTGTCCATCTGGGCTAATAAAGGGCAGATGAAAGAGAAGGATTTGCTCAGAAATCATGGCATGGTCTTTGCAAAACAATAAGGAGATTGAAGACCATTTCAAGGCAGAGCATAGCAAACATCCAGTTAATAAGGGCCCCAGAGGATCCAAAGGATTTGAGTTCAGGGATGAAGATTATGTAGGCAGTAGTAGCCCTTTAAGGGATCTAGGAAAATTGAGGGTGAGGAGGGGGATGCATTTAATCCCTTCACTGAGTACACGGGAGAATTATGCAGCATACAGGCATTGCTGAATGCTCAGCATCACATTTTAGGATTGAATATAACTTCGTTCCCAGTCTAGAATTTACCCACCAAACAGAGAGGTTGAGAGACAACATTAATTACACGTCTGTCCAGCATGTAGCAATACTCAGATGTCGGGTGTCATATAAATGTAAAATGTTGCTATTCTACAGGGTAGTTTCTATACACGTGTAGATTAAACAATGGGTTTGCAAAGGACTAAAATCTGCAGTGCTGCTGCTGAAAGGAGTTAATTGTATGGCTGCAATATTATGGACACTGTGGTTTTACTGAGCTAAAAGAGGAGGACAGTGATTCATGGCTGCACCTATGCTCTTCGTCATGAAATATAAATTAAAAATAGTTGTATTATGGTAGGCTACCTGTATTGTTACATTCATAATGGATATCACACATCCGTCCTTGCTCGGTGTTGCAGGCAAAGCATGTTAGAGAAACTATGGCAGTATTTTTCTTTTAGGTGTAACAATCTGTCAGTATCAAATTCTCTTAGTCAGTAGGGAGCATATAGTGTTGATTTACTGAAAATCTGGGATTATGTCTGCTCTGTGGTGAGCACAGATTTAAGAGGGGAGAGGTAAGGGGTCTCCAAAAGGTGAGGAAAAACACAAATGAAACCTAGCAAGGAAAAAATAGCTTGACAGCTAAGATGCAGTACAGTCACCGTCAAGTCTTCTTGAAGGAAAGCTCTTGCACAGAGGAATGCTCTGAGCACTGCACACTGTACCTTAAACAACCCACTCCATTACCCACTTCACGCCAAGGAACTGTAAATGTATAAATGAAGCTGTGGCTCTTCAGCCTAACAAGGAAAAGTCTTAATATTTCCGTGTTCCTGTGTACAAATGTTTTCAGTGATGGACCAGAAACATGGGCACACCCATCTGGGGGCAAAAAAACAAGAGGAGAGGATTTCCTTTATCTTTTATTCCTTTCAGGGCAAACCCCATTAAACAAAGAGCGGGTGACAGGCAAGTTCAGCGAGATGGGCCCTGCGGATGCCGTGGAGGCCGCAGCAGCTTGATCCCCCTGTATCACTGTCTGTGCTGCAGCTTTGCACGGACCCTCCTTGTCATGGCCCCACACAGAAGGTGCACTGCAGCTCACCTGAGGCTTTGCACCGTGCTGCATCAGGCCACAAACATTGCAGGGGCTAATTCAGGCCGTTTTGTTAAGGGCTGAAAGTCGCAGCCAGCTGAGGAGTAAACGTGCCACAGTCACAGTCCTGTCCTAGTGGAACGGTGCCTCCTCCATCACAAAATACAGTTTGGCACTAATTGGTATCTTTAATGGCAGTCTCAGCAGAGAGCCTGGGAAGGCTTTCCTTCATCCTTGTTCTGGGCCTTCCACGCCGGCTGGGGATGCTTTCATTGCTGCTGCCTGTGTTGTAATTGTTCTGGGGATAAGTAAAGGATTTCCAACTCTGGCCTGCCAACCTGTCACCTTCAATAGCCACAAAGTCACAGAGAAATTAATTTTAAAAAGCCAAATATCACATTAGTAGCCACAGCACAAGCAAAATACAAGCAATTAAAAACCACCCTGCAAATGTATTGAGCGCGCACATTTCACTTGATTTTATGCCACAAAGAGGGGTGATTCATTTGTGGGGAAGAGAAGAAAAGTAACCCCAAACCCTCTAACTCTTCTCTGGTATCAAACACTACAAAACTTCACGGGATTTATTATATCTATTAAAAAAAAAAAAGGCTCCTTTCCCTTTAAAAAGAGAGGAGCTACTTGGTCTGATGCTGCTGCCTTTATCAGCCATGAAGTTCCCAGCAAGGTGCTGTTAGTGCCTGATTAAACCTCATACCAATCTCTGTCCCCCATGGTAACCCAGAAGACATCCACTGAGAGTGGCAGCTCTTATTCATTTTAATTGCCAAGGATCTCTCTGTGATGGCCAGTTTTCTTGTCTCTCAAGGGCTGGAATGGAAATCCATCTGATTACACGAACAATCCGGGTGCTCTGACAGATCTGAAATATGAATATGGAGATGGCATTGTGGTCTGCACTGACTCCTGAAACCCCAATAGTAAATTATTATCTGCCACTAAAACAATTTCAGGGCATAGTACAATTCACATAAAAGCCCATTTTCTGTAATGGAACACTAATTATTAATAAATCAGTCCAGAGGGGGGGAAAAATGAAAAAGAGATTTTGTCGCTGGTGTTCTCAAGGAATATCATAAACACAAATGTACATACA
The DNA here is from genome assembly GCA_013398075.1 of Notiomystis cincta. Classification (NCBI taxonomy): domain Eukaryota; kingdom Metazoa; phylum Chordata; class Aves; order Passeriformes; family Notiomystidae; genus Notiomystis; species Notiomystis cincta. The sequence continues at coordinate 45,497 of VZRX01016395.1, forward strand.
CATACAGGCATGATTCCCTTTCTCTTATACACCTTTTTCTATGGCTTCAAGTGGAGATGGTATGCAGAATATAAACAAATCCCCTGGGGCTACCACAACGTTCCTGGAATTAGCCCCATGTCCTTTTGCTGTAAGCTTAACCTTGTCCCATCCCTTGGGTGAACTGACCTGCGGCTTATGCAGCTTAACATGGAGGGACATTTTTATTGTCCAAATAAAACTTGTGGTCCTCATGCTCACACAGGGGCCAGCTCATCTTCCTCCTCAACCCCTCTGACGTGCTTTTTGGTGTCAGGGGACCCTCTCAAGGAGAGTAGCATTTCTGGATTTGGCCCAGAGCACCCACTATGTTGAAAGGGAGACCAGCTGTCTTTATAAAGTTCTATTAAAGAGAACCTAGCCCCAAACAATGATCTTTACTCCCAAATACAGAAGAACAGTGTTTGTCTGAAGGTTAGGTGCACGGTGGAGGTTAGGAAGGAAGTCTGCTCAAGGAAGCTGTAACAGCCTAGGGCATGTCCTGAACACCCCAGCACCCCACAACAGGCTGTACAAACACCAAGCCCTTGGGACAGATTGAAATCAGCACGGACAGTTCATCAACAACGTGCCAGCGATCCCAGCCCAGCCTGCTCTCACTGCTCTGCAATGTGCTGACACGATAAGGGAGGATGCGGCCGCACAGGCACCTGGACGTGGCAAACATCCGCTGGCAGAAAGGGAGGCCAGCGAGGATACTTTAACTGGGCTTGCCAGCAGCTCCAGGCAGCTGACAAAGCAGTGTGCTGACAGTATCAACATGCGCAGGGCGGGCGGGCGCGTTGTTATTACCGCTTACTTCTACTAAAACAGCGCCTGAGGCTTCAGAGGACCATCGAGTCAGCCAGCTGAAAATACACTGTGGAAACCACCTCCACAGGGCTATAGGTCCTCTTGAAAGCCATGGAAAGAGTAGAGGAAATATAATGCCTATAAAGAAGGACAAGGGGGTTTAGTGGGTTTAGAACTGCCTCAGAGGTCAGGAAATGTGGGTTGTAACCCTGGCTTTAGCCCCAGTCTGGTGGATGACCTTTGGTCCCCTGAGTGTTTCCTGTCTGCAAAATGTGAAACTTCCATATGTTTGGCGTTCCCTGGCTATGGCATCAGTTTCCAACTGGAAAATTTGCCTGGGCAGGGGAAAAAAAAGAGAAAAAAGACACTGGACTTTTGTCAAAAACTTCTGGACATCTGGCCTTCACAGCGAGGACATGACCACTGGACATACATGGAAAACACAGCAGTAAAAATACCCTCCCAAAAACATCCATCTCCATGTACTTTCCCCCAGTGGTGCACAAGCACTTTATTTTGTTTTGAAAGTCTCAGAGCTCCAGTAAAATCAGAACAACGATGAAGATTTTGTGAAACATTTAGAGATCTGATGATGCTAAGTGGTAGACAACAGATCGGCATTTATTCATCAGGTGTGCATTTGAAACACTGTAATTAAGGAATAAGACTAAAAGTTATTCCACTGCTTTAGCCTTAACTCTCCATCCTCTTATCTCTCACCTTCTCTCTCCTGGAGGTATCAGCCTAGGCAGGAGTTTCCAAGTGGGATCTGAAGAAGGCTGCTCACCTCAGTAAATCAGGGTAGGGATGGTGCTCCCTTAGTGCTCAGAGGTAGCATTACAGACCAGAGGATTCCAACACTGGGCTGCCATGTCTGCCCACAGCACAGCTATCTAACATTTCACATTTAGGCTGGCTCTTTGTATTTATTAGCAGCATGTGGTACAATCAGTAATTAATTTGGTGATCGTTGGAGCCAGTGCCCGTTATCAGTTTTCTTTTACATAACAGAGATAAACATGCAGTAGTTTTTGAGACACATTGGTGTGCATTTACCCATCTGTGTTCCTCTCCTCTACACAGGAAGGATTCCCCACAAAAGGAAGAGCCTTTGGGAGTGAGGTTTCAGTGCAGCCAGAAGATAAAGTCTAGGGCAGAAACAGATGCACAAATACCTTCTGCACCCAACAGCTTTGGCATTTCATTCTGCTAAGGAACCAGCAGGTTTGGGCATGAGGCCTGCAGAAACCTGTTGCCTCTAGTAGGAAATGCTGGTAATAACTGAGAAGAAAAATTTCTGAACCCCTATCGCATTTGTTGCCCTAAAGGGAAGAAATAATCTGAATTGTTACTTATAATTTATTCTTCAAACGTAAAAGAACTTGAAAGGGAGGAAATATAAATAGTTTTAATAATCGAAGAAAAGACTGAAGTAAGTAGAGTTCACAACCTCCATAATTCATTTAAGATGCATAAATGCCTCAGATTTTCATTAATTAGTGAATATGTGTTGTTTTCTTGGAGTACAAGAGTGATATTTTTGAACACCATGAACCAGTCAAATGAAAACTAAACCATACACGTTAGGAATCATGCTCCAAAGGACTCTTTCAGAGAGCTTACGGCAGGAAGCAGCTGATTTCAATTTTTCCATTATTTCACCCTTCCATGAGATGGTTACTTCGAGTGCTTGCAACTGATTGAAATGTAGCTGTTTAGCACAGGCTGGAGAGTGACCACAGAGAATAAAACCCCCTTCTCTGCACTGCTGTTTACTGACCTGCATGGAGCATGTTGGTAGTTTTGGACATTTCAAATTTGACAGGTGACTAAAGCACAAAAACTGAATTTAGCCAAGTCTTAAAATTAAGTATTTGCCTTTTTGCTTTACTGAGTAGGAAACAAAGCAGTCACCATACTTGTCATAGTGTTTAGCTGAGCACTACCTGTTGAGGTTAAAGACTGCATGAGACACAAAAAAATAACTTTGGTAGATGCAATCTACCAATGTACCTGTTTTGTAGTAAATAGGGAACATCAAGTACCAATGTATCAAAGAAGCACCTTGGAGAATTCAAATTTGTCTTTTAAGGAAGTGAGACCTTTAGAAATATTCATCTGCTTCTATGATGATAATGATACAGTGGATATACACTCATCTCCCTCCCTCCTTTTTCTTTTTCTTTTTCT
>VZRX01016396.1:0-13277 GCA_013398075.1 Notiomystis cincta
AGAGGAGAGGAGAGGAGAGGACAAAAGACTTAGAGTGCTCAGGGGACATGGCATAGATCCTTGCTTTGCTCTTAGCATTATTCACCCATTTGTTAATGAAAATTATTTTCTATGCAGATGAATCCTCCTTATCAAGGAACTGGTGGGAGCCAGGACAGTGATAATCAGGGAATGAGGTGGGTACACAGCTTCTGTGTCTGTGTGTCTGTCCTGCCACTTCTGGCTGGGCCCTTGTCACGAACAGAATGGCTGTCCACGTGTCGTTCAATTTCCTTGTGCTTCTGTGTGTAGGTTGAAATGTGACACTTCGAGTCGTATTAAGGAGTATTTTTTCTAAACAGTGGACTTTATGTCTGGGTGGTTGTTTGGAGGTGGTTTTTTTTGGTTTTTTTGGTCTCTTCAGTTCTTTAGCTTATTTTGGTGTTAGGAACAAAAAGTTCCATCACAATTAGTTGCCTTGCCTACTAATGATTTTCTTTTTTCATGTATATCTCCTTGTATTTAAACATAGCACCCAATCTGTCTGCTTAGTGTTGCTTACTGTGACAAGGCCCTAAGCCACAGTGGGTTGCTGGTTGCAGCTTTGGTGTCACTAATGGCATCTTCAGTTTGCTCTTGGCGAGCTGGGGGTTTTTCTGGGAGCAATATTTAGCAGAGGGACTTGATGAGATCCCATGGAAGCTCACATTCTGTTGTCATTGCAGCAAGGGAGGAGCTGTTCTGGTTCCACTGTATGATCAAAGAACTGAGGGGAGCGATGTCTGTGTGCAAGTGCCTGGTACCTGGCAGCTCCCAGGGTCTGGATTTGTGCTACGAGGTACAAACAACAGGGATAAGGACATGGTCAGCAGTGCTGGCACCACACAGTGCCAGCCACCACAGTGCCTCCAGCTGATCCTGATATCTGGATAAACAGTGCAATCATTTCCAAGGGGAAATCAAGTCAGCTGACAGGACACGTGTGTTCACTGTGGTTAAATCCACGTCACACCAAATGTCTGTAACCAGGACATTGTGCCAGGGTCCTCTGGCCAGACCAGAGGTTTTAGCAAATGATCAATTCTCTGTCTTAGAGCTGTGTACTCATGGGAAAAAGTATTAATGTGATTAATGTTCAGGTTAATTTGGTGTCAGTCAGGGGAAGGAAAGATCACTGAGGAGTTATGGCCTGATATTTTCAGTGGAAGAGAGACTAAGGAAAGAGTTTGTGTATTCAGGTGCCTGAAGTCAGTTTTCTACCGTGGTGAAGTGACACTGCAGCCACAGAAGGGAGACACAGATGTTGTTCCAGCTGAAGTCAGTAGGAGCCAGGGAGCCTTGGTGCCTTAGAAAACGAAACCATTTAGTCTTAGCAAAGAGAGGTGAAAGAAAATGACACAGCATCTTTTCTTCAAAAAAGTACCACAAGAGTTGCTCAGCTGGTGCCTGGGACCTCCTGCCAGCAGCACCTGTGTCACCAGCTCTGTGCCTTGGCTTTGTGAGCTCCAGCTTCACATCATTTGAAGAAAAGTGTGAAAAAGCTTTCTGTGCAGTTTTTGTCTGCTGGGTGAAATTATTACCAGGAGAGTAGGCAGGAGCAATGCAAAGGTTTCCCTACTTATGTGACATTTCTGTATCGCTAATACAAATTATTCACCATGCTTGGGAATAAACACAACGTTTTGGTGAACAGAAGCAGAGAAAAATAGAAATCTGGGATCTGGATGATCTGCCCTGGCTATGTAACCCTTGTTCAAGCACATGTTGAACTTTTGCCCCTGAGCATTTACCTCTAGCTGAGTCTGGATTGCCTCTGGAGTCAAGGCTGTGCTTTGGTCAAGGCTCATGACTGGTCAGAAAAATAAACTTACAGCATGAAACCTTAGCCCTGCTGCAGTCCCAAGGATGTTTGCCATTAGGCCAAATGAATTGCCCCTGAGGCCAGAAGAGGGGCTGTTATGAGCACACAGACCTTTGCTCAGCAGTTGCCTCATCTCACCCTCTGACACAGCACTGACCCCAGTGCAAGATATGGCCAGGTTACCTCGTTAGCCCTTGCTAGGCCAGTTAGAGAGGCTCAAAGCAGCACCTTTACATTAATGCCACTGACTGCAACAAGATAGGATGTCTGCTGTTTCAGGTAAGGCCTGGTTTTCTGTCTGTCCCTTCCAGGGGTAGGTCTGGGGAAATGGTGCATCTAGGTAGAAGCAAAGCCTTGTGGGTGTAGAGGCTTCATACCTGCTCCTCCTGTCTCCCTGTCTTCACTCCTTAATCATCAGGGACAACAGGGCTCTTCCTCTGGGCAACTCAGTTCAAGGCCAGGTTGGATGGGGCTTTGAGCAACCTGGTCTAGGAGGTGCTGTTCTTGCCCCTGCTGGAGGTTGGAACTAGATGATATTTAAATTCCCTTTTTAACCCAAACCATTCTATGATTCTATGATTTGGGTGCCTATGGTCAGATAGGACAAAACCAGGACCAAAGCATATGTCTGTTTTTATGCTGTGGCATAAATGTGTTTCTTCTCTGAACTGCTATGAAATATAAATGTTCATAATTGCTTTTAAATAAATGTTTTTGTGCAGGTATAAAAGAAACCTTAATGCCTGCAGCATTGCACTTGTGATGAGCAGCCCTTCAATAACTAAACAATTTATAGATGTACCCAAGGAAAGAGGGCTAGTAATAAGTTAGTGACAAGCTTTTAGGAGATTAATATATGAACATTAGGTTAAACATACTTTAATTTTAAAAACACAGGCTGCATCTTTCTATGGAGCATGTTATTATTAAAATTGACATGATTGACTATTAACTACAGTGCATAAGTACACTTATGTCATAATTCATGCTTTATTATCCAACTACAGGTAAGTACATAAAAATCCAATGTACTGTATTGCATCTTATTTAGATTGCTGTTCCAGTGAAATATAAAGTGTCACCGATAGATTTGCCGTAGTAGTAATTCCATAGTAAATTACAAACAAACTCAATGAAGCAAATCCTCTTGCAATTTATTTAACATGATATTTTTCATTTATATTCAAGGTACATTTTTGCAAATATGCTACATCTTTCAAAGAGAAAAAACAAACCCCAGCCAACCCAACACATAATCTCTCAGGAGGACTGGATTAAATAGCTACTGACCTAGAACCTCTGCATTTAAATAAGCCTCAAGAGAGTGGCCTTTGTCTATTGTGTTTAAAGATAAAGGCTACATGAGAGCACACATAAGAACCACCACAACAAAGGGCTGCCTGGTTCGTGGCCCCAGGGAAGTTCAGAGAAAGGATATTTCAAACATAACAAGTGCCAAGGGAGTCTTTCCCTCCTGGTGTGTAGCAGTCAATAACCTGACTGACTTCATCCAGATCATTGTACTCAGCAGCTTCATGTATCTCCTGTAAATATCTGTAAACCCCACATGGACATTTTCCCAGTTTTAGGTACAGTTATGTCCTGTGGCAATAAGTTGATTGTTTGGTTATGAGCTTTCTGAAAAAGTACCTTCACTGGTTTGCTTTAAATCTACTGCTTGAGCATTTCAGTTGGTGGTTTTAGTCCTTGTACATTGAGAAATAGAAAATATATAATTCCAATTAATTTTCTCCTAGCCATTCATGATTTTTTTTTTCTTCGGGTGTCTTGTTTCATAGAATCACTGAAACAGAACAATTTGGGTTGGAACAGACTTTCAACAACTTCTTATTCCAACCCCTCTGCCGTGGGCAGGGACACCTTCCACTAGACCAGGTTGCTCTAAGACTCATCCAACCTCACCTGGAACACTTCCAGGGATGGACCATCCACAACTCCTCTGTGAAACCTGTGCCTCACCACTCTCTGGGTAGAGAATTACTTCCTCATATCCAATCTAAATCTACCATCTTTCTGTTTAAAGCCAGTCCCTCTTGTCCTGTCTCTCCAGGCCTTTACAAAAATCCATCTCCAGCTCTCTTGTGGCCTCTTTAGGCACTGGAAGAATACTGTAAGATCTCCCCTAAAGCTTTTCTTCTCCAGGCTGGACAATCCCATTTTTTCTTCTGTTAAATGTGCATGCTTGTATAATTCAAATATTCCTGTTGCTGTTCCTGGAGCTCTTGGGAGTTAAAAGGAGATGATATGAGGGCAGACTTTGGTACTGATTGTCCATGAAAGAGCTGCAGTGCACTTACAGATAAAAATAAGGTTTTCTCCAAGAAGTGCTGCACCAAATGTAAAGATGGCTATGGGCACAATTTTTCACCCATTAAGGGGTGATGTCTTTATCATATTCCTGCTTTAAATATCTAGGTAATACAATCTAGGTTAAAACACTACAGTTAAGTAGGGATTAAATGAGACCATGAATTTGCCAAAATTGTTTTCTCTAAAAACACATCAGAGAGACAAAAAAGTTTACAGATAAAAAGAAATATGAACCACCCCCTCCCTTCCCCCAACATCCTACAGATGAACCTGAGAGATCAGCAACAAAAGTTCCTTTTGATGTAGATGAAGCAGGAAGATGATGTTTCAGGGCTTCATTGATAAGAACCTTATAAAACACACTCCACAAATCATCATCAGATACAACAAATGGGTTTTGGCAACCTTGGCTGTGTGAAATAGCAATTTTTACAAAATAAATCCTGAGTTTATAACTAACAAGAAATGCTGAACTGAGCAGGTAAAACCTGTGGTCCCATCTGATCAGCCAGCTGTAGTTTCAGCAGTGCTGCTCCCTGAGATCTACAGAAATTAAGTGCCAAAATCCCAATAGAATTCCATTGAAAATAGGCACTCCAACTTCCATGGTTGTCTGGAAAATCTCATTCTTGGACCTTTACAGCAGTACTACCTTTGGCTGATCTCTGTGCAGAAATGAGCTGTGCACAATTATTTGAGGAAAGGTATAAAACCTGCTTCAGAAAAGTATGCAGATAACTATGTAGTCTCTGTCCTTACAGACATACTTTTAATATTCAGTTATTTATTTTAAAATATTCATTTATGTACGTACAGTAATATCATTATATCCCACTCAATTCAATTAGCAGCAACATGAAAAAGGGATGGAGGTTTTCTTTTGATTCAATTGTAAGCAAATGAAGCAGTAATAAACCCACAATTAGTAGTGAGGAAAATAGGCTGAAGGATTTTTTTTGGTAGCATTTTGCTGTAAACAAAAATGTGTGGCTGGTATTCAAGAGGAAGGAAAATACAATTTGAAGACACTTTAAAACTTCAGTGATTAATGTCATGCCAAGTGACTCATTAAAATTCCCATAAAAATATGACCGTGGAAAAGAATTCTCTTCTGAAGAAAAATCAAATGTAATTAAGAAGAGAGAAAGAGAAGAACAGGAGAAGAATTGCCAGCTAAAATCAAGGTAAACTCAGTTACCACAGAACACATTTCAAGGGGGTACAACCAAACCCTTGCTGAGGGGATCAGGCTGACTCTCAGGAGGAGTTCACTGAGGTCCCAGTTTTGACACAAACAATTCATGTGACATCTGTCAGATTGCTTGTTGGAGTCCAGGGTCTCAGCAACAAAGTGGAGATGACAATTCCCTTCTTCTACCTTTAGAAGGTCATGCTGATTTTGATTTGCTTTTGGTGGCAAATGTGTAGGAGGTGCAGGACAAGAAACTGGTAAGATTAGAAGCACCTTTCTTGTGCTTTGATGGGACAAAAAGTGGCTCCATTGCAAGCTATCAGAGATAGGACCTCTTCCTGTCAACAGCAGGTTTTGATCATCAGCTCCCCAGGTATCACATTCCCCATGCCTATAACAGGATTTATATTCATATTCAATATATTCACAAGCCTGTCCTGCAGCATTACAGCTTGGACTGATGCTGGGCTGCTGAGCTGCACTGCTGGTTGTCCTTCAGGGCCCTCACCCCGTCCTGACGTCACCGCTGCCAGGGAGCACATGGCAGGACCAGGTTTTGTCAGGAGCCTGGCACTGATATATCCTGCTCTGAACACTCAGATTCTTGCACTACAGCCCCCAGCAGTTGGTAGAAGGTTTGACTTTAATCATGTTGTTCAGCATACATGCTAATTCTGACTTCAGCAGGCTCTGTTCTATTTTTGAACCAGGAAACATATCTTATTAAGGTGACAGGTGGTCTGGCACAGCAGAGACAGGTCTGTTGCTTGTGGCATAAAAAACCCCCAAACGATAAAATTTATCTTGATTTCAGCATTTCCTCCTTGTTTTGTGAATCCTCCAGTCTTACTATCCTGGGAAAAATGGTGATCGCATTTGATTTCCCACTGGTTTGGTTTTTTTTAGTTTTCTTGTTTGTTTCTGAAGAGAAAAAAAATCCATTTTATAAGTGGTATCATGTACTGCAGATGTCCTGTGAGGATTCAGTATGGGAGAAATGCTTGTAGAATGCAGATTGCAAATAGGGAGGGTAGAAGGAGAGGGACCAAGTGCTATTTTTAGCCTACATTCAATTCATCTGGGCTAAGTATTGTGACTAATTGTGTCCAGTGGCAATGGACCTTGGCACTTGGACTGGGAAGCCTAAACTGGGCTGTCCAGAGTGCCCTTGAACAGATTCATCATGACCTTTGTATGTCTAAACAAAGCAGCTTTCTCAGGCTGCCTGAAATGGCCCCCAGGACTCTCAAGCTACAACTAACACCAGCCAAGGTCGGCTGTTGGCCACTGAGGTCAAGCACATGGCACAAACCATGCTCTGAGACACGTGCCTGCCTCCAAAAAGCTGTTTCAACATGATCCTGGCTGTGATGGTGCCTGCATCCTTCCTGGGCCCTGGCTTGGAGATCTTGTCACAGGCTGCAAGCCCACTGGGGTCGAGATAAATGCTGGACTGCCTGGGATGATCGGAGCGCTGAAGCGCTCTGTAATATGAAAAGTCATTTAGCTGTCAGACCAGAAGTGGCAGCTTAGATACTGATCTTGAGGCCAAATATGGTTGACACAAATAACTCATGCCCCTTGTAAAGTGAAATTTTCCTTCATTAAACATAGATGCATGTAGTGCAGTGTTCAGCGGTTTGCTCTTTTATATACAGGCTCTGATTGTTTTATTTTTATCCTTTAAGAGAAATCAGATGTTAGAGAGGAAGCTATTCTTAGGCTGACTGTGCAAGTGATCAAGCCAAGCATATCCATATAAGACAGCTGCTGGCAAATGCCAGTCTCGGGTTGTGCTTTCATTGCAGAAGCAGCAGTGTGAGCGCTGGGCATGCAGACATGGCACCCTTGGGGAATAACAGAGGAGCTGTCATCGTGCTTGTGGCTCTCATCTCAGGTCCTTGGCAGTGTAGGAGTCTCTTTATACCAATAATTCATATGAGAAAATGAATTCCTTGATGTCAGTGCCTCCTCTGCACACCCTTACTGTGGAGGCTGCCTGCACCCGTGCTCGCCCCAAGGTGATAAATTGTGCCTGATGATGCTTCCTCAAATTAGTCAGAAGTGTCTGCTCCACAGCCCCAGGTTGGTGAGCACAGACCCAACAAACAAAGTGCAGTCAACAACACTCTGATGGTGCTCAGGCTCTGTTCCCCACTTGTATTGCCTGGGTCTCACCAAGGAAAAGTCTGTGACACAGTGGAGACCCACTGCTCTTCTCTGCTCTAGGCAGGAGCAAACCCCTTAGGAGCTGGTGTGGGCTGCAGCCCAGAGAGGTGGGGAAATGAACTCTGTCAGTTTATAGGTCTGAGATGGAAGGGAAACACTCATGGAAGGGCAGGCTTGTGGTGGCAATAGTTCCAGGATCCCTCTGCTGCTCTAGGCTGGATGTTGTTTCCCTGTAATTAAATACAGAGGTTAATAGTTCCTTTTGCCTGTTTGGGGTACCTCCATCTTTTCTCATGTGCTCATACGCTCTCTGGCCCAATGAACCTTTGTTCTCATTCCCAGATCAGGCTGGATGGGCTCTCAGAACCTGGTCTAGTGGATGGTGTTCCTGTCCATGGCAGGAGGCTTGGAACAAGATAATTTTTAAGGCCCCTTGCCAACCAAACCATTCCAGGATTCTATCATTCCATGACTTGAGGTGTTTAAGTATTGCTGCACCAAGAAGAAATCCAACAACAAATGTGAGCACCTGTCCCCAGGCACTGGGAATGGGCTTTGTTCAACATCTCCTGGTGTCTGCTTGACCACCCTGTCCCACCTCAGGGCTGGGAGAGCAAACACCTTCTGCACATCAGGGTATCCTGGGACATCAATCACTCTGTGCATGGTGCAGCACAAGGGATGTTGTGGCTGGCCTGGGAGCCTCAACACTGAAACAAACAATTGCTACTGGTCCTCAGAGTCCATAAAAATTAAGTGTTGTTTGTTCTCTTGCTCCTGAAGAATCACTGATGACACCATGCCCTGTTTCTGAGCTAATCATAATGAATCAAGTCAGCCTAGGTGAAGGTAATTAAAAATATTACTACTTCAGCAAGCTCACACAGGGCCATATAAAGGGTTTTATATATTTTCTTAGTAGAATTTCCACTGCCTTGTCTGTTTTTTTTTATTGTACTCATCGTAGCAGCAAATCAGGCAGGTAAATGTGGTTGTAAATTTGCTTACAGAGACATGTTTAGCTTATAAAATACAGACTACTAGCTGTGAAGCTTTGCAGTATTTCAAAAACACTGTTACCTTTTCATAAATTTAAAGGATTCTAGTTTTTATTGGAATCTCTTCTTTTTTCAGCTAAAGATTTTCAGTCTCACCTCCATAGATTAATATCTTCTGCTAAAAACATGCAAAAGAGGGAGGGGGGAAAGAATGACAAAATAGATCAAATAAAAGAAAACAAAGGAATAACTCTAGTTTCCTCATAGCTGAACCTTTAACAATGCTTGTGAGAAGTGCAGTTACTGGTGAGCAGAGTCTCATCCTCTCAGCAGATCCCTTTTGTAATTCATTCATCAGGAATGGTTAAACTGGGTTTGGCTCTGCTCCAGTAGCACCTGTTGGCTTTGTCTGTGAGGGGTGAAACACTGGAGGGCAGAGAGGGCCCAGGGGCAAGTGCTGAGCCAAGCCCAAATTACTGCTGAAATTTGCTTTAAAGGCTGAGTGAGGAGGGATCCAGTGGCAGCAAACATGGGGAGCAGCAGCTCTGAAGTGCTGGGAGTTCCCCAAATCTGAGTTTAGGGCACAGCTGTGAGGCCAGAAGGACAGCAGGACAGGAAATGAGTGAGGAGCCAAATCCCATGGAGGCCAATGTGGTCACCTTAAAGGGGAGAACAGAATGAAGCCATGAAGATGATGACCAATCCATTCCTACTGCTCTTCATTTACCGCTGATTTTGAAAAAATAAATATATATTGAAAAAAGTTTATTTTAGAAATGACCAGACCCCTCTAAGTTACATTTTTCCTTTGGGGACAGTGGGAAAAAAAAGGGAAATAATTTGGCTTTTCTCAACTTGGAGGAAAAGAGTCTCAAAATAGAAATTACTCTTCCTGCAGAAAGTGACAGAATATACTACTGCCCTTCCCAGGGTATACAGGGCAAGAGGTAGAGGGCTTAAGTGTAGAAAAATTTTAGATGACAAAAATGTTTTGTAACAGTAAGGATAATAAAAAACTGGGAAAGATGGGAACAGTGTGAACAAACACTGAGTGGGAATAATTTATGTGCACCCAATCCTGCTTTAAGGAGGAAACATGGATTATACATGACTTTCGTTTTATTTTCTATATCCAAATGTTCTTAATTTGCAAAGCAATCTGGTGTTTGGCTCCAAGGATTACCTTTAAAAGTGCCAGACTAAGAGATTCTGGGCATTTTTGATAATAGCTTCACAACTAACTACATTAATAGGAGTTAATCATTAGTGTGTTTACTCAGCTGACAATTTGCTCATTGGCTTTTGCCTTTGGAGGGTGTGATCCCATCACACACCAAGGTCTGGGTGCTGAGCATTAGTGACTCCCTGATGTCAACAAGAGTCAAGAGTCTTCATTCATGTCCCTGACTGTGCCTTAATTTCCATTAAAATCCTTAAACACTTTATTTATATCTAAAGATAATATCATATGAATCTCTTAAACTACTACCCTGCTGATGACACTTTTGGGAAATTGCCAGTAGAGATGTATTCTAGCCCCTTAACTGGATACAAAATTGTTTTAGATTAAATTAAATTAAATTAACCTCAATTTCTTCACCCTAACAAATGCCATATTTAACTTGCTTTTTATCCAGCCAGGCGCTTACCCCCATGCCTGTGAGTACTGATTATTCACATGACCAGTCCTGCTGAAGTCACTGGGTGACTTGTATAAGTCTTGCTTCCAGGAACAAACTTTCAACTTCTTTTCCCTCCATAGCCTTGCTTCAAAATGTGATCCTGTTTTGGGGTTCTCAGTCTACAGCTACAAAAGAATGTGCTCTTCATTTTCAAAGGAAGCATTGGTCATCTCATAAGCCTTCTTCCTGCAGTGGTTCCTGGGGGTACTTATTTTCTGTCAGATAAAAGCCAGAGATCATGAGTTTTTTCAGTTCCCAGGCCTTCCTGTATGGGCAGATTCCATCTTATCTTTCAGAAAGCCTGGGTGATATCTGCCATCTCTTGAACTGTAATGCAGGGAGTTGGCAGAAATATCCTTATCTAAGTGGATTGTCTCATTCTTCAGAGTCTTGTCTCATTCTTCAGTCTAACTGTTTTGGTTTCTCTATTGTTTTAATTTTTTTTTCTGTATGCTCAGCTATCTAACTTCAACAGAAACTTTTAACCACAGAGGGGCTCCAGGGGTTAAACTGTGTCTTTACATTTCACATTGTTTTTTTATTTAAAGTGGGTTTTTTTGGTTTTTTTTTGATGAGACTTCTGCTTATTAAACTCACTTCTGCAACTACATTTCCTTGGGGCCTTTTACTGTCAGTTCTGGAAACCACACTCACAGGTGGAAATCATCCTCCCTCTCTATCACCATATCTACAAGGGGAAGTGCCAACATTTTATTTCCTTCCCTAACTGGCTCTTCTGTCGCATTGAATGAAGACTTTTTCCATCACCTCGTAACCCACACTCTGCATTTGCATGGTTTCATACAGATAATAAAAGCACTCATCTCCATTTATCTGAGCCCTGCTATAAATCTCCAGGTAGTGGAGAGTGCAGCCTTTTGGCAGGAGCAAAAGCACACTACAGTTGCTCACTGGAATAGAGCAGTAGCTGCTGCCCACGTGCCTGGTCAGCAGGAGTTGTTGGGAATTAGCTCTTTATCCAGAACAAACTCCCTACCTTGTGTCTAAAAACCTCTGAGATTCCTGTTAAGAGTCAGGCAGAAGTTGGGAATTGATTGGAGAGGTTGAAAAAGAAGCTGAAAAATATCAGGTAGTGTCTTTGGGGAGGGAAGTATTGATTAGGAAGAGGGAGGGAAGGTTATTAATTCAGATTTTGTCCTTTTGGTAAGAGTGTTGGTCTGGTTCCTCCCCTTCCTTCCACATATTCCCACAGACCTGAGCTGCTGCCAAACCACTTCTCCATTGCAAAGGTTCTCCACTCTTTCTGATCTAGGTGGCAAAGACACCTAAAGCTGCTGTTAATACCATATAAATTGGGACAAGTGCAGTTCCTTTGCCCTGCAGAAAGGCCCTTTGGCAGCCCAAAACGCTGAGCACTGGTCAGAGCTTTCTCCCTGCAGAGCCCTGGTGTTGGGGCACCCTGTACAGAAGGCAGGAAGATGGGGAGAAAAGCTCAAAAAGTTGAAGGATTTCCCCAGTCAGATACCAGGTTCAGAAAAGCCTAGAAGTACTGCAGACCAGGAGGGGAGGGGCTGGGCTCTCATTTTTAGAAGATTCTGTAAGTTTGTGGTCCATAGAGGAGCCTTTCCATGGGCACAGTGTGTCCTTGATCTGTTTCTTTGATGTTCCTGCAGTATAAAGCAAAATATAATTACCCAAAATGTTTCTCCTGTTGGACCCCACAGTTCAGCTCTTGGCCACAAGTATCTGATGCACCAAACCCTTTGATGCCACCCTTGAGTGCAGAGCCCTGGCAGAGGGTCATTTCCTATGGCTCTGCAAACTGTTTTATGGACTCACTGAAACGATTTCCTAGCAGGGAATAAAACCTTCTGGCTCCCCATCCTGATTTATGCTCTCCACAGCACCTCTTTTCTGTGTATGCTCCAGCAACCTGGGCAGGTGGAAAATTCCTGGGAAGCAGAGGCTGCAGGAGTGAGCCTTCTGTGGAAGGGAAAGGAGGGTGCTGTGCCCTCCACGGGCATCTGGAACACTCTGCTGGGTGCCAGAGTCAGAAAAATGGGGCAGCATTTCTGGGTTGAAAGCAGGTCTGCTGTGCTCTGTGTCCTACATCTCACCCAGTCACCTCTCCTTTGCCTTGCCTGGGGAAAGTGTGTCAGCCACAAAATAAACACACACAGTTCATAGCAACCCACTTTGCATTCCTGTAGCATCCTCCAGCAATCAAAAATTCACTTCCCCAGCCACAGGGGAATATTCATTCCTGTCAGGTTGCAGATGGGAAAAATGATGTGTGCAGAGGTGAAATGGAAGGCTGATCATGTGTCCTCCTCCTGCCAAGGGCTGTGCAGGGAGTTACATCTGAGCAAAGAGAAGGTTGCCTTGTTGTGTGTGTACTCACACTCTTGTGCTCTTCTCCTCCCTGCTCTGGCTGCTTCTCCCTCCACTGTTGAACATGTTTGTCTCCAGCTTTTTGCTCCTCTTCCACTTCTTCTTCCAGCCCCAAAGTACCTGTACCAACTCTCACACCATCTTACATACAAAATTCAGTTGTCCTGAACTTGTCTGCTACATCCTCTTCAAAGTTTCACATTGGTTTCTTGCATTAAATACTTAAAAAAACCCCCAAACCAACCAAAAAACCCAAACCAACCCCAGTAAAAATTAAACCCTGTTTCTCTTTAACATCTCCCTGTCCTTGTCATTGTAACTTTTCCATTTGACATGAAAGGAAAATCTCCAGTGATCAGCATCACCAGCAAACCCAACAGTGTGTGCACATCCAGTTGGGTAATCACCTCTCAAATGAAGATCATGAGTGCCAGTAAAGAAGGAGTGGGACTCTAAAATGCCCTGGCCTGTGCTGACATTTGTCTCTTCTTCTAGATCATATTAAATATTAATTTACTTGAACATACAGAGCCATTTAAATCTTCCAGGCACTTTGAAAATGTTAATACAATTAATTTGTCATCCTTCATTGCTAGAGATGCTCTTATAGCTCTGGCTGATAAAGATCCCTCTGAGGAAGCAATAATTTGGATGCACCAAATGACAGGGCTGTGTTGTATTTATTAAAAAATAAGAATTATAAGAATAAAATT
>VZRX01016397.1:9251-36986 GCA_013398075.1 Notiomystis cincta
CCCCCCCCCCTTTCTCATCCCTCTGTTTCCCATTTACATCCTTCTGCTATTCTTTACCTGTATCCAGTTTTCTGTCTGGGATGTGTCTTCCCTTTTGTCTTCTCTTTGGTGTTTCTGCTTTCACCTCCACCCTCACTTCCATATTTTGTCTGTGTTTTATTTTTCTTATCTTCTTCTTGGAACCCATCCTTAGCCTCTCCCTTTATATATTTCCCTTTTACTCTCTCTCGAGCCAAGAGCTTTTCAGTAAACAGTGTCCCTCTCCCTTCTGACTCATTGCCCACTGACAGTGGAAAAGTTTCATCATGAAAGTGATGTAAAAATCTCCCAGTTTAGAGTGCAGGGTAGGTTAGGATGACCTTGCTCTGCCTGTCACGTGAAGAGCCACAGAGTCTCATTCCTCAGCCAGTGCTTATTTGCCAGTGTATCTCCCATTGAGTGGCTCTTTGCTCCCAGCAGTATAACACCTCCAGGTGCTGTGGGGATGCTGCAGCATGCCCTGGATCCTCCTGCTCCCCTACGGTGGCTGTTGGGAATGTACTTAGCCAAAGTGTGGGAAAACTCTCAGACTTGAACTTCACTTTGTATTTCCATGCCATATGAAACTCATTGAATATTTGTCCGTCCCTTCACATGGCTGCTGCTCTTGGATTGCACTGACAGATGTGAAATCTATTTGGTCCCCTTTTTAATATGCTGCTTACATTATAAATACAAAAGCAGGCAGTGCTTCTGAAGAGAAATAAATGTAATTGTGGTGCTGGTGGTTGTTGTTATAAATAGTGCAAAGGATTTAGAAGCTATTTAGTCTTTTGGGCAGGATCGACAAGTGTTCTGTGTATTATAACCTTAAAGCTCTTGTATTTAGCTATTGAAATCTTCCCAGCTGTGATTGGTCCAGTTCACTCATTACTGTTTGGCTCCAGTGCAGGGTGAGGATGCTCTGCTCCTCACGGGAGCAGGGCTTAGCCTGTAAACCTGTGGTGTGCTAGGTCACACCTGACCTGTACATGCATACAGTAACTTAATCATGCATTTGCATGTGCAACCAATCTATTTGCATAAAGAGCCATGGTATTTCCACACAGGAATTTTTGAGGTTCATTCCCAAAATTAGTACTGCATTTTTCCTCTGCTGAAGTGAAATGCAAATATTTATTTATTGACAGAGCTGGAGCTGATCGTTTTCCCTGTCCAGGTCTGAGATGTCTGTTCTGTCAGATGAAAACAAGTAGTATTCTGATTTATTTTTAAAGTGCATTTGTTCCTAACTGCATTTAAAACAATTAGTGCCTGCACTCTGCCAGTCCCAGCAGAGTGCTATATATATATTTGTGTGTGTATGTATATCAAAAGGGGCTGAACGCCCAGAAATTCTCTTGGCAGCCCTGCTGTCTGGTTAGAAAAGGAAGTGAGCCACAAAATTTGAACATTCAGTTCTGAGACTTGAAAGCTTTCTGGATTTTATTACTGACTCAACAGGGTTTTCATTATGTATGTGGCCAAGAGGAGAGGTTTACGCAAGAGGAACATATTGTAGTTGAATATGTTTGTAATTTTACACATTGTTAAATAATTGAGATAACTAGATGTCTCCTAAATGGACAAAATAAATTAGGTGTTAGTGGCAGTGTCACTGTGGAACAGGCAGTCAATATGAAAGTGTGGCCAGCCCCATCCAAAAGCTGATTTCCAGTGCAGAGGGGACCTGATTCAGTGGCTGAGGGACATTTTGCTGTTGATGTGAAGGAAAGCCATCTTTCCCTCAGCTTGTCTGGAAGCCTCTTGCTGACTCTCAGTCTACCCTCTTCTACTCCATATGATGCATCTTCAGCTTGCTTTTTATTTTTTCACACTTTGCTTTTTAGTAACCCAGTGCTGTTCAAACAGCAGTTTGAGGCTATGCTTCTTCTGCTCTCATTTTCATGTTAGTTTTAGGAAGATAAATATTGTGGGAAGCAGATTATCATGCCAAGAAAAAAGGTGTGGGATGCATGGAGTAAGCTGTAAATACAGACCAGGCCATGTCCCGCTGTCCTGGTTGTCTCCTGCAGCAGGGGATGTGCTGTTGGATCACACCCTGGGGCCAGTCAGCTCTGCCACAAATCAGCTGGAAAGCAAAGTGAATTCCTGTCCCATAGACAACACGGTCCCAGCTAATTTTGCACTTGTTCATGTGATGGGTATTTATTCTTCATTGTCCTAAAAAGGTATTTATTTTTAAACCTCTGTGGTCTCTGGTGCCGTATAGTCTTAGTGCATGTGTTCTACTGTCCGTGGGAAAAGCTATCTATGTGTGCCTCTGCATTTTACACGTGGGAAGCCAAGCCATGGGGAAAATAGAAGACCACTGGATAATTCAGGCTGGAATTCCAAACCCAGTCTGAGCCTCTCTCATTCCTGTTCATGCCTAGTGTCTCTCTTGTGTGCACCACTGTGATCAGTCTGGCTCTGCCTTACGGATAACACTCCGGAGGTGCCAGGGCTGCTCTGGGGGAGCCTTTGCTTCTCCATGGCGACGAGCACCTTTCCCTCAGCCCAGCCACGTTTGCTGCTGGCTCCTGCCCAGTGTGCATGCAGGGAGCCGAGCCTGCATCACTCCTCCCCGCTGCGGCAGCCCCGGTGCGGGGGCACCGCTGGTCCCCTCCAGTGGGCACCATGAGGCTCTGCTGTGGCTGCGCCCTGCTCCTGCACTGCCTCTGACAGCAAACTCCATGGCACCAGAACGTGCCTGACCTCATCTTCAGTCTATTTTAAAAACTATACAGCTTTGGGCAGATGACACCTCCAGCATTGGAAATAGAGCTGGGTAACCTTTCATTTCTGTATCTGATCTGTGCCGTTTATTTTGTCACGTATCTTCACGGTGAGACATTGGTCTCTGTGCCCTTGCAGGAGATGAGTGTGAAGCAGTGTTTAGGGCAGCAACAGTCAGCCCGTGGCACTGGCCCCATGTGCAGGTCAGCAAAGCTCAGTGTTTCCTTGCTGGCACTACACAATTAGTTTCACTGAGGGTAAGCGCCGTATGCAAAACAGATGCCCTTTTAATGTGGGAAATGCAGCGTGTGCCTGCCCAGCTGTGTGTACCAAACAGAGGAGTTTACCAGCCTCTTCCCACTCACCCCTGCACTGCTGTGCTGGGTGACCTGTGGCAGGACTATGCAGTGCTTGGGAGGCTCAGTGATCCTTATACCCACAGCAGGAGGTGGAACAGCAGGGACTGCCCTGCTGAGCTATCCAGGGATGCAGGGGGAGCTTGGGAAGCTAACGGTGCTGATGTCCAGGGAAGTAACTGGGAGCCATCATCATGACTCTCTCCCTCTCCCTCGCTGCCCTGAGCACTCAGGGGTGTGTGGTACATGTCCAGCATCTCCTGGCCCTGAGGAAGTTTTCATTTGTGGCTTCTAGACTCAAGGATGTGGGCTGCTCCTGCTTTATATTTAATGTTTATGTAAGGTTGTTATGCTGGCTTTCTTACTATAGGCATTTTTATTAGTCACTTCTGCCTGCTAGTTTGCCCTGTATTTTTGAGTCTGCTGGATCTTTTTCAGCCAAACATGCAATGAAAGTATTTGTTTCTGAGAGATTAAGCCAGAGGCAGAGCCCAGGAAGGGAAAGTGAGGAGCTGGGGGAAGACCAGTGACCTCGGAGAGCTGATGGTCTGAGCCCAGCTCCAGTTAGAAGCTGGAGGAGGAATTCAAGGTGGGAATGCAGAGGGAGAGGCCATGAACACCCTGACCACAGAGTGTCTCCTTGGTGCTTATATGGTCTTCAGACACTGGAAAGTCCAACCGCAAGACACAAATCCATAGGAAATGAAGTCTCATTAGTTCTATTGCCCACAACTTGCTCATGGCTCCACCAGTGCTTCCAAGTGTTTGGTTTGGTAGAAGGGCTACTGGAAAATGGGCACATGTCTTCTCTGAGTCACCCTACCTTTCCACCTCCCCAGGGTCAGGGTGTTTCACAGGCCAGGGTGCTGCTAGAGAAGGTGGTGTCCAACTGTCCATCATCATACAGGCATCCAGCCTGCATCTGGTATGCTGGCACACTGCAAGCCACCCAAATCTTTATGGTTTTGCCAGAGATTTTACTAACCAGAAAAATGTGGCATTATAAGAAGCCTGTACCAGCTTGTTATTCATATCCTGTCCCTGGCAAGAAAGAGCCAGAAAGCATGTTTTAAATGTAGCCCATGGTCAGATGGTGTGGCGAGTGCTGGAAGCTTGGGATGGTCTGGCAGAAAAATAATTTCCCCTTTTAAAACCACTGAGCAGTCCTTGTTCCTCCACGCTCCAGCTGGTTAGCTTGGCTGCGCCGCCCGGGCACGGAGACGTGGCTGGATCCACCCCGAATGCCTTCCAGCACCCCGGGGTGAGCCTTTGCTGCCGCAGCTGAGGGAAGGCTCTGCCCCGCTTTCGATGCCAGAGAAGAGAGACTGGGGCAGGAGTTGAAAGGTGTCCCTTTCTCTTCCTTCCCTGGCAGCTTTGCAGCTCATTTGTGATGCAGGGAAACTGTGGAGGATGTTAATGCCACAGTGGGAGGGTGAGCATCCACACTGGGAATAGAGTCGGCAGGGAAGAGGGTCGGGGTGCTGTGGGTGGTGCTGCTGCCTCTTGGGGTTGGGCTCCTCTTGCGTCATTTCCTGCCACTCAGCCCTGCTGTTCTCAGGAGAGTGATGGGAGGTAATAGCGCGGGACCTGGGAGATGCAGTGCAGCAAAAAGAAATAGAAAAAAAAAGAAAACAAATAGCCCTTCAGGAGTATTGCTTGGGAAAAATTGCCTGAGTGCTTGAGCAACCACCGTTCCATCCATGCTAACAGGAGCTCGAGTTTTGTGGAGCTGAAAGCACTGCCAAGCTTTTTCTTCCTGCTTTTGTAAAGCTGCACTTCCATCTCCTGTCTCCCACCTCCAGAAACACGACAGCTCTGTGACACAGAGTTTTCCAAATGTGATACGTTTCTCTAAAACTGCTTTCAAATGTTCCTAACAAGAAACGGTGCTACTCCCTTTGCCCGTGGTCCCACACTGCCGGCAGCGCGTGGGTGCCCAGCCAGGCGGTGTGAGCAGCCCTGTACACCAGGCGGTGTGAGCAGCCCTCGGGCTCAGGGTGCTGCCGGCCATCGCGAGCACAGCATGCCCAGAAGGTGGGCTGTGGCTGGGAGGTGCCATCAGCGCCCTCTCGGCGCTGCCGAGCTATCCCCGCCCGCTGCTCTGAGCCTGTGCCCAGCTGAAGCAGCAGCCAGCAGCTCGCGGCCAAGCTGCAGCCAGGAACAACACTTCTGCACAGGGCATGTGAGCTGCTCCTGGGGATGAACCCATGCACAGCCTGGTGAGCCAGCTCGCAGAAGGGGTCCCTGGGAGGATTTGAGAGGCAGGCGGCCAAAGGTGACCGGAGTGGCTCCGCAGAGCTAAGGAAGTCAAATTAAATGCTGGTGGCATCCTCTGATGTTCCAACCCTGTGACCTTTCCTTCTTCCTCTGTAAATAGGCTCCTTCCTAAAACAGGAGGGGAAGGCAGTGCTTCGCTATCAAATCTAGTCCATTAAAAACAAAATGATGGAGAGATTTACCTCCTCCGAGCCCACCTGTCAGTGTTTGCGATGTTACTATCATATTTTCCAACATCTTCCCAGTGTTTTTCTCTCCTCTGTTGCTGTACACAGAGGCAGAGAAAACTTGCCTGTGCAGAGGAAAAAGTGAACCAGGTTTTCTTAGATGTTCTAATAACAGCCTGAAAAAGCTTCACACATTGATCCCATGCCATTTTAGTCATCAGAGGCCTTATTTACATCTACAGCTTGCTAAAAAACCCCAAAGCAAAAGCACTATAGACCTTCTGTAGGTAAGTACAGATCCTGTGGCTGCTTGAACAAAAAAATCTCCAAAGACAACAAAGACAATTTTAAGTAAGTTCACAAAAATACTGTTTGTCTGGGTTTTTTTAATAAACAAACATGAACATTGTCTTTAGGAGAAGATGATGCCATTTAACAATGCTAAATGGATGTTACAGTACGAGTACCCTTTGCAGGTCTCCTGGTCCTGGTCTTGTTTCAGGATCATAAATATTTGAACCCTTTGATGCATTAGTCTTTTACAACAAAGCTATCAGCCTGGAAGGGCTGCAGCCACCTGGAACCCCACAGGATAGCCTGATAGTTCACAGGCACAGACTTTAAGGGTGAGATTTTAAAATCTTTTTTATTGCAAATGAGGATGAATGGAGGTTGGATGAGAAGGATGACAGAAGGCAATGTTGCCAGCAGGGCATTGTGGAGCTGCCTGTCTTTGGCAGGCCCTTGCAGGTGTCTCCAGCTGTCCTCATGAACTGCATGTGGAATTTCTTATTTAGGTTGCCTGTTTGAAGGCAAAAATTAAAACTGTTTCACTGGAGAAGACTGAGGAGGTGGATTCTGACAGCCACAACAGTGCAGCAAGGAGGGTTAAGCAGCCTCAGGGGGATTTGGAGCAGTGCTAGGACTGCTCTAAATTTTTCAAGCTATTAACAAATTGTAGGAGTTGCCATCCTGGAGTGCACTGGAGTCCAGCCAAAATATTTTTGTGTCCACTGAGTTGCTGGCAGGTTCTCTGCTTGATCATGGCACAGGATCACATGCAGTGGAATATCACCCCAGTGTGGGCTAAAGACACAGATCTGTTTTAGCCTGCCCCAAAATTCCCTGGTGAAGAGGATAACACAGGTGTTTTTTGGAAGAGTTTCATTTCAGTTAGAGGAAACAAAAAATGTCAGAAGGCAAGAAGGTGAGGTGATTATACCATGTGTGTAATCAAATGCCACACTGAAACGAGTCAGCATGAGACTCTGGGTTCACCTGGAGGAGAGAGCAGTAGTGTTATATGCAAATATTTTATTTCATTAAGATAAAATTAGCATTTAATCTGTGGGGGAAATAGTAAGCTTTGTTTCCACAGAAGTCCTGCTTTTTAAAAATTTTCATTTGCCATCACACACATTGTGTTAGTTAAAGGGAAGTATTTTAGTCAAAGCAAATGTGACACAGAAGATTCAGGGTGCCATTTGATAAACAATGGGCTGCAAGTTGTCAAGGGGAAAAACAAGGAGGCAAGTCTGGCACATACTGAACCCATTCCTTTCCATGCAGGAATAAAAATAACAATTTCTTTCCCATACAGCTGAAGTCTCTCACAGTCTGCATGGCCCTGAGTTCCATACTGGCCAGCAGCAGCAGAAAATCCACCTGTAGGGATGCCCTTTGCAAGGAAAGGTAAATCCAACCCAGTGGGACACTGCCAGGCTCTCCATGACCCTGTGGCTGATACAGGGGGTTAGCAGCAATATTGGCTGCATCTTGATACAGGGTTAATTAGTTTTCTCTGCCAAAAATCAGTAGGGAGCATCTTAAACACACTGAATGTTTTTCTGTTGGGGCCAGGTCTATTCACAGTGCCTGGTTTGGTCAAAGGTTGTTTGTGTGCCTCAGATGCCTAAAACTGTTTCACAGCATTACCAATTACTGACTCAAGATGGTGACACAAACAGTGCAAAGTTTGGATCTCATCTCTCTTGTGTTGGCTGACAAGTTACTCTTAAAATAGCAATTATCTAATGGGGAAAATCCCACAGATCTAGGCAAGAGGATTTTAAAAATAGGCCATTACTGGTAAAAGTCCCAAAGTAATTTTTGAACCCTGCTGTGGCTAAGGACTGTGAACATGTACCTGTTATCAAAAAAAAAAGGAGTGAAAGGCTGGCAAGAATTCTCTTTTAGTCTGCCTGGCATCAGTGGGTACCTGCAGGTCAGCAGAGAATGTATTTATAGTTTTAACCACATGAAGCGAGAAAGCCTTATGCTTGCCCTGTATTTTTCCATCAAAGAGGTGAAGTAATTCAGAGTTTGTGAATAGATCACTGTTCTTGGGCCTTCCTTTTTGACCCTGGATACCTTTATATAACAGACTTCTGTTCCTTCTGTGGATATGTTTTTTTTGCCAGGAAAGTTATTTTTGGAATGATGGTTTATAATTGATATCGAAGTATGCAGTAAGGCTTTTATATATATTCTCTGTGCTCATACTTGTTTTATGTAATCACTACCAAAATTCAACCCACTTGCTTTCAATTTTCTTCCCATGTTTACATCTGCTTTTCTTCTCTTCCCATTACTAAGTTTTTTCAAACACATTGTTGGACATCAAGGATTCAGTTCAAAGTCCAGAGCTGCAATTATGTCTGTTCTGTTTGTGCACAAGTATTGCTGTCTTAGTAAATTAATTGTCACATGATACCATCTACCTGGGCATTTTGTTCGAGGAAAAGCTAATGAGCTATTTTAATGTGTTTATATGCACTCAAAAAGACAAGAGAATGAACCAGTGCATGTTCAGGACCTATTCTGCTTCTCCTGTAAACACCAGGAGGGAGGGTAGAGTGAGGAAAGAAAATTCTTTCTACTCAGTTTGTGGACACCTAAATTTGTCCTTCTTACAAATGAAGACCAGAAATCCTAGTCTTAAAATCCTCCTGTACAGGAACAGCTGAAATTTTACTGGCCAGCATAAGGCCACACCAGTTTTACATAAGAGCACTCTGTCCATCTGCATTTTGATACTGTCAAAATGCAGGAATGAAAATACATTCCAGCAGAAGGATGGAGACTGGAAGCTTTTGCTGGGAGGGTGCTGTTGAATCAAGGCATGTTTTCTTTGCTTCATTTCTCCACTTCTCTGGAAAAATCTAATAAACATGGCTAATTTTTCTGAGGGAACAGATACAAGGTCTTCTTGCAAAGGTTTTTTGTACTGTAAACCCTACTCAGACTGGGATGCCTGTTGGTATTATTATGGTCCTAAAATCTTGTCCAGCCATACCATCAGGTTGGTCTTGCCTTTCAGAAGTATTGAGTATGTAGGTTTCCCAAATTCAATATGGGCTTCAGAAACCTTAAAAGTCTTTAAAATTCTTGACTTCTGCTTATATGCCTTAAGACCTGGAAACTAAATGTATGGAAGGCTCCACGTTGTTTGTAGTCAGTGGAATGTCTCTTTTGAACAAAATCAGGTTCAATAACACACATTTGAAAAAGTCCTGGAAGCTTATGAATGTCGGTGACTTGTCTTGTGGAGACAAATAATGCTGGGCCTCATACTGGTTCTCTTTAAGGAATATTTTTACCCTTACTTTGTTTCCCAGTTCAAGAGCTTTTTTTGTGAATGAGATAATCTGTTATTTTCAAAACTACAACTAGGTACTTTTTAGACTGTTGATTCTCAGATCTGAACAGATATTCTCCAACAGGTGGTAAAGTAATTTTGTCTCTAACGTGTATATAGATCATTACAGACTGCATCCCAGAGCAGGTGTTCATGGATGGAGATGACCATTTTCCATCTGTTTGTTTTATTCCCTGTCTTATTTGTCACTATTAAATGATTAGTGCAGTGACAGAACTCCCCAAGTATGCATTACTGAATTTCTATTTCAGCCTGGAAGGAAGATGATAGCCCTGTGGCATGCACATTGCCAAGGGAAGACAAATATGAACAAAGTAGGGCTTTCAGTTCCCATATCTTTGCAAGATCCTTTCTTTAAGCCTTACAGAGTTATTTTAGTAATGAGCCTCTGCCAACACAGGCTCAGCTGCAAAGCCATCAAGGGCAGAGGCAGAGCTGAGCAGAAGGCAGGGCAGGACCAGGGTGCCCAGGAGAGCTCTGCAGGTGATGCTGTGCCCAGGGAGCGGGCAGGGGGACAGACGGACACAAGGTGTGCCCAGGCATGGGAGCTGCCTCCCATGCAGCCAAGGCTCTCTCTGGCCAGCATGCCATGCTGCAAGGAGCAGCCAGCTCTGTGCCTGTGCTCAGGGAAGGTAGAGACTGGGAACCTTGTCCTAGGCCCTGCTGAAGGCAGTGAGCTCAAACTCAGGGGACCAGTTAAGTTCAGCCTAACATGTCAAGCTGGGCTGACTGAGCAAAATTATATAACCCAGCAGTACTTCTTTCTTGGTTACCAGAACTGTCAGTTAACAGCATAAACTTAACTTATAAAGTGTATTTTTATTCCACTGCTCTGTTCCACTTGTCTATAAATATTCCACAGTCTTAAATAAATGCCATCACAAACTGCAGTGTTTCTATAAAAACATGGCATTATTAGGGACCAATCCTGATCCCTTGTCCCTAAAAGCATCCCTAAAAGTTGTTCCCAGAGTGTAGATAAGAAGCAAGTTACCAAACACACATCAGATTTAAAGAGAAGCATTCACTTAGCAGTGTGACACCTCACTGAAATGGCAGAGCTGTGGGTTACAAAAGGTCTGGGCAGGTCAGCACCCAGCTGGCAAAATGCTCCAGGAGTGGTGGGTCAGCTCAGCATCAGGGCCATGAGATCCAAGAGCACAGGGGTTGGCACCAGCTGCTCTTATTTTTAGGGTCCTGAGTCAGTGTAGCCTCGAATGATAAGGGCTGGTTGGTTTGCCATTGACAGCTGCAGGTCCCTGGTGGAACAGTGGCTGCCTCCCATAGAGAGGAGCTGCTCCCTGTGGGCAGGGGCTGTCTGGCCAGGGCTGCAGCTTGTTTGGAGTCCAGCTAAGAGAAGAATGAACTTTCCTGTATCCCAGCACACCTCTGGTGCTTGGATTGCTGGTGCTGGTTTTGCAGAAGGGTAGGAACTGTTGGCTTCTGACACCCATCTACAACTCCCAGATGTATATTTTTCATTAATCTTGGATTGCATAAAATTTGATTTCTGTTCAGCAATCTTCTTTGTGACCTTCTTCCCTGCTCCACTGAGCTTGAAAGCCAATTGGCTTTCCCCACAGTGAATGCATGGGGCAGCAGGAGGGCTCTGGACCTGGGGGCCAGCAGCAGGAGCAGCCATCTCCTACTGGCAGCCAGCAGCCAGCTCTGCCAGGACAGCAGGGAAAGAAAGGAGCTGTGTGCCCTGGCAAGGCAGGCATTAGAAATGAATGGCACTGAGGGAAAATTCCCTGGGAAAGGTGTTTGCACAAAACACCTAGAAGCCTTTCACGCATTTTTTGAGGTGGGGACAGGAAGGCATTGGGGAAAAAACTGTGGGTTGGGAATGTATTACCAACTATTTTTAAAGTAAACAAATTCCTTTTGAAGTTACGGGTTTGTTGCATAAATTGTGCATTTGACAGAGTGAGCGTTGGGATGTTATGGTAATTACTAATGTCCCTTGAATATTTGGTTAACCACTATATATAATCCCAAATGCAGCAGCCTTTCCAGGGAGAATTTAGATCTACCCTTTGGGCAGGATTAACTGTTACTCTCTTGTTTCAGTAACTTTTCAATTATTTGATTCTACCACAAGCAGTTTTCCATTTTGAGAGGAAAAAGGGTGTCCTTTTGACATCTGACTTTTAAAAACAAGTTCTATCCTGTACCTGTGTGTGGTGAGCTCTGTGGTGACTGCCTGGGTACTGGGCAGGAGGGTGGGAAAACTTCCCAGCTGAAGATCCCCGGCTCTGTTGCAGAAATGGATTTGACCTCTTTCCTCCCTAGATCCAGACACAGAAAATGCATTACTGCAATGCTGAGCTCTGTGTTTCAAGTCAGATTCTTACTGAGATATTAACTCTTGAGAAGATACCCACCCCTAACCTGCTTCTCCTAATGGCAACCAGAACATACCCACTCTGTCACCACAGTTTTTCTTCTTTTCTGTTATTTAATTCTCATCCTCCTTCTCAGTTTTCCTAGGAAAGTCTCCCTTGACTCAGCACCAGGATGTGTAGGCTCAAGGCAGAAAGCTGATCTGCTCCTCCTAAGCTCAGTTTTCTCTGTGGGAAATGGCATATCCTTGGGCTATCACCCTTGCTTTGTGAACTTAAAATATTGCTTGAAGATACAAGCATACACACTTAGGTGATTGCCTAAATCAAACTTTTTCTTTGGTGTATTAAAACACAGAGAGAGACCTATGCTTTCAGCTTTCATAGGCTGGGGCTCTAAATGATATCAGTATATCTCTGCTTAGCTTTAGAGCATGCTTTTATAAATTTTATTTGTATCCAGTTGTTGCTGTTCATTTTCAGCCCATTTGCTGCCTGGCTGGGATACTCATCTTGCTCTTCATTACTGAAGCAATAAATGCCTCTCAATACACAGGTCACAGCTACCCCATGGCGTGTCTCGTGTGGACTCTGAGCACTCTTCCTGCATGGGCTCACTCATCTTCCATCTTCTTCCCTTGTTTTCCATCTTCATGACAGCTTGTCTCATAAATTCACTCAGGCATCACTGGCACATCTCCTCACTACTGCTCTAATACCAGAGGAGAAAAGACTTCTGGGATGCCTTGATTTTCAGGACATTAACTACAAATAAAATGGCACATTGCAGCCACTTGCCAAGAGAAATCCTTATAAGCAGGTTAAAATAAGATCTTACTCATTGGAGTACAGTTTGAAGCTTAAGAAAATGTCATCTGTAAGGCTTTGCACTCTTCTATATAAAATAAACCTGGGTCTAGTTTAAAAAAAAAAATTACTTCAAATACAAATTAAATACATATTTCACTAGGGATAGACCTCTTCATAATCTGCAGAGGTTACAGGCTCAGACCTTAACAAGTTCAAATGTAGAAACTATGACAATAGCTCTGATGTCTTTTTGGGTGTAGAACAGGAAAGCAATACAGTATGAGGAATTTCAGCATTTAGATATCTGCAATAGCAATCCAGTAGCCCAAATAGTCTAAAATGTGGCTATTTTCTTGTTTCATTTTCCATCTTCACATGCTCACTTGAAGGCTCCCAGCATTGGCTTTTTAAATTGGTCTAAGAGGCAGTCAGCTGAAGTGATACATAATTCTAATCACACTTTGCAAAATCAACTGGGCATAGGAATAGCATCGCTCCTAATCAGCACAAGTAAACATTTATCAAACACTATAAAGAAATGTTGCCAAATCAATTCATTTTCATATTATTTGGAAATAGAAACAGTCTTCCCTTTGGTAAATTGGCAGCATCCAGAAATTTCCTAGGTGTTTTCAGAGAAATTTCTCTCATTGGAGATGGCACAAGTTTCCCAGCCAGAGAGCTTAATGCAAGTTTAAGCATGAGCAAGAGCTGAGTGTTTCCGACAGAAGAGGGGATGAAGAGCCCGGGGATGGGGACCATGGTGGCACTAACTGATATGGGGAGCTGGGAGAAGTGTTTGGCTCCTTCTCAGCCATCCCCCATGTTCAGGAACCTGTCCTGTCCCCCCAGCTAGCTCCTTTGGCATCCTGGGCAAGCACCCAGGCAAAGAGTTAAGTCATATTGCAATGTGACATAAGCTGAAGCAAATAAGTGGGCATTACTGTGTTTGCATTGTGAGCAGGCTGGAGAGAGGGAGTTTGAGGAGGAATTTAAAAGAGAAGATGTGATAAACTGAGCAGAATTAGCAAAACATTTCCTTATGGAGAGGTGGCAGAGAAGAAAGAGACAAGAACATCAGTCTGGATGAGCCTCAAAGGAGCACCAGGAGTGTGTGTGTATATCAGAGATGGTATTAGAGTCTGATGAGGCCGGGACTGGATTCTCAAAGGAGAAGCAAGAAGTAGATCTGAAGATGGTAAAAGCATTTATAGTGAGGTCAGAGGGACCTAGGGCAGCTCCCACTGACCTCAGGCTTTCTCTGAGTAGCCCAAACCTGATGAAGGTTGGATGAATCACAAGGAGCTGCAGCTTTGAGGGATCCCAGAGTTGGACAATTTGAAAAGAAACATTACAAGGTAGCGGGATGGCCCAGAGCTGTGGTGGCAGAAGGGGTGCCATGCTGCAGTCATGACCAGGTCAGCCCAGACTTCTCAGTACAGTTGCAGAGAAATGTTGGAGCCTAGACACATTTAGGGAGGGAAAAAAGGGTAAGGAAATGGAGAAATGGAAGTTAACCAGATCAGAGAGCTTGAATGGAAGGGAGGTGGTGAGACTACTGGCAGAATGGAAAGGAAGAAGAGGCTTAGGAGGCAGGTGAGCCAGAGTGCAGTACAGGCACAGCTGCTTCCCACTACTGCTTGCATGAGCTTGGAGGACTTTGGTGTCTTCTGTCATCCCACAGCCTTTCATCAACCTGAATCCCAATCATAAATTTTAAAATATATTATGGCTCTTGTATAAAAGTAACTCCATGGTACTCTTTCTACATATTTCTAACTCATTTTTGTAAAAATAGCAGGTTTCCAGTGAGTTCAGTTTCCAACTGGCATTCAGGCACGTGTGTAAGGTCTCCACTAAACAGATGTACACAAAACCCAGCCATGAAGTGAAGGTGTTTCGACATTTAGAGCAGACATCTGTGCTATTTAACAGGAGATAATCCCCTGAACACCCAGCCACCATGCTCACAGCCCTTTCCCAAAGTATGCTGGATGTTCAAATGTTATGATTATTCGACAGAAAATAATGCAACAATTTCTAAGCAGGTCTTGATTCTGGGTTGAGTGAAGGAAGTTCATTTGCATTTAAATACCCTTAAGCCCCTGAAAGAGTTTGAGTTTTTCATTATGTTTGGAAAATAGCTTGTGCCTCTTTTCTAGGCCTCAAATGTTATTCTCTTATTTGCAACCAGCCCTTGTCATTTCTCTGCAAGTCTTCTCATCCATGAGCTGGTCCTTTGCATGCCACTTCTTTCCTAAGCTGGCCACCCATAGACAGAAGTCTACATATTCTCAAATTTAGCTGTGTCAGGCATTTCTGTAAACATCTTCTTCCCTATGGTATGTGAAATATACCATAGGTTTTCCTAGACCTTTCCAAGACCACCTTCACTTGAAAACTTTTTCTTGTTTTGGTACAGCTTGTAGCAGACTGCAGAGCAACAGTTTATGGGTGGGGTGTTTATCCTGGTGGGTCCTTTGTGATACCTCACTTAAAACTGCTGTTTGCCTTTGCCAGGATGATTCTGTGTTAACAGGTTTTTATTATGAAAAGCATAGCTGACCTTTAAAGTCCAAAGGCCATATTTATGAATGACTCAGCCTGCTCTCAGTGTGGCTGAAGATTACAGTATGCAAACAAAAGCCAAAGCATACTTCTCCCATGTAACTTTTTGAGAAAGCAGTATTTGCCTCTGGCATTCACCAAGGGAGCTTTCCCTTTGTGTGCAAGAGGAAAATTGGGCAGGCTACAATAAAAGGCATTGTTGGTCCCAGCATGCAAAGAATGATGATCCAAGAACTGAAATAATAGAAAAGTGTCGGGAGGGAATTTATTTCACAAACATGTCAAGATAGCTTCAGGCTTACTCAAGTTTTGATTCAAGCTTCTCATTCTTCTTAAATTCTTTCCAGGCCAAAATGGATGAAATAGTTGCTAATCTTCAATCATTCAGCATTTCCCTGGGATCAGGGTTTGAGGATGGCATTGGCATGCCGACATTTCAGCCTCTGGTTCCTTAATGACAGGAAACCCCAGGGAATGTCAGAGTATGTACTCTTGCACTGTGATTAGGGTCTCTCTCCTCAAATTCCATTGTGAAGGTCTCTGCATGAAAAGCCTTCCTTCTTTGTGTCCTGGAGAGTATCTGCCACAATAGTCAGCATGTATGATCAATATTGCACCCAAAATGTTCAGAAGAGGTAATAAGCTATCGGTTTTATGGAGCTGCTTTCTAGACCCAAACATTGCCTGACAGCAGTGCTTACAAATCATTGCAAATAGGAGAAGAAAACTGGTCTTGCTGTGACATATCTAGAGAGATACTGCCAGCCCTAGACTTTAAAAAAAGAAAAAGAAAAGATTAAAAATTGTGTCTTTTGGCAGGCTAGCCCTATTGGGATGTTGTCCAGTTGAACTGACAACAAAACAAGAATAGTAATAATAAAACATTCCTATATAGACATTATTAATTCTTTTTCCTAAACCTCTCTTTTAAAAAAGAAAGTCTCCTAAAAAATTCAGAACATGTATTTTTCCCCCCCTCTTCTTCCTCATCACTGCTGGAAAATCCCTAGGAGCTAATGTCAGTTAAGAATTTGCAGTAGCAGCTCAATGTAAAAACTATGTAATTTATGTCCTGTGGCCCTATCAAATATAAATACAAACCATGTTCACAGCACTGCAAATTACACAGCACTTCACCAGTGCCAGACATGGCACACTGCCTGTTGTGACAGATGATCCCACACCTAGGACTGACTGGCAGCTTTTATGAAATACCAAAGCATCCCTTTGGTGCCCAACTGATGAAGGACAGATGGTCTCTTTCTCCTTCGAGAAGGATTCCCATCAGGCTTTATTTGCAATGGTTAATGTGCATGTGAATTATTTGTACTAAAAGAGAATTAGTGTGGCATTTATTGATGAACTATAACACATTGGGATGAAGTGAAATTTTTAACTACTTTTTGCATCAACAGTAGTACTGGCTGTTCAATATTTTTCCTTTCTCTGATAGTGGAGACCACTTTCATTAGCTCTAAGGTGCCCCTGTGCTTCTTTGGCAGTATAAAGTTGTTTATGCCTGCCTTTAAGGCCTCTCTGCCCTTCCAGAGCAGAGAATAAATTATAACCAAAATGCTATTAAAGGGACCCAAAAAAAAGCATAACACAAGCAAATACTTTTTAATGTTCTCAATACTCTTTTTAACCTTCCTCTTCCTTAGATGTAAAATAAAAGGTTATGGGGACTGATGGATTCCCTCTGGCCCTTTCTTTTCTTCCTTGGTTTTTCCCATAGCTTAGTTGTTACTTGGTGGATATTGTTGAACCATGTTCAGCTAGTCCTATTTAATATAATCTAACCATTTTGTGCATAAACAAAGTGATTTATACAACAGAATGTTTTGGGCAATGTGATCTGGAGCTGTTGGGCTGACTAGAATGCTTTATTATCTTTAGATTTTAGAGCTTTTTAGACCCCTTGCTTTTGAATCCATAGGTACTAAATGGTTTTCCCAATTTAATTCACAATAAAATGTTAATAATTATGATAAAATAAGAGGCCTAATATTTAGTGGCTCTTTTCATTAGCATATTTTGCCCAGCTTCACTAATAGCATTAGATTCAGACCTGATTTACTGAAAACTTCTGGAAAAAATGTGTATTTTGGTCAAGGACAATTAGGAGGAATTCCTGGAAACTGTTTTCACTGCTCAAACTCAGTGCTCCATTAGTTACTTTTATTTATACAGCTCCAAAAACATGCCAGGAAAATTAAAGTAATTATGAAATTCTATGACAAATTTTTACTATATTGTTCCTGTAAAATCTGCTCTTTCCTCAGAATCCAGACCTGCCTCAGTTCAAATAGATGTACACCATAATTACAAAATATATAAAAGATTGGGCTTCATTTCCAAGAGAATCAGACAAGTCCATGGAAACGAAATCCGTCTCCTCTGCCTTTTGTGGGCTCTCTGTGCTGTGCACAGCCAGTGCCTGGGGTGCTGGTTACCTGCTGGTGCAGACGTGGCCAGCAGTGCAGATCCTGTGTGGTCAGGGGGATGGCTGGAAAGGATGTGGGGAGGCTCAGTGTGAGTAGAAAAAAAAAACGGCCAATGAAGGAGTAGTCAGGAGGGCAGGGATGAATGGGAAGTGCCCTGAGCAAGTGAGGGTGGGCTGGAAAATTCAATGGGAGGTGAAAAACACTGAAAATGGGGTGGATGAGGGAAAACACTGCCTGGAAGGGCCTTGTGAAAATCCCTGTGTGGCCCAGAGGCTGGTGGCCACCACAGAGCATCTGTAGGACTTTGGGAGAATTGCTCACTGGTGGGGCTGGGTGCAAGCAAGGATTTATTTGGGAGTTTTGTGTTAAAACACACATCAGTGCTAGCAGCAGCGGGAGGTCTGACTGTAATGAGCTTAATGAATGTGCTACAAGGGATGTTTCAGGTAGAAGGCGAAATGTGGGATTTCTTGTGTGTGTAATTAGGACACTTGGCAGCTGAGTAAGCTTTAATTGCCATCCAAAGCTCCTGATCTTGCCAAAGAATGAAGAGTGTGAAGAGAGCTATTGATTTCCATCTGGACAAACAATTTACTTTTTAGTGCTCATCAGCCTGATGTGTATCTTCATTGCCTGTCACTGCTGCGATCAAGCTAAAGCTGCTTTCATCGGCAGATTTCAGGTGGGATTTCAGCTGAGTGTGTGGTTAGAATTGCAAGGCGTTAATGGTAAAAACTGACTCGCCACACTGGCAGTGCACAATGTGCTGTTAGTTTTGAAAAATCTCCACCTATCTAGGTCCTTATATAAAGCTTCTCTTTGCTGTAATGGCCAGTTGTGTCCCAAAAATAAAACGGGCACAGAAAGAGCCTTCTTCTCTCTCTGCTCAACAGGAGAAAGTTAATGTTGATTTTATATGATGCATGTTTGTTTATAAACGTGGTGTTACTGAGCAGAGGATTAAATCAAAGAAGTGGATTTTGCCTTTTGCTTTGAAGATGTCTGTAGTCAACATGATCACTTTTGGGGGAGGCTTCCAAATTTCATGGGCTAAATGCCACATATTTTTCCTGTCCTTGACAGTTTCACTGTTCCAGGGGCGTGTAGCTGGTGCAGGTCATGATCTTGAAAGAAAGACACAAAGAGAAAACTATTATGTAGTAATGTCACTAGGAAAAAAACGAATTGAATATTTTGGAAGGAAAGATTGAGGGGAGAGAGAGGAGGTAGAATTGTTTTTGCAAAGCCATCAAAAACCCCACACTTGCTGCAGTTTACAATATGCAAATAGCATCCTTAGGCACCCACATTTTTATACAACTACTCAATCCAACATTGTGCATGTCATGGAGATTGGTGTGTCCTTGCAGGGTAGATGTGTGCACAGCTTTTTCTGATTTACCAGGAGAGAGCACCTCTCCTATGAAGACAGGCTGAGAGAACTGAGGTGGTTCAGCCTGCAGAAGAGAAGGGCCCAGGGAGACCTCACTGTGGCCTTCCAGTACTTAACTGGGGCTTATAAAAAAGAGACAGAGCAACTTTTTACACAGGCAAGGTAGTGGGCAAGAAGGAATAGTTTTAAGCTAAAACCAGAGAGATTTAGATTAGATGTTTGGAAGAAATTCTTCTGAAGGATGGTGAGTCCCTGGAACAGGTCATGCATCATGCAGAGCAGTTTGGATGCCCCATCCTTGTCAGTGTTTCAAGTTGGATGGGGTTTTGAGCATGTGCCCCTACCCATAACAGGGGAGTTGGAACTAAAGGATCTTTAAAGTCCCTCCCAGGTCCCTTTCTATCCATCTATGAAATGCCTAACATGGATTAATATGGTTATTGACTAGTCATATCTTGGGGTTCTTTTTTGTTTTGTCTTTCTTTAAGAAGGGTTTAACTTGGTGCAGTAGGGGGAAAAATCAAATTCAAACAGGCCCTATTGGAAAGAGAGATTTATTTCCTGTTGACTTTAATAACTAATTCCATTAAAGTAGCCTGTAGTGGAAAGCAAGCCTTGTATGTAAACAAGAGAATAGAGATAAAAATGGTGAGGTTTAGATTAATATTTGCCAAATTTAAAATAGGAAAATGAGATATTTTCAATTGGTTGATCTTGAATTGTCTTGCATATTAGAATATTTAAAAATCATGTTACCTTTGTGTGTGTGTATGTGTCTCCCTTTCTAATCAGAAGGTAACAATATACACAGCAAAAGTCATTTGCTAACTCACACAGCTGTTAAAATACAACAGTTATTGATATATCCCCTTTGCTATCCAGGGTTGTGTTACAGTCTCATTTTATACAGCAGTTTTACTGTTGGTGACAAAATGCATCCCACATGACACCCTCTTATCATCTGAACTGTTTCTGGAGAGATTTTGAGAAATGAGTCATGGTGTATGTCCTACTTAGGATACTTCAGATGTTGCTTTTTACAAGGTGCTTCCCCAAGCCTTTGACTTTCAGGTCTTGAAAAAAGGTTACTCAGAAGTGGAATCACCAGAAACCATTAATTATCTTTAAAAATGTGTCTTTCTCCTGTGAAGAATAAATGAAAGAACGCTTTCCCCTGTGCTATTAAAAAGCTGGTTTATATTATTTGTAACTGAAAAGAATAAGTAAGTATATAGTTCCATTCCTGCTGTTAATGAATCTGTTAAAATGAGCAGATAATTATACTTTAGATCTATCTATCCTTACTCTAAAACTATGATCATAATAATTAAATAATTTTATTTTATCTAGATGCACAATAAAATTTCTTCCATCTTACTGTACTTATTACCATATGGTATTTCTTCCTTGATTCTGAAAGGAATAAGAATATGAGCATTTTGAGGCACTAGTCTATATGTATTTATAGCAGTAAGGAGTGGAACTGCCAAAATGCATGAAATTTTCTGTTACAGCTTTCAGAGAAATCACTGAGAGGTCTCTGCTTTCAGTGCTGATTTTGTCTTTGCAGTTATATTGTAAAAGGCATAACTGGTCCTCTGCATTTGATTTCACAAATCCATTTCAAACAGAACTGAATTTATGTGGTCAGCAAAGTTACTGGCAGACATATTCACTATGTGAACTGACTTCTAGCTGTTTATTAAGACAACACTCATTCCTTTCCAATAACGTAGTTGGTAGTGTTTGTATGGCTACCTAAAATGAAAGCACTTGGATTTCCACAAAATATTAAGTTGCTATCAAATGTAGAAGGACAGAGAAATCTAAATATCAACATATCAGATGGAAGTGTAAGAGTTGGTGCAGAACACCTGTAACACATAGCAAAGAGTAATTTACAGGTCATCACAAGTCCTCAGGATTTCAGGGGGGGAAAGGCTCATAGCCATCAGTTTCAAGACAGCAAAAGAAAAGGTGTTTGAGATCTTTTACTGGTGTAACTAGGTCCCTGGAGCTGAATACAGGCGTATTTCCATGGAACTAAGAGGAAGGAGCTGATTTTGGGTAGAATTCTTCCTAACCAAGTGAAAAGATAGAAGGGTTATTATTATGTATAGAAGGTTGCTGTTGATTTTAGCATCAGTAAATCAGTTTAAT
Organism: Notiomystis cincta; assembly: GCA_013398075.1. Classification (NCBI taxonomy): domain Eukaryota; kingdom Metazoa; phylum Chordata; class Aves; order Passeriformes; family Notiomystidae; genus Notiomystis; species Notiomystis cincta. The sequence goes on from VZRX01016397.1 coordinate 30,184, forward strand.
CTACCTTTTTCTCTTTGTGGTTTGAACATGCTGAGGTGGAAATCTTCATTTTGAGTTGAGCTGATTGGTGGGAGAATTCAGATGCATCCTGTGAGATCTGAGCACTGGGCTAATAGCAACTTCATGAAGGTCAACAAGGAGAACCACAAAGATTTGCAAATGGGTAGATCTGTCCAGAACAGGAAGTAACCAGGAGCCCGGGTTACTGTGGGCTCCAGGTTCTAAGTCTGCAAATATGCAAACAGTGTGTTGGGCTGCACCAGGATGATCATGGCCAGTAAACTGAGAGAAATTATTATCCCCCTCTGCTTGATACTGGTGTGGCACTATCTGGAATACTGTCTCCAGCCTGGGGCTGCCCTGTGAAGAGAGAGATTGAGAAACTGGAGATTGCCCTGCAGAAGACTACCATGATAATTAGGGGTCTGAAATGTGTGGCATGGGAAGAGATTTAGGGAACTAGGCTGCTTTGGTTAGGAAATGAGAAGGCTAAAAAGGAACAAGAAGTAACCTATGGGTACTTGAAAGAAAATTAAAAACACAATGGAAACAAATTCTTCTCAGTAGATATAAAGGGTAAATCAGGCAGAAGTTGTGCCTTGAGAGGTTCAAATTGGACATCATGACAAAAGCTTTTGCACCACAAGGATACATGATTCTAATATCACATACACAGAGATAGGCTCTTGCCTTCTTACTGACTTTTGGAAAACAGACCTTAAACTCCATAGATGCTTCAGCTCAGCATCCCCTCAGAATTAAACATTAGGTGGTATTGAGGGTACAGGTTTATCTGCTGAAGACAGTGCCCTCCAGGTGTATCTGCTGCAGATTTACCTGCTGCAGGCAGCATCCTCTGTGCTGCCTCCGATCTCTGTCATGTGCAGTAGCACTACTTGTGACTGAAATTGTGGGGAGTGGGAGTTTTGCCCCTTTATGAACTGCACCCCAGCTGCACCATTTCTCTTCCCTTTGAGGAAAAGATCATTTCATGCCTGTTCTATGACAAATTATAGTAAAAGTTATTGCCACCTGGATACACTAATGCTCTAGCTGGTCCATGTACCCTTCATTGTTTTATAACTTAACTCTGACACTTGGTACAGCACATTGATAAACTTGGTAGAAAATCCTATTGGAAATCTTTAACTTTCTTAGCTTGATTTGTGATGTATTAATCTGCTTGTTTGTCTCTAGCACTAATCTCAGTGCTGAAGAAGCTGGCAAAAGGACTCCTTGTCCTTTGCAGGAACACAAAGAAAACCAAGGAGTTGTTGGCTTGTGTGCATACATATACATACAGAAATATATATATATACACACACACACATATTCTATTTCATGTGGATATAAAAGCTAATTCCACTTTAACAACTTTCATGTAAATATAAAGATTCATAGTTGCATTTGCAAGTTATTGAACAAGTCAACACAAAAAATGTACAAAGCTTGTATGAATCAAGGCAAAGGATGCCTAACTGATAAGAAAGGCTGTGAATTAATTCTCAGGCAGCTGGCTCCTGGAAGGAATGAGAAATGCAAACCGAGAAAAGCAAAAAATCTACAGCCAAATGTCACTGCCTGCTACTGCTGAGCTTGCGAGGGCTTTTCAGGCAACGCGAGGGAAGGACAGGCTGCCCCACCTGCGGGGTGCTGCCAGCTGGTCAGCTGCCTCTGCAACAGGGACATGGAGACTCAGGATAAACACTGAAAGGTCACTCAAGTTACACTGCAAAGGGTTTGGGTCCTTTTGAAAATTTTAACTTGCATCCATCAGCATTTTTAAGCCTTTGCTTTTTTAGGCAATTAAGACAGTTTTGATGGTAGATATGAAGGGAAGGCAAGAACACAGCATATGCATCTTTCCTCTTGTATCAGTGCAGCCCAGTTTAGCAGCCATGATTTAGCAAAGGCTTTATCCCATCCTTCCCTCAGGAAGCCCCACAGTGGGCACCTACACAGCAGCTGGTTTTGGATTCCTGAGATCCATTGCACAGTAGCTGCATAAGCATGAATGGCATGAACCATTCCTCCTTCTACTGCTAGAGCTGATGCTTTCTTGCCAAGCTTATAAAGTAGCATACTTTATTAAAAATGCTGTTGATAGCAGAAATAGTTTTATTGTTGTATTGCAGTCACAACAAGAACCATTTGCAAGGCACTTATCCTAGCTCCGTCTCCTTCTCTTAGCTGGAATAGCATTTCTGGCATGTTTCTGGGAAGTCTGTCCATCAGGGACACAAATGGTGCTTTTCTATCATTTTCTGCAAGATATGTTAACTTGTGTAATTCTTTATAAATTTCAATAGATTACTAATCTCATTTTTTCATCATGGTCATACCTGAGGTGCCCAACCCATGCTTTCTTTTTAAATTCAACAAGTGACTTTTCTCCTGCATAGAAAGAAGGGTAAAAGCAGTCATAAGACACGGTGAAGGTGAGGAGATAGGAGCACAGAAGGTGAACAATCAGAGCCCTGCAGCTCTTGCCTCAGTGATGTGTTTGCTCAGCCAAGTAAATCCAGAAGTTGATTCTGGCTGTACACAATAACTGCAATCTCTTGTAACAAAACATGTGGGAAGACTCCAAATGTGAGGAATGCCTCTGCATGCTGTCCAGGCTGCTTGGTGCCTTGTGTCACGGCAACAATGCTGCCAAAGCCGACTTGCAAAGAATCACCCTTTGACAGCTTTGTCTCCCAACAACTGCAGAGCTGTCAGTTCGTGGGAATTCCTCCTTCTCTGCAGGATGCAAAATGCCAGCTGAGGAAACGCTCAGATCATTATGCCATAGCAGACAAAACAAATATTGTGTTTCCCCTGAACCAGCTATATATAGAATTTATCTAGCCCTGATAAGACTCTGAGACAGCATGGGTTCAACTCAGGCAAGGGAAAATGCTGCTCCCAAAAGGATTTCTCTATAGGCTGGTAGATCACTGTTGATTTATGCCATCCAGAAGAAGTTGATCTCTTCTTCCAGAAGTGGTCTGTTATGTAAAGAATAGATGGCGAACAAAATCTCCTCAGCATTTGGAAAATGTAAAAGCACTTGGGAGCTTGTCCATGCAGTGGGGTGACTTGTTGCCTGTCCAATGTCTTCAGCTCCTCTAAATGAGGAGACCAGGCACTTAATTATTTAGTAGAAGTACTGACTTACTGAGTCACTGTGGCTTTTTTTCAGTAGAAGAGCAGGAAGAGAAAACTTCTGACAACTACCTGGTGAAAAACCCTTTGAGTTGCCATTTGTGTATCTAAGGCATGATTAAAGTGACATTTTTCTCTTCTATGGCTGTGAGTAAGACCTGGTCATGTACCTCTTCTAAGAGAATGACCCACTGATCATAATGGGAGCTTTTCCAGCAGATCAGTGTTAATAATGCCATTTGGCTGTGCAGTAGTTGCATTGCACAGTTTTCTACGGAGTTGAAGAAATCATTTCAACTTTTATTCCTTTTCAAAAGTGAAATTCAGTGTCTCTCCATCTTTCTAGTGCAGATTCCCTTTGTCATAGTGGGATATGCTGGTGACTGAATGGTTCAGTTGCTGTCTTGTCCTGGCTTTTCACTCTCTGGAGTTTCAAGTAGCATTTCATCAATACTGTGAGAGATGTCCATTAAGGCTTTAGGAACAGTGGTGATGTTCCAGCATTTGCAAGCGATGGGAAATGTTTCCCAACTTTGCAGCTGCCTATCATGCCTGAGCAATTGCCTGTGTGGTATGCATTTGTGTTCAGCAGTGAGCCAAATTCTCCTTTGTCATGGCCACACAAACTGTTCAAGAGCAGTGGCCATCTCTGACCTTCAGTGAGCCACGCAAAGGTTGTGCATTTGCTGCTGGGCACACTGGACTCACCATTATCTGCTACTGGGCACGTTAGACTCATCATTGCATAGCTGTTTTCACTAAAACAACAGTATCCAGTGTAAAAATTATAATTTAACTACAGAACTGGAAGAGACCTCTCCTTTATGCATCCTTCTTCCCCATCTCTGGCTTTCTGCTCCAAGCAGATGTTTCTCCTTCTTCTTAAAAACACATGGTATAGAGGCTGCACATTTTTACCAGACAATCTTTTTCTCTGCCTTTTATTGTTAGAAAGTTTTCTGTACTTTTCCATTATACAATTTAAGTCTGTTGCTTGCCTTCTACCTTGTGAAAATTACTCCCTTCATCTTTGTGGTAATTTTTTACATAGCTGCAGACTGTTCTCAAGTTATGGTTACGAAAAAGAATAGAATCTTATTGATATGCTCTATGCTACTTTTTTTTTTTTGGTCAAATGGATAAAATTTCACTCTGGGTATCAATACTTTTCTGTCATAACTTTTAAGCCATGTCTCCTGTTTCAGTGTCTATTCCTTTCTCTGAAAGCAAATGTGCTGTTCACATATGCACCCTCAAATACATTTTGCAAAGCAATTTTTCTTCTTCCTGTCACTGCCAGCAGATGACTCTGTGCAGTGTCAGTCACAAAATGCCTGGATTTGCATCCTTCTCTGTATTTCCACATACAGCTTTCTATAATACTGCTTAAGCAGTCTGCAGTGCATATTCTATTAGGAACACAGTTTTCATTGTTCTGCATGACTTCTATAGTGTGGCACAGCTTTTTCTTTGCTGGGGGGCAGCTTTGCTCTCTTATACTAGTCTCTCCAGCAGGACATAGTTACAGAAAAATACTGGATATTCAACAAGATACACAATATTTAAATACTGTGTTCATGTGTGCATGCCTGTAGCTGACCTATTTTGCATTACTGCATATGATGAATTTTAACATTGCTCCCATAAGACTATGTGAACACATTCTATTTTGTAACATTAATTTGTGAGTAAACTGATATTTTGATAATCTTATTATAAATACGCACAATATTGCTGAGTGCATCTGTTCCTACATTGTTAATGATGCCTTTCTATTCATCATAAATAATAGAACAATAATCACAATCAGAAAACAGATCTTAATTTGTATTTAAACTGCACAGTTTTATACATTTATGGGAATAGAGATGACTTTTTTACTGTAACCATTAGTTCTGAAACCTTGTTTAAACAGCTAACTCTCTGTATTTCCAACACACAATTGTGTGCCCAACAAGCACTGTCTCACAGCACTGTGTCTCACAAAGAGATTCCCCTTCTTCCAGCCTTGTCTCCCATAAAGGTGTTGAGAGGCTGTCAGAAGTGATACCTGACCAGCTCCCAGGGAGCAGCCGTGGCCACCTGAGCTGCACTGGTGATTGTGCCTCTGGGACAAGCCCCACTGTCCTAGTGAGCAGGGCATGTGTGTATGAGATCACAGTGCAGCATCACCTCATACCCTGTCATTTCGGTGAGATCTAAAAATTGCCATTACTTCCATATTCATAAGGCGATTGTGGCTGTCATAAAAAATCTGTATGGACTAAAACTTGCCAATCCATTGGCTGCAGGAAAACTATTTTCAATACCTTTTTTTATAGGAAACCTGGCTGGTTTTAAAATTACTGGATAGTAGCACTTTTCCTTCTGGCTAAAAGTAATGCTAACTAAAAGAAAACCAAATCCCAAATATGTAATAAATCCAAATAGGCTTTAGCGATGGTGAAAGAATTCCACGTTATACCAGATACAGTCTAACACTACTTGTAGCAGTTTTTCAAGAATTTGCAATGTCCTACATGATAGCAACTCAATTACCTGTCCATTTGTTCAAGGAAAGTAATATTTGCACATTATTCAGTGAATGACAGTTGTTCAAACAACTGCGCCTATGCACGTTAAGTAAAAGCAGCCTTTACAGAATATTTGGGGAACGTGTGGAAAATGCCAATGAAAATCGAGTGAGCTGCCATTTTAGAAACACACTTTGGTATTTCCTTCGTGCTATTCATTAACCAGATTCCCAAATGCTGAACATCTGCAGATATTTGTGACAGCATGGCCAAGGCAGCTGCCTAGGTTTGTCTGAGCTCTGAAGGGGGACCCAGAGCTGTGTGCGGGCGGGGTCCTCTCCATGACCAGAAGGACACTTGAAAAAGCCTTGCCAGCAAAAGCAGAGCTGGAAGGAAAATTCACATTCCTTCTCTTTTGAGGACAGACCTTGGAGGTACCTGGGGCTTGTGAGCAGGAGCGCTACACCTGAGGACTGGTGCTGCGGATGCTGCCCATGGCGAGGTCTGGCACAAAGCCTCATTTGTCTACTGCCCGGGAGGCAGAGATGTGCGCCGGCAAGGACTGGCCCTCCTCCAGGATAACCTCCAGTCAGGCTAAAACCTGGGGAAAATGATACCGGGGGAAAGAAGTGTTTGTTTTAGAGGAAAGTGTGTGAAATCCTCACTGTTTCAGACCCTCAGGCAGAGGTGGAGCAGAACACCGGTGTCGCTCCTACCCCACAGAGGTGGAAACCTTACTTGTATAAAGAAGTGGGAGCAGGTGGACACGCTCTGCCGGCTTGTTTCCTTTGGATTTGTGTCTGGAACTGCCCCTGTCATGGGATATTCTTCCTTCGGTCACCCAGATGAACCGCCTGCCCTCCAGCTGTGCCACCAGAGAAGGAGTAGGCAGCAGCAGAGGGCTCGCAAGTGGCCAAGCCAACGCACCTCCGAGCAGGAGGCTCATCAACCTGCCCCGTGCCCACCCGAGCCGGAACGGATGTAAGAATGTGACCGGACGCGAGAACGCTGTCGCTGTGGCGGTGCCTTCGCACCGAAGCGCCGGAGCCGGGCCGCGCAGCGCCGCCGCCCCTCAGGCTACACGCGGGGCGGGCGGGCCCGCCCGCACAGGTAAGCGGCGCCGCGCGGGGGGCGGCCAATGGC
>VZRX01016397.1:37240-96953 GCA_013398075.1 Notiomystis cincta
TCGGAGCCGCAGCCCGGCTCGCCGGGACCGGCCCCGCCGCAGCTCCAGCCCGGCATCCCGCCACCGGCAGCAGAGCCCGCTGTGCGGCGGAGCCCCGCTGTGCTGGGCTTACAGGAGAGCGGTGCTCTGCTCCTGGAGACAAGTACATGGGCTGTGTAAACTATGACTCATCCATTCTGGGGCTTGCGGGCTCTCGCTCCGTGTCAATTTGGCCAGCCCGTCCGGCGGGATGGGTCGCTGGCGGATTGTGCGGGTTCGTGCGCACGGTGCAGCCCTGCTCGGTCCACAAACCCCAAATTCAGTACACGTTGAACCCGAGCTCAGCCCCAGGCGGTGCATCACTGGTACCCGCGATAATTGTATCTGCTGGCCTGTGCCAAAGAGGTGATGTGTGTGTTGGTGTACTTGGTGTGAGGCTTAATGCCCTTGAACCCGATGTCTCCTTCCCTGTGCAACCTTTGCAGGCCCCCTGCATGTAAGGGGGACGCAGGCCATCTCCTTGGAGAGAGGTGTGAAGGGTGCACACCCCCAGGAGCCTTCCTTCAGATCCTCTTAGTACTTTCTTAATGTCCTCAGCCCATTCATAAACTCGTTCATCAGGCAGTGCGTGCATTGAAGTGCCACCCAGTTATCTCATCAGTGAGCCGTGACAGCCTGCCTTCCTGTGAGCATCTTTTAGCATAGCCCTCCTCATGCCTCTCTCAGTTCCCGTCTTTGGTACCACGGTGCACTGTGAGAGCCACAGGCATGTGCTGCTGTGCCCCTGGGACAGGCCACTGGCTCTAGTACAGCAGTAGCTCCTCTTGGTTGTTGAGAGCAGTGGCTGAGTTGCTCCACTTGGTTTTGGTGGTTTTTACGTAGTGCCTTTCTCTTAACAATTGCAGAGTTTTCTTGAATTCTCCCCAGTGGTGTAACATCTGAGATACTGTGTACATCTTGTACACACGTACTTCATGTGCATTGCCATGTGTATTTGCTCTTTGTAACACACCTGAATGCTCTTTAAGGTGACAGCACCAGAGTAAAGTGTTTACCACACTCTGCTCTCAGAACCAGGTGTTTCTCAGCCAGAATCAAAGCGAATTTTCACTGGTTCTTCCCATGACACACTGGTACGTAGCTGTGTGAGTCCTGCTGCCATTTGTACCATTTCCCCTTCAGGAGAAGAGATTTACTTCTTTCCATGAGTGACTTGTCCAGGCAGACTCATGAACAAGAGAGAGAAAGAGCTTTCAGGCATAATTGGAACATTATTAATGTTCTTGAATGACGGAGCAATCCCTTGCTTGAGTTTTCTATGAAGTAAAAATGAAAAAATAATTGAGCAAGTATCCTTTTGAAGCTGTACCAAGGCATGACACTGCAGTGTAGTGCTTGTCTGAACATTTAACTCTTATTTACAACAATTCTTCCTCCTGGTAACATCGTTACAGCAGTGTCTTGTGGAAAGGGGGAGAAGGTGCTCATTTCTGCAGGATGCCTGTTCTCGGTCCCTATCCTCTCCAAGGCATCCTGCCCTTCCCAGCATGGTTACTGTCAGCTGTGTTTAGCTGGTGTGCCTGCATTGAGCAGTTAGTGACCAGGATGTCATACTGAACACACTGAAATGGCCAAGGCTTTAGAAAGCAGTGATGTAACCATGCCTACCCAGAGCTCTGCATGCCATGGCACAGGGCTTGGTGTGTGCCTTGGGCACCTTGCAAACATCTTCGATAATGTCACTTTCATAGGGTCCCCCAGCAAGAGCTGCATCTTGTAGCTGCATGAGAGGCTATTTCCTATTGAACCCAAAGCTTCTCTGCTCTTACTGCCTCCAGCTTTGGTTCTGGATGTACCAGCCACAGGTGCTTGGGAAGTCCAGGCACTGAGGTACGTGGCCACCCTGTGCAGAGGGAACCCAGCACCTGCTCCTGACCTTCCTGCTGATCCCAGTGAGTGCCTGTTAGCAGCCTCCAAGATACTTTTCTGAGGTTTATATTCAGTCTCTGAATTCCCCATTGAGATAGTTGCTGGAGTCTGGTTGGCAAGTGATGTTGCTGCAGGGTCTGTCCCACCATCTGCCCTGTCAAAAACCTTTTTCAGTGACCTCAACGAGGTTGAGGCACCTTTATAGAGCTGTGAGTGGCCCTAAACTGTGGCAACGATGAGAAGTGATATCATAGAGGTCTGGGCTGTGCAGAGGGTCCTCACTGGGCTGAGGAGAGGGGCTGACCCATGGAGACCTCCTGGTTGAACAGGGACAAATGCAAAGTGCTGCCCCAGGAAAGGAAGGAGCCTACATCAGTCAGCTTGGTCAGCCTGTTATGAAAGTGAACCAGGGCTGTTGTAGTGCACCATCACTTGTACTGGATGACAGGGAAGGAGGGTGGATGCAGTCTACGTAAGCACCAGTTTCTCAAACTGCAATCTCCTATTCTTTTTATGTAACATAAGTGCAAACCCATGAATATTTTAGCAGTACAGTTGGCGTCTGCTTGGCTTAACCCAGTGAAGCCCAACTCCTGATCCTGCACTCGTGACCTGAGCCTCCCTGTAAGGCAGGACTCAGCTGGACTTGTCTTACTGGTCTCTTAACTGTTGGATGCATTTTTGTACAGAGCAGGCAGGAGCAGTGGAGGAAAGAAAGGATGAGGGAAACAGGGTTGTAGGGTACCATTTCTACAAATAATTAATAGAGGGAGGGTTTTTGTCTGGGAAGACTGCCAAGGAAGTATGTGGTAGGTTGGGCTCTGAAGCCTGATCAGACCAGTGAAAATTGAAGAGCACAGGGGGTTCCTGAGGTACATCCCAAAGACAGCAGCCTGGTTGCATACACAGCTGGAGCAATGCTGTTTCAGGTGTATTGTGCCTTCTGATAAACTGTCTGCCAGATGCATGAACGGAGCAGTACTGTCTTCATCTCCTCTGTTTCATGCTACTGAAAACCTCTAATGCAGTATTTAAGAAGGATGCAGCTTTTTCTTTCACTGACTAGACTCCTTATTAAGAAGGCTTGTCACCAATTACAGTAACTCTGTGCAGTAGACAGATTACTGCAGTAGTTTGTAATAGCATTGATTGAGCTTTCAGGCTTTATAGATATTATTGCTTATTCCCCCAGCAACATTGGATTCTTTAGTGATCATCTGTCTGGAACAAAACAAAATAAAATCTAGGGTTATGTCTGTTCTTGCTCCAAGTTATTGTAAGGAGAAGAAAAGAACTGAATTAAACTTGGTCATGTTCAGGCAGCGCTGGGAAAGAGCCCAGTATTTTTTTAGTAAAGTAGAAAAATTAGTCATGCATTTAATGATTTGTTTGCAAGTCAGACTTATTTCAAGGCATTATGTTTCTGTGTTATCAGCTTCTGAACTTGTTTTAAAATTCATAGTTTCTGTGGAGTTTTGAATTTGGCGGAAAGGTAAAGGCTTTTGAAGCAAGCCAAAGGTAGATTGCTAATACATCTGAGCTGTGTTTTGTTTAGCTGTGTGCAGTCACCAGTGCACTTGATGCTTAAGTTGAGTAAGTCCAGTGGAAATGTTGTGATCACTGATCAGATTGCCAGTTCCAGCACCTTTTGTTCCAGCTGTATGTTCTGAATTGTTTATTCCTCCAGTATAAACTCTCAGCGTCACCTTCTGAATACAGCAGGGTTAGTTGCTGTGAAGAGCCCTCATCAGCACATTGCTGTTGCTGCCTAAGTTGTCTTAATGTGCTTGGGATAGCACAAAACAGCATTTTCACCATTTCTGTGCTTATGCAGACAGATGGAAAGCCAAAAGCTCAGCAAAATGCACCCACAGTGACCTGGCCTCTTCTCAGCTGCCACATGGGGAATGGAGAATTAGCTGGTGCTGGGAAAGCTACAGGAGCTGCTGCAGAAGAGCTCAGTGTATTTCCATCTGGTTAAGAGGAAACTTCTACCCAAGTCTTTGTTATTCCCTACTCCCCCAAGACACACTGGGACCACTTGTGGCTGCATTCATGTGGTGTAGGATAGCTGGTCCATCAGCAGGGAGGGACAGGATGAGCAGCAAAGGAGCATGTTTGTCAAATGCCATCCTCTTAACAAGAACTGGAGAAACCACCTAATTGCTTTTTCAACATCCCTGAGTTCAACCTCTTCCCAAATGTACTTGCTGTGTGGCAGGATTTTGTCCACAGTAGTGCTTCTGTGGAGCTTCCAGCTGTGCTGGGCCAGGAACCTGCTCCTCAGTGCTGAGCACCCTCAGCTGCCACCCCTCTCACCCCACACAGCTTCTGCAGGGCTGTGTAGCTGTGTATCAACCATGGCTTGTACCATACACTGGCCTGTGGTCCCAACTGCAGCTACAGCTTGCAGGGATAATTCTCAGACCAGGAGGTAGATGTTTCTAAAAAAATTCAGAAGGCAAAGAGAGTTTACTGAGTAATTTATGTATTGTATACACTGAGGTAGTACAGCATAGCTGCTGCTAAATGCAAGGCACTTTCTCCACTCTCTCTGTAGGTATAGATGGTCCTGCAGGTTAATGATGTCTGTTCCAGAGTAATAGAAAAGCTAGGCTCAGGAGAAAGAGATTTAAGGCTCTGTTGGCTCCTGAACTTAATTAGATTATGGGAATTTTGTTTTACAGTGTATACTAGTACAAGTGAGCCTGTATTTAGAATCATAGAATCCTTTAGGTTTGAAAAGATCTTTAAGACTGTAGTGTCCAGCTGTTAAGCCAGCACTGCTGTGTCCACCACTAAACTGTGTCCTCAAGTGCCCCATCTATGCATCTGTCAAATACTTCCTGGGATGGTTATTCAGCTACTTCCCTGGACAGCCCTTTCAGTGAAGAAATTTTCTCTAGTATCTGATCTAAACCTCCCCTGGTGCAAGGTGAGGGCTTTTCCCCTTGTCCTATTGTTTGTGACCTGGGAGAAGAGACCAATTCCCACCTCACTACAACCCCCTTTCAGGTATTTGTAAAGTGAGGAGGTCCCCTCTGAGCCTCCTTTCCTTCAGGCTGAGCCCTGCCAGCTCCCTCAGCTGCTCCTCGTAGGACATGTGCTCCAGACCCTGCCCCAGCTCCACTGCCCTTCTCTGGACTCACTCCAGCCCCTCAGTGTCTTTCTTGTCATGAGGGGCCCAGAATTGGACACAGCACTCGAGGTGTGGCCCCACCAGTGCTGGAACACAGGGGGACAATCCCTGCCCTGGTCCTGCTGCTACACTATTCCTGATCCAGGCCAGGAGGCCATTGGCCTTCTTGGCCACCTGGGCACTCCTGGCTCACATTTATGTTCAGATACTGTCAGCCAGCTTGCCCAGGTCCTTCTCCACTGGGCACATTTCCAGCCTCTCTGCCCCAAGGCTGCTGTGCTGCAGGTGGTGGTTGTGACCCAGATGCAGGATCCAGCACTTGGTATTAGTGAACCTCATGGAAGTGGCCTTGGCTCGTTGATCCAGCCTGTCCAGATCCCTGTGGAGAGCCTTCCTACCCACAGGCAGTTCAGTAATGCCTCCCAAGGGACTCTATCAACCAGTCCCTTAAACAGGCCAATTTCTTCAATAATCAAACATTATTTCATGATTGTTGTGCCCAGGGTGGCCTTCAGCCACCAGATCACTCACCAGTCCTCTGTTCACAATCACCATATCCAGAGGGACCTAACACATCAGTAACCCTTTGCTGCCACATGGATCTCCGTGCCCTGCTTCCACTGGGACAGCAAATGAAGGGCCTCACTAGGACATCATCCCTCAAACACTGGTGTGCTGCCCCCAGGCTTATCTCTAGTTAGCCTGGGTTTTATCTCTTTTTCTCTTCAAATCTGGTTTAAAGCTCTTTTCATTGAGCCCTGCAAACTCCTGTGCAAGGAGAGAGAAGTGTCTCCAGCAGGCCTGCTGTTGTGTAAACCTACCCATGATCAAAACCCAAAAATTCTGCTGGTGGCACTAGGCTCGGAGCCAGGTGTTGATCTGCTGGCTCTCTTGTTTCTTCACTCATCTGTCCCTGCAGTTACAAAGATAGAGGGGGATCTTACTTGTGCTCCTGATCCCTTAACCAGTTGTCCCAAGGCTCTCTTTGTTGTCCTCAGACTTCTTGTTGGGACTTCATTGCTGCATACCTGAAAAATCAATAATGGATAATAACCTGAGGGCTGTATCAGGGGAGGGGAGGAAGCTTTCTCTTCCATCTTTAACCAGGGCCCCAGAGGGGCAGCAGGTTTCCCTAAGAAGTGGGTCTGGTCTGCGTGGGGGGCCTTCTGTTCCCTTCAGAAGGGAGTTTCCTCTGTCAATGACCTGTCTTTTTCTTTATTTATGGAGGCAGTTTTAATGATGGGCACAAGCTGACTGAACTTCAGCGACACCTCCAAGCTGGATGAACCAAGCAGAGGAGTTCCTGTACCACAGGGATGCTCAGTGCTGCTGGCCAGCCCTGGGGGAAGAGCAAAGCACTCCCTGCAGCCCAGCTCGGGGTGCCAGAGTGGTCCCACCGAACTCTGTCTGGGCAGCTCTGTCAGTCATGTGGGAGCAGAGCTTAGTGAGGTTGTGACTTTCTGCTGCCTGGGTACCATTGCTCCCTGGTTGAGCTGACACTGGCAGCAATCTGTCTCTTTTTCCATGGAGGATTAGCACTGGCTGGTCACTAGAGAAGCAAGAGATTAAATGTTTTATTACCATTTTAAATAATTCATGGTTCTTTAAACTGTCACACAAATTGTGGCAGTCTTTTATGTTTTCACTGACCCCTTTGCACGTCCTTACTGTGCTTTACCCTTGGTGACCCAGACCAGCTTTGGTGTTCTGCCTAGAGAACTTATGCTAGAAAGCACAGAGGTTACCACAGTGTAATTGCCCAGTACTTAAAACAGCAGGTAAGTAAACATGGGCAAACACTTTACATGTACCTTTCCACCCTCTTGCTAGAATGGCTTTTTAATACCTTTCCCATTCTGTACTGAGCCATATACATACTCCTTTAGCCTATTTTCTTCATCATGTTCTCTGTCTAACCTCACAATTAGAGTGAAAGTGTGCAAGACATTGTCAGTATTTTATTTTCTGTCATACTGAAAACAAGTTGAGAAGTACCAGCCAGACTTTGGATAAGATGTATACCTGAGTTTTAATGTGGGATTTGGTTATCTTTTGAGCCTATAATTGACAAACCCAAAGGTAATGATTTTCTACAAAGTTAATGTCCTTGGAGACCTTCTGCAGGATGATGGGTGATGCCCACCATGGATTACAGAAGGCAATGAAGTAACTCTTACCAGAATCTGCTTCAGTGGTTTTTTTTGATTATATCAATAGCATTAATTTTCAGCAGTTTTTGTATTAGTATACAAATTAAGTGAAAAGCATGCAGTAGAGGACAAAATTTTCTTAAACAGTACGGAGAAGTTTAAAAAAACCCAATCATTTAGGCAGTCTCAGATAGACCTTTATCAGGAGCCAGTGTTATTATCAGTATACATAAGAATGGGTGTTTTAACCTCCTAAAGCAGACTATTTCAAAAATCATCTGCTTCCCAGTTTAAGTGATGCCTTTTGCTTTGAGCAGGTGTTCTTTAGTCTTACAGTTCATTGCTGATGTTGCTCTGACCCTGCATTAATAATGCTAATACTTTGGGTGAACTGGCTATGCCAAGAACTGTATTTTTTCATTTTCAATTTTGCTTCTGTGATCCCCGATTTAATGAAAATGTTAGGAAGTAGCTTCTCATCAGATCAATGTTAGTGGACTGTATAATTGGTTTCTATCTACAGAACTGTAAAACAATCTTTAAGGACAGTCTAGGAGCAGCTTGGGTTTCATGCTTTTCTAGTAGAACCCATATTTAGACTTTGTTATTGAATTGTGATGTCAGGATTCTCAGAAATATCCCAGTTGCTGACCAGAAGATTAAAAAAAGGCAGAACCCAAATTAAATGCCTGTTTTTTAATCTCTTGTGGACACTTTATTATTGTGCAAGCTTGATGTCAGCTTCTGTGCTTTGTTAATCACTTCCTTTCCTGTGATAAATAGCCCTTGGTGAGCTTATGGTTCAGTGCAAATGCTAAGTGGTTAAAGGTTCCAAGTAACTGTAAGCCCTTCCATCAAGGAAAAAGATCCTTTGCTGCTGCTCTGACTTACACATGTGGCTTGGAGCTACCCTGTTCCTGACCCAAGAACTTTTTGCCTGGACTTTCAAATTGAACCTGAATAGCTGTTGGTTTGTAGTTTTTTGTTTGTTTATTTTGGGGGAGGGTTTGTATCTGCCTTACTTAAAAAGCATTGCAAAAACTAGTTTACCACAGTCACTTCTGGAGTTTTGGTTTTGTGATTCAAAGGTGGGTTCATAACATCCCCAGTGCAGTCTGCCTGATCAGTTGTGCACTTAAACTGGTTGTCTCCCCTCATCCCTCTTGGTGAGGTGGCCAGGGCATGCAGCTCCTCAGCAAGCATGGCTGATCTTAGCACTGACATTTTTCATTAAAACAAACACATGCAGACTTTAATTTCTACCACTGTTACTGGTTATTCTGAAGTGATTCTGGAGCAGGTCCTCTGCCTCTGCTGCAGGCTCGGCATGGCTCTGCTGAGGATGCTGTGGAAAGTGATTGTATAGCAAGTTTTATCTTGTAATACTCCATTCATGCTGAATATTTAGTGAGCTTAGCAGCTCAGTCTGGGAAAACAGTGTGTCTATGCTTGTGTTACTGTGCCGGTTTAGACACAAATCGAGGAGGAAACAACCCGGAAGGGAGTTTCTCTCCTCTCTCCTGCCAGCCAAGCAAGCAGGTCCCGGCAGCACCCACCCCTCACGGGTCCGGGAGAAAGAACTTCTCAAACGAGAGTGAAAAAACCCCCGTTTATTCAACAAACCGAGCTCCCCCCTCCCTTCCCAGAGGTGGAGGCTGATGGGTTTCCCCACAGTTCTCTCACGTGTCCCAGGCCCAAGGCCCGAGCCCAGCCGGGCCCCGCCGGATTGAGGGGTCCCAACCACGAGTCCCAGAGATGGCGAGCTGGTCTCGGATGAAGGAAACGAGCTGAAAAACTGTCCAGAAAGGAGCAGAAGCCGCAGAAGCAGATCTCCGTTCCTCTCCAGCCAACAGCTGAAAAACCCAACTTGAGCAACCCCTCCTCCTCCGCTACCAGCAGAGGGAAAAAAAGTCTCCAGCCGGGCAAAAGTATGTAAACATTCCGGCTGCAAGGTCAGGCGAGCCGCTGTGAAGAGTCCTCCCGGCTGCAGTCCGAAGGCACAAAAAAACCTTCCAGCAGGCGATGGGGAATACAAGATCATCCCACGACAGTTACTCAGTTTTCAGGGGATTTCTTGTCTTTGTCAAAAGTCTTCTGGTAAACAGTGTTGGATCAAAACTGTAGCCCTGATTATTAAATGCTGACATCAAATGAAAGTTATGTAAACAAAACAGTCTTCATTAATCATAAGTTGTGCCAGTACCTATGCACATCTGTGCAGAAGTCATTGTTTATGGCAGGCTTGCCAACTATAAGTTGTGACTACAGAAATTATGTTCCTACCAAGAAAGAAATTGCTGTCAGTAATTACTGATCATTCATCCCTTTGAAAAATAAACCATTCTGCTTTTTTTGGTATTTATTGTAGAGGCATATCCCCAATCAAGTTTATGGTGTAAGAGAGCTTCACTCTTGGTATCAGATCTGGTCAGTCACAGTTCTAGAATGAAGATAAATTATGTACCCACAGCATCAGGTGACAATATCTTTTATTGCTGCCTCTTTTATAGCAGTATTAGGAGTTCTTCTTCCAGAACAAAAAAAAAAAAGAGTGAAATGTTTTATGACTGAGATGTACCTGAGTCAGATCTTGCATTCATCCAAGGCCAGTGATCACCTACACCAAACTGTAATGTGCCATTTTTCTGTCACTTGGAGTCAGTACTAAAACCACACAAAAATATAAAAATCAGCTCGTTCAAGACTTGCAGAATTCATTTCCATGTCAATAGAGATTCAGTATTTGGCATCATCTTTAAAAAAATGATTGTGATAATTTGTTTCTGGAGTGTTCATTATGTATGTTCATAGTAAAGGATCTGGCTATCCATGCCTGTCTCCGGATGCCAACTGAAGTTCTCTGGCAAGATGAAATCATCTATCTCAGCTCAGTCCCAGCTGGCCACTGAAGCAAACCAAAACAAAACTGCTACATAATTGGATACTGTTGACAGTGTTGTGATTGATTTTGCATTTCGCTTTGCTTTCTCTGAGGTTTTTAATGTAAGAGCTGTCAGGAAGCTGAATCCTGTATCTCAGAATGGGTGATCTTGCAGGATAAGAATCCTGCTTGTGCATGTGTGTCTGCATTTCAGTGTGGCTGATGTCCTTTGAGCTGCAGGCCAGCAGCTATGGAGATGGTCACCTCCATGCAAACCCAGGCTAGAAAGGCAAGTGTTTAAGAGACAGAGCTATTTTTTGGCCTGGTCTCCAGAAATAACAAGCCATGTTTTTAAAAATAATTTAAATGTTTGGTGGTAAACTGCAGACCATGCCTCTATGTAGCTGTAGAGACATTTAGTAGCCCTATAGAAGTTAATTTTGCAAACAAGTAAAAGCACTTTTGGAGCATTTCACCTACCCAAGTACTGAGTGTGCCTGTCATCACTGTGCTTAAAATAGTAAAAGTGATGAATCTCATGTTCTTCCAACATTTTACAGAGCAGAGATGGCATGGCTATTGCTAGTCACTAGGTATTCACTGAAGTTTAATACACTAGTTCACATCTTTGAACCTGTTAAAAGCCTCTGATGGAAATACTTGTGCCTGTGCTAGGAAGAGCTGGAGTGAGCAGTGCTCTTGAGAGGCAAATACAGGCTGATACAAACAATAGATACTGATGGAGGATGATATGAACGAAATCATGTATTTTCCAGTAGAAAGGTCTGATTGAGGTCTTCTGCGAAGTTTGCCAGGTTTTTTGGCAAGGTGGCTACATGTGTGTAGCCACATGTACTCAGAAACTTCTAACTATGGTGCTTTCTTGGAGTAGAGGATGTTAGACAAGAAGAAGGCAGAGGGTTGGCATGGACCCTTTTCCACATTCCTTCTGGCTGCAGCAGCTTGTAATGTGTGCAGGGAAAGCTGGTTTTAGTGTAGGTTTCTAAAAGAAATCAGGCAGACACTACTCTGGGGTTGGCCTTACTGATATTTCTCCAATAATTCTTGATCCCTTTGATCTGAACTGGTTGCAAGGAAGGAAACTGAAAGGTGGTAGCCCCACCACCATCCATGCAGGAAAAGTCAGTGCAGAAGCCAGTAGGAGAGACATGCTGTCAGAGAAGGAGGCAGGGAGTGACCCCCTGTCTGCATGGGGGAGAGCCCCTGTCAGCACTGTAGGCATCATAGGATGCCACGTGTTCACTGATGCTGGCAAGTCCAGCTGTGAAAATCTAATCCATATGAAATGGAGCTTCTGTACTGCCATACAGAAATCTCTCATTTTTGTCACCCTTAAAGCAAATGTTTCTGTTAAACTTCATTTTATTCTGGAATGTGATCTTACTGTCACACAATAAACCAACCAGCTTGCCTTGACCACAGAGCTCTGGCTTAGGACAGTCCTTTCTAGATGAGCACTGTATCCTCCAATATTGCTAAAAGGCCATTTTCTTGCCTTGGCTCAAACTGATTATTCATCTGGACCTGAAATGCTGTGTGATATTCTGGTTACCCATTTTGGAAATGTAAAATAAGCAGAAAAGGTGTGTGGTTGGATGAGAGGACCTTGCTGCAGTGTAGGACTGCTCCTGGATGAAGTGACATGAATTAGATAAATGCCTTCAGCTCAAAGTTATTTTGGGTGGGGGTGGGGAGAAATAGGAGAGTTCTGTAATATCTCAAATGGTACAGAGCAAATGAACTGGGACTGGTAATATGAAAATGACATCCAGAGAAACACCTGGGCAGCAAGTTCCAGCCAGAAGGAAGTACTTTGTCACACAGTGCACAGCTGAACTGTCAGAGTCATTGCCAGGATGTTGCAGGGTTATGGGGGGCAAAAGTACAGCTGGATGTCAACTAATAAACAAATCCATCAATAGCTGCTTTAACTCTTTGATCCAGATGCAATAGCTGGCTTTGGAAATATGTGCACTGCCTCTTGCAATAAGCTGGGGAAAATAGACTGGAGACAGCAGCACTCTCTACTTGTCCTCTTTGTTACTCTTTCCTTAAGCTGCCAGTACCGGCCGCTGTTGGAGTCAGGCTGCCGGGATATACAGGTCTCTGTGACCCACTTAAGCTCTTCATGTATTATGAATAAGCTGTAATACTGATAGCTGTTTAGCAGACTCATAATGAGTCACTTGCTGTGATCCTGAAGGTCATGAGTTGTTCCAGGCACTGGCTGTTTGGGAGGCAGATGCCCTGTCTTAACCTTGCACAGATCTTGCTGGTGTTTTCCTCCCACCTGGCAGGTGAAAACTTGTGTTCAGCCTTAATCAGGGTGCCCAATGGCATAAGATGGGCCATCACTAGCACCAGCAATGGTGCTTCAAGGTCAGATGTTGATTTGTTTTTTCTTCTCCGCCTCAGGATATCCATCCTAGAGCAGATAGTAGAAAATGGAATGATTCCACCATGAAGACAGTCTGAGATATTTTATGTCAACAGTATAAAAGAATCCTACAGCCCCCTCCCAAGCCCTTAGCAAGTCATATTAACCCTAAGAAACAGTGCACACTTTGTAAAGCAGCGATTTCTCATTGGGAAATGTTGTTTCTAGCTTTTCCACATCAGCTGTGAAAACATACTGCCATCCAAGCTTTGCAAAATGATTCTTAGAAAGGCCTAGCAGTGAATGCTTGGCAAATAGAGGTTTAATATATTGAGAGTCAGGCTTAAAGGCTTAATGTTATGGAAGAGAGTGTCCTAGAAGAGCCTTTGCAGAAAGCTGCCAGGGGAGAACAGTCTCCAGTGGACTTTGGGGTCTGTTTCGTTGTGGGACAGCTGATGGCAACTGATAATCTTCCAGCTTGTGCTGTGGAAATGATCTACAGGTTTTTCTTGAATAGCATGATATAGATTAAATGAGCCTGAAAACACCAGCATTGGTAATAGGAAATAGATACTCATTTTCTGAGTGCAAGGACCCATTTGGAAAAGGTGCCACTCTTTTCTGACCTTATGCTCTGGTTTCACAGATAAGCCAATCACAACAAATTTTAGACTAGAACTGCTGGTCTTTTCATGCCTGCAAAGGGCAGTAGGTGTTTCTAGGTGGATTTGATGAATGGCAGGCTGCCAGAAGTGGCATCCATCTTCTATCTGAGATAATGCCATGAGCAGCCTGAAAGCCATTTCTGACAGGAGAGTGTCAAAATCGTACAGGGCTGACTGGAGAGATTTTGCAGGAGCCGGACTAGAGCTGGTGTGGCCAGGGTTGGATGCTGAGCATTTTTCTGTTTCCAAAGTCTCCACTGACATCAGTCTGTTGTGTTGAAGCCTGGTGTAGTCTGATGACATCAGTGATGCCCTGATCAGACTGAGGTCGTGAGAGCCTTGGTCCTGTAGGTGTTGCAGGGCAGGGAAGATGGGCTCTTGTGTTGCATCTCTGCTTGGTGCCTGTCGCTTGGCTGCAGTAACCCTCCCAGTAGTTTTGCCTGGCCCAGTAGCTGGAGCTGTGGCTCCCCTGCAGCCCACATTGCTGTGGCTCTGTGTCCTGGCCATTCAGGTTGAGTGGAGAGTAGCACAAGTAAATGCAGGGCAAGGTGAAACAAAGAAAGGTGACTGCTATCCCGGCTCTGAACTAAGGCAGCGGCGTTTGTGGTGGTGGTGGTAAAATACTCCAGTGACTGTCCCCTCTGCTGGCTGCAAGCATTCCTGTCTCTCCTGGGGCTCACTCTTTCATGTCCTGACTTTGATATTTCCTAAGCATGACTTTAGCCTTCTCATTTCTCCATCCTTAGGGCAACTTTGGCACAGATGTCAGCAGCCACCAGAAACCGCCAAAAGCTTTTGTGCAGTAAAAATGTGCTCTGTCCACGCTTCATCTTAAGGACTAAAGGCACTGCTTATAATTCTGCACCAGGCTTCTCTGAATTTAACCTAGTTTCCACTTTGCTTAGTTTCCTTACCCTCTATACAAGGTTGCTGCACACAAACCAGAAACCTAATGGGAGATTTTAAAGGTCTGCCACTCCTCTAACATGCAGCAGTAGTCCTAAAATTTCTTAAGAGATGGGTTTGTGTTTCTCCAGATGGAATGTAAACCAAGGGCTGCTAATAATACAGTGTGTAAGGTCTTGTTCAGATTTATATAAACCCTGAAACTGTGTCTGAAAAATAGTGTATTGTTTTGCATTCTTGAAAGCAGATTCACCACACACCTACAAAGTGCTGTGCTGTTAACAAACTGGACTTCTCAGGAATTGTATGAAAAATACTGAAAACTCATTTTAATTGTATTAGCCATACAAAATACACATGGACAGTCATGTTAAATATGATAATGCTTGGGATGGATGGCAGCTCTGGTACTAGCAGGAGGCATAAGGGTATGGGAATCGTCCTAGAAAGCTGTCTGTCCATCAGAGGAGTGCAAGCATTGATTGCCTGATCTGGAGTAGGAAGGAGTGTGGGGGAGCTGGATGTAGGTCCAGCAAATGCTTTCAGACCAGAAGGAGTGAAAGAATAAAAACAGGCAGTTGGTGTGTATTCTGTGTGTTGTGTTAGGTTTCAGGAGAAGGGACTTTCAGCTGTAAGGCTTGTGCTTATGACGCAAGTGTGTAAGTGGATGGGGCTCAATCCTGTAAGGTGCCAGTGCTTAATGCAGAGCTTGTAATCAGTCTTATTAGTTTAAAGCATTAAACTCCTTCCTCCCTTGTGTCTGCTTACTTACCCTCTCTCTCAGCTGGTCTCACGGTCACGTTTTTCACTAGTGGAAAGTCTGAGGTAATGTAATGTTTGAGATGTGGCTGTAGCTTTAAAGTGTTTCTTAGCCTTAAGTATTGACTAGGTGATTTGGGGCTGTAGTGTGGTGCCTGTGAAAGTGTGTGATTGATAGCACAATAGAACTCATATCCATAGTAAAATTAAATAAAGCACGTAGCAATATTAAATATATCCTGCAATGAGTTTTAAGAACAAGCTTAAATCCATGTGGAGTGTGGATCTTTAAAGAATATATAATCTTTGCCCCTTGCTTTTTGCATGCTTTTCAGGGCTGGGAGAGCTGTCACTTCATTGCTGACAACAGAGCATCTGACATGTCTCCTGTATGCATTGACTGCTCCAGTAATGAGATTTTCTGTAGGTTTGCCCCTTTATACCTCTTAGAGACTGGATGCACTCATTTAGCTTTTTGGGAAGGTACTCCAGAGGAGATGAGGAGGTGACTGCTGTCAGCATCAGCTTTCCTTGTCTCACACACCCTGTCTGGTGCAAGGCAGTAACAGACACAGGCATAAGTGATAACTCCTGTCGATGAGATCATCAACACGATGGTTTTAAGTATTTTAACATGCCTGAGTAATGGCTCACACTGAGGTACAAGTGTCCTCTGACCCATGGCTGGAGCCCTGAATGGCAAGTACAGGCTCAGCACCACTAAAAGTTAGGCTCTTTCCTCCTGAGCCCTGTGCAGGATTAGGAGCCCAAACCAGCTATAAAATCTCATACTGGGAAATTTGGGTTTCTGTTTCGAAACTTACCCTAAAAATGTGAGCTTCCTGCATGCTAGGAGTGGCATTTTCATTTTTCACAGAAAGTGCTCTTGCCCCCACTTCCTCTGCTTTTGCTGCTGTGAGAAAGCTAAGCATGAGACAGAGGAGTAGGCCCTTACATCCTGGAGGTAGGAAGGGTGTTTGAAAGTATCTTGGCTGCTGCTTGTGTCAGCACAGTCTGTGGGAAGTTGCATTTTCAGTGAAAAACTAGAAGAATGTCTGAGGGTCACTCATCTTGAAAGGAGCCTGGACCTTGCACAGTTTCCACTGGGATCCTTACTTCATGCCAGCAGCATGGGCATATATCCAGACTCTACCTACTGCAAAGTGAGGCCTAGGATGAGAAGAAGGTATTTGTTGGAGTGCATCTGTATGTGACCCAAATTCTGAATTTTCAGCAAGGCTTTTTCCCAAGCCAGTCTGTCAGTGGGAGTTATATTGGTCCAGCAGTGATACCTTGAAAAACGCTCTCTGAAGTACAGGTGTGATCTGTAGCAGCCTTCAAGTGTCCAAAGTATTTAGTGTGAGACATTAGTCACACTGAGGAATGGCCTTGTCCAGCTGTAGGGCAGGCTTGCATGGTAATGCAGCAGAAGAGAGCAGAAAACGTGGGAACTCTGGCTGCCTTAGTTCATCGTGAGTGGCACTTTGAGGAACTTGCATGACAGATCTGTAGGTCTTGCCTGAGGCTCCTATGCAGTTTTCCCCAGCTAGGTCATCTTTATTGAAATGCTTACTGGAAGCATCCCAGGACTCGTAGAAAACCTAATTCAGTGTTCTTGGAGGGTCAGTTGTTTGTTCTTTCCATAGTATTTGCTTCTCTAGAGCAAACTGCTCCACCGCCCTACTGTGGTGGTGTCCCAAGCTGTTTTCTGGGAAGCAAATTTTTTGGTCATACCTTCAGCACTGTAGTTTCCAAATTCAGTTAATCTGAATTTGGAAAGCGGTCTTTGAGCATGGAAGCCAACCAGACACCCACGGCAGCAGAGGGAAGAGCTATTTTAAAATTCTAAAAATTAAAAAGTGTTTTTTTCACTTGCATTCCTGGGTCTTGGCCTGAACAAGAAGCAGAGGTGCCAAAATACTGCGAGTGTCTGTTGTTGCAGTATGTCTGGCTGAACCAGAAGCAGGAAATTCTTGTGAGAGCCTGTCTCATCAGATTGCCAGCCAGCTCTGAGCCTTGTTGGTTGTGAGTGTGAGTTGGTGAGGTGGGAATGTGGTTGAGAGAAATATTTGAAGGTAGGTAAAATGGTTCATTGGAAGTGATAGCACAGTATGTGTGTGAAGCATGGTGGTGGTTTTCAACATAAAAGCAAGAAGTGAATACAGGAAGCAAACTTGCATCACCCTCCTTCTTGCAGTGGAGGAGGAAATAGGGAGAGCTCCCTGTATGGGTTCAGTGCTTGTCTGCCAGAACTGGTCTGCCTCTCTGCTCTGCCTTTGGGTCTCCTTCTGGCTTGAAGGGGGCCAAATCCAGCCCTCTGGTTTATAACTTCCTTCTTAAAACTTGCAGGTCAGGAATTTTTTCTTACCCTAGGCTCGACTCTGCTCTAAAATTTTCCATGTTGTTGTGTGCAGAGCTGCCTTGGCAGGAGCAGGGATGCAGGCACTGCAGTAAGAGCCCCAGAGTTTAACCCCTCTGGCCAGCCCACTTACTCCTCCTTGGCTCCATTTCAAGACAATTTAAAAGATTGTAGCCAGTCTGTGCTGCCGATTTCAGCATTACTGCTCCTGGTGGAGCTGTAACAGTGGGAGACGCTAAAGGACATAATGGAAACTGATTAGAAAAGTGAAGAAAGTCTTGGGATACAATAAAGCATTGCTTAAAGAAAGGCGGGAGGTGGGTAAGGTGATCCCTTAAAAGGCATGTATTCCATCACAGCAGGGCAGGAAATAGCTTTAGGAGAATTTTTTCTTTGGTCCATTCATAACCTGGTTTGTACCTCATTAACTTTCTGTTAGTGCTTTTTTTCTTCTGAAATCCAGGGTAGCTTGTTTCCCCTGAAGTCAATGTGAAGAGTCATTCAGCACCGAGCACATGAATCCTTCTGTGCAGATTAAACAAGAGAAGCGCCCAGTGTTGCTTTCATGCTAAAGGGATGAGAAGCACATTGAGGATGTGCTGATGATGTGTGCTTTATTTACTCCGTTTCCGTGGAGCTACAATAAGCTTCCCAGAGGTCCCTTTTCCAGGGCACTTGCACCGTTTCTCTGTAATTTACTGGATGATCAAATGACAACCCCTGTGAAACCAGTTGCACTCTTGCCTGTGGTTGCATTAAGCCTGTTAGATTGTTAGAACCTCCTGGTTTATGAAGGAATTGCCATAAAAGCTGCATGGCTTTAAAGCGTGCCTGACAGAAAAGTGTCCAAGATCTTAAACACTTTCAGCCGTTCCCTTCATATCTAACAAATGCTGGGTTTATGAACTGTTGTTCTGCAGTGCTAAAATTGGATTCCAGGTAGCTGAAACTGTGCTTCATTATATCCTTTAAGAAAGACAGCTGGGGTTTTGTCTTGCTGATGAAGCCTAATTTGAATGACTTTCCTCATCAAGCCCATTTAATTAAAGATTCATTACATTCTGCATCGTGTAACAGTGAAACACAGAATTGTCCTCTGGACAGCCAGCTGCCAAAAGGGAGGGATCAGCTGTAGCTAAGATAGGGTAAGAAGTTGTGGGATTAAGATGCAGGTTTGAAGCTGGGGCAGAATGGGAGGGAGAGTGAAGTGTCACTGCAGAGAGGGTTTAGGCGTGCACCTGTGGGATGTATTTACCCTGCCTGTGCATAAAGGGTAGACCTCTTACTGTCTGCTGCTTTCTAAGACAGTTTATTGTGGACAGAAGAAAGTGGATGGGCTCTTGCAGCCTTTTGCAAAGCCTGTACAGTTTGCAGTCCACAAGATGGAGAATGGACATCCATAAAATGATACTCTGAGTTTGTGACAGGAGCAGGTTGTACACACCAACTGCCCAGCTTAGCTTTTGTCCCTGTATCACAACTGTGTTTGTGAGGGAGAAAAATCATTTCTCAAGTAGCTGTTCAGCAACAAACACTTCCACAGCCACTGAAAACCTTTTGTGAAGGGATCCTTGGTGGTGGTTGGCCCTGCACTGGGGAAGTGCTTCATACAATTCTCCTGAATGGTGCAACGGTGCCACTGGAGAATCCATACCATCCATATGTGCTAAATTGCAGATCCATCTGCTGCCTCAAGGCACCAATGAAGAGTTAGTTATGTGTTGTGCTTGGCAGCAGAGGGGCATGGGCTAGGGAATTTTGGTTTTTTTGCTTGAAAAAGAAGATTGGAGGAGTCTTATTTGTATTTCAAAAGAGGAACAACTATTTTGGAGAAGAGCATTTCAGTATAAGTCTCATGAGTCCAGAAAAAATTCAAGCTTGTTTGTACTTTTTCTGACGTATCTGTTCATCTTATTTGCTCTTATCAAGAGGGAAAATCCTATATTAACAAACAAACAGTCAGAAACTCTACCATTGCTGGTCAGAGCTGCCATTCTGTAAGGAGCCCACTGAAAATCAACACTTACTTCTTCTGATCCCAGTTCTTTATCTATTGATGTTTTTTGTTTAATTGAGTAGCTTTCCATATTCAGAGCAACAAAACAGTGGGCACAAGTTCTTCTCTAACATGAATTTTATGGCTCTAATTTGGTTCCTTAGCATTTGAAGGTGCTTTGGTTCTCTGCTTGCAGGAGCCACCAGTTGGTGGCCAGGCTTCCCCCTGCCAGTTCTCCTTAAGCAGAGCTGTGCACCTGTAGCTTCCCTTGACTGAGTCAGCAGGGCAGGGATGCACCATTTTCTGTCTATCCTCCTGTCTAGCTGGGGGAGAATCATTAATTTCTGTAAGAGCACTTGAAAGCTGTTGTTTTATGTGCCAAGTGTTTGTTGATGTGACACTTGAGTTCAGCTGCAATTTGGAATGGAGAGACACAGTTATATTTTGGTTCTGTAATCTGAGCCTTCCACAGCCAGTTTCTCTGGCTGAGCTGTGTGTTCACAGTTTCTTCAAGGGCCTTAGGATCTCTTGGGTTCTGGTAGGTGACAGTGTGCTTTTAATGCTGTAACAGTATTTGGGGTCTGGTTTGGAGTAGCAGGAGCCCCCAGAAATTTGGATTAGATGGCAGAGCAGGAGCTTTTCCAAAGATAGCACTACTGTTTTTTTTCAAGGAAAGATCATGCAGCATTTCATAACCAACACTGAAAATCCTGAGCTGGAAAGCTTAACTTGTCATATGTTTTTTCTGAGATTTTCTTAGTTTTATTTCTAACCAGATGCATGGAGAATATCAGTGTCCCAGGCACAAGTGCTGCTCCAGGTGCCATTCCATGGAAGAGTGGGCAGTTGGAAAATTAGGTATCTGAAACTTTTTCAGAGCATGATCTGAACATAGAGATTTCAGTTGGAGGTAAGGGAAACACAAAAATAGCGTTTTTTCTGTTCGAGGCTCTGGCATAGGACAGTGACAATGACATGTGGAGCATCTCTGCTAGCATGGGGTTACATCAGTTGTGCTCTGTCTTGGGCAGTTTCTAACAGACTGTTGTATCCAATGGGAACTTGCTGTTCCAGGAAATATTGAAAATTATGTGACATCTCTTCGCTTGTTAAATTTCACTTATTCCCGTCCCCAACCGAAAGGATCTTGTATGTACAAATGTATGTGTAGATGTACATATGTAACACAGCATATGTAATTATGTGTGTGTGTGGCTCTTTTCATTGTGCATGATCCTGCAGGGGTTCTTTCCTGCAGGGAGCTGCTTGTCTGTGCTAGTGTCTGCTGAGAATTAAGCCTGTCTTTAGAAATATTTTCGCTCTTGGTCTTAGGCAGGTCTTAAACCTGGGGCTCAGAGGTAGGAAGAGGAGTGTGCTAAATGATGACTGTAGCTAATTCTCAGAAATAGCATGGTGTTCTTTCTGCCCACCTTTCTCTTTCATCCTTCTCCCTGACTCTATTCCAGGACATCTTGTGGAAAAAGGAAAAGTCGTTTCCGTTAGAACTGGCTGTTTTTCTTCTTTCCATAGATGTTTTTTCACCCCTTCACTCTCAAGTTAAATGGGAAAACAAAGTTTGCAGTATTTCTGCTGCAGAGTTAAATATTGATGAAGATTAAGATGCATTAAAAGACTGAGGAAATTCATGGCTCGGGAATAAAAATAAGCAAAAGTCAGAAAATT
Organism: Notiomystis cincta; assembly: GCA_013398075.1. NCBI lineage: Eukaryota > Metazoa > Chordata > Aves > Passeriformes > Notiomystidae > Notiomystis > Notiomystis cincta. The sequence continues at coordinate 58,085 of VZRX01016397.1, forward strand.
GGAAAAATGTTCAAGTGTATGAATAGCTCTTTATCTTTCTACCTTCCAGCATTACTTCCAATAAAATGTTTCAGCATCTTGATGCAAACATTCCAGTTTCACTGAGCTGGGGACAAGAAAGTGCTGTACAGTAACAGTTATGGGGGGAAAATGTTCTGTGCTGTGTTGGTCTTGGACTTCCTCAGAGTATTTTTGTTCCAGATGTTAAACTGCTATTTTTTTCAGAAGCCTTGTTAAATTGCCAGAACATTAGATTTTTTTTTTTGAAGGATTTTCCGAACCCCAGCTGATTATCACAACACACAAGAATCCAAACTTGGGCTTGGCTTTGCAGTGCTGCAGCAGCTGCAGAAAATCTGTGTGAAGGCACAGGTTTACAGCGCCATCATCGAATGCCCTTATAGGGTAAAACAGGGAGTGAGGGAATTCTGCTCCGCTGCCTCGTACGACGCAGGATTTACGTCAGCCATTGAGTAACATCAAGCTCCCCAAAGCACAAATACCCTCACACACACACTCTGGCCAAGGTGGTAGCAGAGCTCCCAAAAGAGTTACAGCACAGCAACTCAGGGATGGAAAAAATTATATCCCATCTGCCTCCATCCAGGCGAAGGATAATAGTCTGCTCGGAGCAGAGGCAAAATCAGTCCCTGGTGTATTTTGTTTCTAGATATAGCAGCACTTTTTCTAGCTGAGGGGACGTGATGGTGCTGGTAATACCTGGCACAGATCACACATTGCTGCTTCACTGAAGTCAAATGCCACCCGTGACTCCCTCCCTGACCCAGGAGCCTCTGCCCCAGCTCCCCTTGGCCCTGTTGCTCACATTCTTTTCAGCCCTTTGATCTAATCCTTATGGAAATAGATGGAAAAATCTCCTAAGCTGTTTTGTCTAGTGAATGTTGTCAATAGGAAACTTCTCTTTACAAAAGCAATAAATGGATAAGCACCTTCTACTTTGTGCCTGTTTCTCTCCTTACCTGCCTTTTTTTTGTCTTGTGCATTTACAGAAACTCTCAGCTATGATATTTTTGCACTTAATGGGTCTTCCCAAAACTTACAGTACCTCCCCTGCTGCCTTCGTTTTGCTTTAAAGGGTCATCAGCCCATATGAGCAGAAACCTGTGACTATCCTGGTATTAAAGACAGCATGGAGCTCAATGTGTTCAAATTCTTTTTCCTAACCACAATCCTCTTTTTAGAAATGAATTCTGCCAACCAACTTGGGCGACACACTCTTCTGCGCCAAAGAAAGCGACTTACTCAGCCAAGCATATCTGCTGTACCTGGAAAAGGGCTGCCTGAGCTGCCGGAACAAGGCCTCTGCCTTCCCTGGGACAGAGCCCCAGTCCTCTGGTGGCTGGGGCAGCACGGGGCTGCCAGGGCACAGTGCCCAAGTGGTGAACAGATTTAGCACCCGGCAGTGTTTCATTGTCTTGGGTCCGCGCCTGGTCTCCGGGACCGCGGCCTTCTTTCCTGGGAGCGCCGTGGGGTCAGAGCGCTCGTGTGCGGCCTGGGAGGGAGGAAGGGAGGGACGGGTGGGTCTCCCACTGGGTGGCACCAGGTCGTTCCCTGCCTCAAGAGAGAACCATAGAGCACGGCCTGCTGAAACAATGGCAGAGAAAAGTGGCTAAGAAAGTCCGTATTTTGAAATGGGGTTCTGTTTGGTGGGTGCCAGGAGAGTGGCAGCTCGAGGCAGTTAAAGTAGGAAGATAAGTGTCGGCTCTTTTCTGCTGTCAGTATTGATGTCTCGAGGAAGGAATGATGAAAAATAGTCCAAAATATGAGATATGAGCAGATGCAATGGCTAAATCACCATGAAATAGACTGAAAAGCTTTTCAGATCACCAGAACTGAAGTTTGTGCCAAAGATCCAAAGGACCCTTTGCTGTAATGGCATTAAGATGAGACTGGGATGCTAGAGGAGGGCTGTCCCTATCTCTTGGGACCAGGCACTGTTACTCACAAGGGGTTTCACTCTGGTCTCTGGTGTGCCACAGGAAAAGCTCTGCTCATGATTCATGCTTGTAGCTGAAAGGGAAGAGTCAGTGACTTATCCTGTGTCACTCTGTGCCCTCTCTGTGTGGGCCTAATCCCAGCAGAGCTTTTCTGGGTTTGTTTATTTGTTCAATAGTATTTTGTAAAAAATTTGCTTGAGTCTGGTTTTGTGCCAGAAGATAGCAACATGGAGAGCATAGAGGAAACTTCCAGAGGAAAATCTGAAGCTTGGAGTGAAAACTGGTCAAAGAAGGCAGAAATTTGGCTGTGGAAGTACAAACAATCTCGTCTCTGCTGTGGCAGCCTGATCCTCAGCTGGGCTTTGGAGGGTGATAAAGAGAGGATAGCAATGAGTCAGGGTAGATATTTGCACTCTATTGAGGTCCTTCCTGCTATTCACCTCTGACTCACAGATTGCACAGAGGTCTCTAAATACTTCACATGCCAGTGGCCGCTGCAGCAGTAGGCGGGAGATTAAGCCCATTTTTTAATCAATGTGCCTCTGGACAGACAGCCCCCACTAGCATCCTTCAGCCTCTTCCTATTTCAGAGCAATGGAAACAGAAGTCATCCCTTATTTACACAAACTGATGGATTTGAACTGTTCTTCTTGAAAGGTACAATTATCCTAATTAAGTGAAAATAACCACCAAAAAGTCTGAATTATCTTAAAATCGAGATGTTGCAGTTCAATTGTATTTCCAGACTCGGGCAAGATGCTGGAATGCACGCAGTTTCCTCTATGATATAATAGTTTAAAAGAGATCAGGGTACATTTTACCATAGTGTCTAGCAATGTGAGTTTATTCAGACTTTTGGCAGGCAGTTCTGCACACTCTTGCTAAAACTGTGAATCATCCATTGTTGGCTGATTGCACTCTAGTTGCTAAGAGATCTGTCAAGTGCATACTGAGGCTTAATTCTACATTTGCTCTAAGAAGGCCTAAATGTATTAAATTGGAACATGTCACATCCTTCCTAAACAAGTAATTAAGGCACTGCTATGAGCCTGTCTGATGGAGAGAAGAGAAGGAGCTAGGAACAGCTGGAAGATATAACTTGTGTTGAGGTTGGTCTCTTCTGTCTGGGAACACTAGACTTATTGCATGTTGGATTTTCACAACCTGATGCATAGTGGAAATAGAAAGGGGAGGGAGACATTAAAAAAATAGAATTTGCAAAAGAACTTGTTTTTCAGTGTCCTTATATAAACCTCTTAAAATGATCTAATGCTTTTTCACAAAGTGTAATTTTTAGTAATGGAAAGACAATACGTCAGTGTTTCCCAAGCTGCCTTGCCCCCCGCCCCCTCCCAAGTGAACTCTGCCACTCACACTGCTCCTCCCCAGTTATCCCATCGCTTGCATGTGCTGCAATATGTGCTGCAGATGCCTTGTGCTTTCCTTCAGGAGCATACCTTAATATTCCTGCTTGCTATGTACACCAGCAGAAGTTGTAAGTGGCACTATAAGATACCTTTAACCACCTTGTCTGTCCTAAATAGCCACCAGCTTTTTCAGAAGGAGACTTTTTATTACCAGCAAGGAGAAAATGGATCCATTTGTCAGCAGTAAACAGAGTACATCGTCTGTTTCTGTGAACATACTCCTGCCTTTGCGAGGATGTGTGGCAGCAATTAAAAAAACCAAAAGTAAATGAAAAAAAGGGCTTTAGTCAAGATTTTTAGCCTCATCTGTTCCTAAAATTACATCATTTGCACTGACATTAGGCATGTTCAAAAAGTGCCTTAGTTTCTCACCGGGCTCTGTATCTTCTATCCCTTCACTGAATGAGAAGAAAACTTCATGAAGCTGTGGTGTCTGCCAATCTTTTCTGGTACCCAGACTAGCAGTGAGCTCCCAGGTCCAGCATGGCACCTATCACCTCCCAGATCTGTGCTGTCATATTGAGGTTGGGCTGCTTGCTGCCCATGGGTGTCCTCTGCTTGGGCTCCAAAGAACAGAAAGAGTTAAACACAATCCTTGCTTAGTTATCTAAGCGATAAATTATCTTCTTTTTAAAAATGAAACCACTATTCCTGCATCAACCATGGCTAATGGTTTGCTTATACAGTGCTTCTAGGTGCTGTGTTTTGTCAGAGCTTGTTACTGAATTTCTCTTCCTTGTGTAGGTCCTCACAGACATGACTAAAGGCCTTTATAATCCTCTCTTTGATCATCTTTGAAGCAGATTGAGCTCTGTGAATGCTCTTTGCTGGGGATTTTGGAAATGAGGCATTCTTTCTGGTGGCTCCTCTCCAAGCTGCCTGTGACTGTTGGATGTTCTCCGTGGGCTGGATGTGGTGCTGGAGAGCAGCTGTGGCAGCGGCCCACGTTGGGATGGTGGATCTGTCCCTGCGGTGTTGCCCTGCTTGTCTGTCCAAAGAGGTCTCTTTAGTTGTAGGGCAGTGGTTGGAGCCCCATGTAGACAGTGATCCTCTGAGGTGGCTTGGCTCACAAAACTAACCAGATGGGCCATGCATGCCCTGGCTGTGTCCTGAGGCCCTGGTGCCAGCCAGGCAGCCTTCGCAGTGGCCATATGGCAGTGTGGGCTGGTCGCTTGTACCTCTTGTGCTGTCCCTGCCTGTGACCTGGTTTGCTCAGAGTTGAACACTTCCCTGGTGGCTGGCCAGTGATGACTGTGTGCCCTCAGGCTATTTCTGAGAAACTGGAGTGACCTTGCACTGAGGAGCTTCTGTTTGAAGCGCACCTGTTCAGCCATGGTTTTCATTCTCACCAGGTCTTGAGCTGTCTGAAAGCATTCTGCTTGCACACCAGCAGCAGCATCCACTTGTGTACAGCCTACCCTGGTACATCAGTCCTGTCACTGCTAGTTATGGTCAATGTTCCATCCAAAAAGGTTTTGAACTAGATGAGATTGACTTCTTAATAAACACATGATCATTGGTAATAATTCTTTTTTCCTTCTGTTCCTTATTACTCCCCTGTCAGTCATTTTGCAGATTTTTCTAGCATCCCCATTAGGGTGTAAGGATGATGGACACTACAGAACTCTTCCTTAGGTAGAAATCATCCTGAGTTGCTGTTTTAAAAGTGCTTGTTAATAACTGCTATATAATGTCTTTGCCTGTTATGGATGGGATGAAGATTACTCTTTGTAATACTATCTGAATATTTAACTGGCTTTTTACCCATGCAGAGCAGAAATATTTCCCTTTTTGTGATTTTTAAAAGTGTCACCTTTTCCAGGTAGTAATGAATCAACACCACTGTTTGCTCTTCCTCTTGTTCCTAAGGTAGGAAAATAAAGGAGGGAAAAAAGAGTTTTCACACATATTGATTCTGCTATCCAGAGCTTTTTGCTAGGTCCTTTTGTTTGTATAAATTCTCCTAATTTCTGATACATTGCACTAAAACTCACTGTAATTGTTTTGGGGTTTATATCTGATTTAATTTCGTCTCTATACCAGTTAATTTAGACTTTATCTCTGATCCTTCATCTAATACAGCATTGTTTTTCACATGTGAGAATGGTTTTTTTGGACATTTAATGACATTTTCTTAAAACTGCTCCTAGGCATCACATATTTTTAGTATGCAGATTTGTGGCGTAGTGATTTAGCTCAACTATTTCAGCTTTGTGAAAAATAAGGCTTTTGAAAATTTTGAAGTCTGTGTTATGAAGTCTGTTATGTTACTGCTTTTACTTACTAGGACCATCCATTTTGTCTATTAACTCTGTTACTTGTTCAGTGTGTTTTTCACTTCATCACTTGGTCTGCAACTGAAAGGGCACAGAGTATCATTTGTATTCTGAACATGTATCATGCCTTTATAAGGTGTTACCCTCTAACCATGGGTTAGGTTTTCCAGGAGCAGCATCCTTCTGGTCCTTGTAGCAAGTGGTTTCTGAGGGAGCAGCTCTATGTCTTCCATGAAAGCCAAGGGAGTATTGACAAGTCTTGATGTGTTCCAGTATGTTGGAGTCTTGCTTCCTACCTTTGCCCTTTTGTTCAGCCTGTTACCTGCTGAATTAGAAGCTGAATGTGGAGCAGGCCAAACAAAATAATCATGTTCTTTTTGCTCTGACCTTGCAGAGTGTATTTTTTTTCTTCAGCTTCTCTTCACTGTTGCATAACTACAGTTTTAACTTTCTTTTGCTGGCCAAAACAGGTAGGAAAACAGGATTTCTGTGTTTGCCCTGAGCTCTTACAACTTGCAGGATATGAAAAGCATTCAGCAGTAGGTACAGACAAGTTTTGAACAGTGAATATAGCAGTCATTATTTTCCCAGGTTTCTACCTCATTGCTGGACCCCCAGATCTGTAAGAGTGCACAGTGTGGAGTCACACTGGTCAGCAGAAGACCCTTCTTACTGCAGATGCTAAAAAAACTTGCTGTACAGCATATACTTATCTCTGGTCTCTGAAGTGTAACTCAGGGGGTGTGAGGAGTCAATGAGGAACTCCAGAGTTGTCTTCCTTACTTGGGGCTGCATAAATAGCAGGTTTTAAAGCTATTTTAAAAGAATATTTGTTCTTCTCCAGGGTGGTTGCAGGAGATGCACTGAGTGTTCAGTGCCACAGTCGAAGGCAGCTGTCCATAGACCAGGTGCTCATGTTAATGTCCCCCATGCTTGTGACATGGTGCAGGCACTGTTTCCCTCCTGCTAGGCTGGTGACGGGACAGGTCACAACTGAGTCTCTTTGGTGGAGGGCTGAGGCTTGCCTGGATGGGGCCGTGGTCCTCAGGGAGGCTCAGCCACCTTGTAGAGCAATGATGGCTTCCCCAGTGGGGCAAGGAGTCTCCAGCAGTCAAAGCCAGAGACAGCTGCCAGGTGCTCCTCATGGCAGGGGTGCATTCAGTGGTTTTCATTTAAGTTTTTCGTGAGTGACTGTTGCTCCAGCCCCAAGCTCACCTTCTGTTTGCAGCAGGTACCTGCAGGCTCTGGCATCCTCCTTGCCTGAGAACACTACAGTTACAAGCTGTCAGGTTTGTTCCACACCTCTGATCTGATGGTGCTGATAGCATCTGCTTAGGTAATAGTTTCCATTTGGTTACAAATATATAAATTCCAGTGTTTTCCCTTATTTCTGTGTGGCGGTGAAGTTGTGTAGGACTGCGTGGAGAAAGGAAAAGCCATTAGACTGACTATAAAGGAACACTGGAGTCTGATGTGTCGTCAGCTCTTGGCTGTTATTCCAGCAGATGTTCTCCCTGTTCCCATGTGAGTCTGGAAGGGCTGATACTGCCCTGCATCCATCAGTCATGGCACTGCTGCTTGCTCTGTGCCTGTGGCTTTGTGCCGAGCTCCTGGATCACTCCAGGAGCAGGGATCACTCCAGATGTGGGACCTGTGAAGAGGGACGTGGCATCACCATGTCCCCCAGAGCAGAGCTGGCAGCAGGGAGAGCTCAGATGCTCCAGTGGGTAATCCCTTGGGACCATTGCTGCTGCTCAGCAAAGGGCACCACCTTCGGTGCAGGAAACATGGGCACGTTCTACCTCAGGTAGAGGAGGCGTAATTAGGAAATGTAGGTCATCAAAAGCAATTAGCCCAGTGCAGTGTAGCTGGGAAGAGTTCTTACTGTATTTACTTCCTCCTTAGGGTAACTCTTATTAAAGGATACTCTAAGTGAAACCATTGTTTCTAAGATGCCCTTAAAAGCCTGCAGAGAGATGCTGCCCTCCCAGAGTCACTGTTTGCAAAATGAAGGAGCTGCAGTGCCCCAGGAGTGGGATTGGTGAGAGTGTGAAGGAAGAGAGGGCTCAGTTGACAAAAGCACACCTTTTTAAAGGTGCACATTTGAGTTAGGAGTCTCCCATGTAAAGTGTCTTTCTACTACAAGAGCTTTAATTAAGTAGAATCTTTGAACAGTTGCTTTTTACTCACCTGGTATTCTTACTTCAGTTTTTTTTTCTCTGTCTCTCTGCATTATAAGCTTCCCTTTGTTTAAATACACTTGTATTTTATGCATGAAGAGTGGAAGATGTTTCTACAGCAGCAAAGTGCAGACTAACTGAATGCAAACATGGCACAGAAATTTAATTTTTTTATATGTAAACTGTTTCCACCCCCGATTTCACTGTACTACATAGCTGAATGCAATATTTAGCTCTATTGAAAGAATATGGTCTCAGGATCTGTAAAAGTTTACAGCAGCTTGTTTGGCAGGGAGAGGAACAAAACAATGAACCACACTGCACCTGTTAGTGCTCTGAAAGGGCTTTCCTTACAGGCATGCAGCCGTTTGCATTCTGCATTTATTGTATAAAATGTAAAGGGATGTCTTGAGTGGGGGGGAATTCATCTTCTGCCTGCCTGGAGCTCAGGTCCTGTGTTCAGCTTTGCCCTTCCTAATTCCCACCTGCAACTAAATGCTCTCCTGACAAATATGTGTGGAATTACAAGCATCATTAATGTAGCAAAATCAAAGCAACAGTGTCCTCTGAGAGTTGAAATGACACTGATGTGAGCTTAGAATAAGCACCTAAGCAATTTCTTTTTGTAAAAGCAAAAAGGTGTAGCATTCTAATCTAGGTTTTGCGTTGAAACTTGATCAGTACTCATCCATTATTGAGTATTAAAAAGATGTGTGCTGCATCTCAAAAAATATGTTTAAAATTCTCGTGCCTATATTGCAAAATTGTTTGGGCAAATTGTTTAAATGTCAGTGCATTGAAACTCATGTAGACTTAAAGGTATTTAAATGCATGGAGGCCTTGAAGGAATTCCTTTGGCTTATACTTCATTAATATTTGCTGCATAGGTCAGGGCTGTGTAGATCAGAGTTTATATATGTGCCCCTTTCTGGCTGGGTGAAACATCACTGTGTGAAGGGCAGGTGGCTGTTTCCCTTTTCCAAGGATTTAGATGTTTGTCATAAATAAGAAATTGACAGTTTTTCAGGAGTGCTGCTGGTGTATCACTTACATCCAAAGTGATTTTCAGGGCAGACACGTGCCTTTCACAGCCCTTCTGGTGGAAACATTTTGGAGAGGCTTTGGGAAGGCTCCCGTGCTCCCTCCTCAGGGCTGAGACCATGGTTTGGCATCTGATGAGTTGTTGTGCTCTCTAGGGTGGGAGGACTGAGTGTTGTCACACAGGAGGTGTAATCAACATTAACTCCCTGTTCTGTAACTCCCTGGTCCTGTAATTTTTCTGAGCACCAGTGTGGCAGGTCCCCCCAGGGTTTGAGCAGGCTGGCTGAAACCAGGAGCTCGGTTTTGTTAGTGCTGTGTTAATGCAATTGACACCTACATTGCAGTGCAGGTAGTCTGTGCACAGTTGTTGATGTTTTTAAATGAATTATTGCCTGCAGTTTTATTAAAGATGCAGAAGGTGAGGAGGAAGCATGTCCTGCAGTCCTTCTGTCTCAGGAGGCACAGGAAGGTGAGGGATGTCCTGGCAAAGCAGCCAGGAGGTGCCAGTGTCCCTCTCTGCATTTGCAGAGTGCACAGGAAGCTTCTGGGGGACAGAGGCTTTTCTCAGCCCAGTGCTGTAGGCTGGGCTGAACACGTGGTGGGCCTGCAAGGAAATGCAGGGCACTGCATTGATAAAAGTTTGTCTCTTAAAAGAGACTGCACCAACTGCTGTATCTTGCATGTGCTCTTCATGTTTTACTGCTTGCTGTTTTATCCTTGCTCCCTTCTTAGGACTGTAAGCTTCAAATGAGAAGTTGGTGCCAAAGCAGGACTTGGAAAACTGACTCTTTCTTTTCCATTGTCACTGTGAGTTCAAGGAACAACAGCCATATTACTGCATATTTTTCTTTAGGAAATTAATAAAACTTGTCAGTATAGTATTAGACTGGTAAAGGTTATTCTCAGGTTGAAGTGTCCCACCTAGCCCTGTGATGGCCAATTTGATCATTAGATGACTCTCTGTTTGCTTATTTATTTTGAGGTGTATTATTGACTGTTTGAAACCATTGGTGTGTCTTCAAGGATTTAACTCCATTTCATCAATACCAGCAAACTTCCACAGTCCTGGTGGCATGACACACTTCTTACTGCCAGTGGAAACCTTACTAGAACTATCTGGGAGATGGAAAATGGTCAGAATTTAAATTTTCTGCCATTATTGTTGTTATATATGTCTAGACACTTCAGGGCACTCTTGCAGGATGTGTTAGCATAGCTAAAATACAGCAGACAGGTCAACTGCTCTGCAAGCATGAATGAAACCTATTATTAGAGGGGAAAAAATGCTGGGTTAGTGTAACCTCTGCCTGTGGGGCCCTTGTTATAAAATAACATGGGAGCAACCGGATGCTCCTCCGGGAAAGGCTGCTTTTTGAGGGAATTCAATGTGAAGAAAAATATTCTTTGTTTCCTCTGATGATGGCCCTTGCTCCTTGAGCTGAATTGGCTCCAGAGGGGGAGCCAGCACTGGCAGATGCCCTCTGGAGCAATTGTTTTTCCACCCTGACCATCCTTGGTGTATGGTAGTGGAGATGTGGTGGCAAACACTGGGTCTTGTCTGGAGCTTCCCACCAGAGAGACTAAATGGGGTCAGATGTTCGTGATGATGATTCTTGGCCATTTGTGCAGCTGAAATCTGCAGGTTGGTTCCCACATACCTGAGAAATGATGGGAAGAGTGATGGGTGGTGATGATGCTTCATTCTGGGATGGAGGTGGGTAGGAGCTGCTTTTCAGCAGTGTTGGGTTAGTCAATATAAAATGAAAGCTTTCAAATACCCTCTGAGAAGGGCACTGATAGGCTTTTCAATGTTAAAAATTACAAGACTTGGAGCCTTCTTGGTACAAGGACATGTGCACACAGCAGATCAGCAGACAGTGGCATATGTGCCAGCAGCTTAACAAGTAACTGTGAGGAATCTAACCAAATTCATTTTAATGCCAAACAAATACTCTTTTTTCCAACAGTTTTTTATATGTGATTGATAAAACTAAGGTTTAGTGAAGGAAGGATGAAACAAGTTGCTGAACTGCAAACTCAAATGAAAATTCATACCAGACCAAGCTTGGCTGAGCACTAGAGAAGCTGGGAGGTGCTTGTACCATTTAACACTGTGTTCAAATTGTGGGCACCTCATTCAAGAAGCTGCAAAGCTCCACATTTCCCGGTTGAGGGTATTTAATTATTTTTCATTTTTCCTTTGAAAAGACTTCCCTACCTTAAAATAAGCGGAGTATCCTTGCCAGAGATCTTTCAGCCTCTTTAGAATAGGGCATTTAGATTACTGGGGACAAAGTGAGTGTCTTGAATGCTCTGTGTCAAGGCATGAACAAATGGCACAGAAACAGGAGTACAGTACAGAGTGAAACCTGACAACTTGGTGTTAAAGGAAAGGAATGCCACTGTATGGTTCGATTGTGATCAACTTATCTTCAAGTGGGTTTATTAGCAATTTAATGGAATATTGGTTATTCAAGAGCCATAATAGCCCTGGTTGAAATGTCCCCTCTGCACGGTTTTCCCATACCCTGTGGAATGAGCAGAATGTGACAGTTGAGCTTTCAACAGGCTTCATGAATTTTAAATACTTTTCAGCTGTAAAATGGGGCACATGGCGTTTGGTCAACGATGGACAAGGAGCTGGCAGCCACTGAGGGTATTATGGGATATTGAGTGTCTGGGAGATAATGAATGCTTGGCTTATCCAGGTGCATTCTTGGCCTGCTGTGCATGTCCAGACAGATTGGAATATATTTCTCTGTCCAACATTTAACAATTGATCATTTTGTAATTGTAAGCAGAAAGTATTTAGAACGTTATTTTCTCAGCATGCCTGTGTACGACTTAAATTTCATGTCATCATCTTTATCTGGCAAAATCTTCTCTGTTTTTCTGTAACAATGCATTCATGTCACTTAAACTTTTCCACTAACCTGATTTTATGCTTAGTGGATCTTAGAGAGTCTATTCTTCTAGTGACTTTAAATCTCCATCTTTTTAAGCATCCTTTTTTTTCCCCCAATGATTTTTTTAAACCTGACTGAAATTATTTCCACTTGCTGTGGGTTGAAATCTCAGTCCAACTTTTTGTAGCAAGTGAGCTGGTTGCTGGCTCCTGCTTTATGGGAAATAGTGTCCTTGCATTTTAAAGGCTAAGCAGTGGAAAAGAGGAAGGAAAAACCCAGGCATGTTTTACTCCTGGTGAGCTGTGTAAAGTTGTTCTTATGTGTTTCAGTCCTGCTTAGATATTAAAACACAACATGTTCAAAGGAAAAGCAGATTAATTGTGTCTTTAACTGTATGTACCTGGAAGAGGAGGTTGCTGCTTGATTTCCTAAGACTGGTCAGATTGGAGTTCCCCTCCTGCTTGGTCAAGAAGCTTTTCTAGGACAAGAAATCCTAGAGGCCACCCCTCATTCTGGTTTTCCTACATGTGCCAGTCTCTCTCTGGGCTGCCCTGGGCCAGCTTTTTCCATGTTTCCCCTTCCTTGTTAATCCCTGGTGTGGTACTGTGCTCACCCCAGTCTCAGGTCACTCTCTTGGGGCAATGGACACTCTACACCGGGTACATCAGCACATCCTTGAGACTGTTTCAGTAGGGCAGTTAGTGGGTTTGGATCCATAATTAGCAGTGCGTGGGCAGTAACAAATGGGATCATTATCTCTGTGGCCCTTTTTGAACTCCATGGTTCATAAACCCCTAAAACTCTGCCAGAAGCTGCACCTGCTTGGTGCAAGCTTTGGTTAAACACAAAACTGTCTCAGAGCTGCAATCTAGAAGCATTAGTGTGGGATCAGGAGAAACTAACAAGTTGTCTCCTTGAGAATACAGTTCAGGAGTCCCTTGGAGTTCCTTCCTGTCCCTCCTGTGGCCTTGTTTGATGACAAATGGTTGAGGCTTGAGGACAAGCTGTGCTGTCTGTGCTGGTCGATATTCTGGCACAGCCACTGAGCCACTAGAGGCTGACTGATGCTACTGTGTAACCGCCCCACCACCTGCGCAAGGGCCTGGCCTTGGGCCTCCGTGTTGGCAGAGTGGCAGGCTGTGATCAGCTCAAATGCCAAAAAAACTTCTTCTGGGTGTTGAGATGTCCAGCCTAATGTAGTGAAGTCATGCTGCTCAGATTGCTCAGAACTGAGCAGTCCAGATGTGATCTGTGTGGGTGTCTTGGGAGCATCATATCCACCCATGTCATCCAGGAGCGTGCTGCTGAGCCACCAGCATCCACTTTGGGACCAGGCTGCTGCTGGTCTTTACCTTTTCTCCCCTCCTCAAAAGAGGCAGTGGGATGGGCACAAAGGCCCTGTGTGGGTGAAGAGGGAAACTGATTGCCAAAGCAAATCTGTCAGCTGGTGGAGGTGGGAATGGCAGGTACAGAATGTCCTTACCAGGGTGTGCTGGTGGCTGTTTGTAGGACAGAGCTAACCCTTTTTGTCTTGCTCTTAACACACTCTCACTGCATGACCTTCATTGAACAGCAGTTCTGGAGTGTCTTGTTCTTCTGCTCTTTTCCTGGTGACCCTTCAAGAGCCAGGGCCCTTTCTGGTATCAGCACTGGGAGTATGAGCTGGAAACTGCCACAACCCACATCCCACAAATTTCTGAGATCAATATGCACAAGGGTGTGTGTCTGACCAAGACAACAACCAGGAGTGGGTTTTTCTTCTCAAAAACCTCAAAACTATTACAGCACTGCTTTATTTTCTTTGAAGGCTGTGCAAGTCCAGAAGAGCAGTGCTTATCATCAAAAGGAGACAGACTTCCCTCATGTCCAAATGGAGCAGATTCAGGCAGGCAAGAACCTGGATTGTGACCAACACTGGTATCTGGTTTTGCAAAGCTGAAGTCTACCCTTTCCTGGCCCCAGATTTGTCCATCTCTATTTATAGCCTTTACTCAGAACCTTGCTGAAAAATGTATTATATATTGACAGTGGCACTTTGTGTACTCAGAGCTAATGGCTCCAGAAATAATCACCTTTGAGATTATTATAGTCTAACTTTTGCCTGTGTTAGGTCTGACATTGGCTTTGCACAGCTATGAATGACTGTTTAAAACACAATGAACTAAAGTCTGAAATGCAATATTTGTGATTTAACAAGCTGGAGAAATGGGTGGTGGATGTAAACTTTCAGGAGACAGTGCAGCAGTGTGTCTTGGACTGAGAGCCCTTTTTGTTAGAGCTGCAGTTGGTCTCTGGAGAGCTGAGCTGTGAGCACACAGAGCTGAGCTCTGCTGGCTTAGAAACCTCATTTCATCGCTGGGTCAGGGGATGGGCTTCTGCCCTCTGAATCTCTCTGCCTCCTTCCATTTAAGACAGGGCTGGAGGCACCTTCCCTCTTTGACCAAGAGCTTGGAGACAAGGGCACATCAGTCATTAGAAGATGCCTGATTTGGTACCATCCACAGCTTCTGCCAAGCCCCAGCTGTGCCCCTGCCCATGGGGCATTTTGGGAGCCTGAGTGGCGCCTTGCCCATGGCACCACCCAGCTCTGGCAGCCCAGGGGAAAAGCTGCCCTGCTCTTGGCAGGTGTGAGATGGTGGCTTGCAAAATCATTTCCCTGTTTCCACTGTCTTTTAAAAGGATAATTTCCTTCTTACTGTCAATAACATAAATCCTGTAATATGGTTAGTGCACAGGAGACCAGTAAATAATTTAGGAAGCAGCCTATGTTTAGAGTGCATCAAGTACTAATATAGAGAAGGAAAAAATCCCCACACATCAGTTACAGTAATTGGTGGAAGGCACCAGTCCGAAGGGTAATGAGCTCCATTTTTAAAGCACGAGGAAATTAGATTTTTATAAATGTCAAATGCAGTTATTGTCCTCCTTCCTTGAAACAGAGCTCAGCTGGCTGGAGCCCATTGTCTCTCAATCAGCTTTGCTATGGATTAGACACATCCCATCTCACACCAGGAATGTGCTTATTAGAAAAATATTACTGCACAAAGCATACAAGCTTTAACACTCAACCCGTGTACTAATGGATACATGTACAATAAAACCCAATCTCACGTTACAAACCTTAAGCTGACCTGAGATAATAAGATACAGAAATCTGAAAGGATACAGATGAGTGCTCTCTTTGTGTGCAACAATTCTGACTACCTGGGATTTTAGTTTTCAAATAAAGGAGATAAAGTGAGGGAAGGTGACTTTTCCTCTTGGCTGCTTATGAAAAAAGCAGCAGTAAGTCTTCTTCATAGCAACAATGCTTGTAATCAGGTTGTGTCCAAATATTTTGTGTATTTTATGGGTGTCTCCTGGGTAACTGCAGTTTCACAGAGGACTTTGTCTATCCACTGTTGTTTAGTTCTTTCCTGGGAAAAAAAAGCAAGAGGTGGTTGTTTGTTTATACATCAAAGCTAGCTCTGTGAATTAGTCTTTCATTCATAATGAATGAAAATGTCCCCAGTATGTGTTAAGACACCACACTTCAGAAAATGGCTATCAGTTATTTGGAGAGAGTAAAATGTGAGAATAGAGGGCTTTGAAAAATCAGCCCTCCTTCCTATATCTCTTTTTTAAACCTCTTACTTTGAGGATAACATTCACCTGTGCATCCTTAGCTAGAGATTGTGTCCTGTTCCTCTCTGTAGGAGCTCTGTTAGAAAGTAGCACATCCTTCATGATGTGGGAAGGTTGAAGGATGGAGCCAAGCTTTAGATTCCCTTTTGTGGTGATGAGATACAGATTCAAACCATTTGTGTGGACTTTGCCCCGTGCTAACCCAACTCTGAATGCTGCATATGCTCTTTCCAAGGTGGTTCTGTGTCAAACACATCCCATGGACGTGCTGTGTTGGAGACTCAGCCCTGGACTCCTGCAGGATGGCTTTAGAGATGGTGTGGTGGGGATCTTCTGAGTCTGTGCTGTCCCTGCTACAGGAAATTCAGCAGATGGACTGTTCAGTCCTAGTTTGTTTTTCTGGAATCCTTTATTTACAAGTGTGCTTCTTCATAGGTTTTTTTCCTTTGCCTTTTTAATAATGTCAAGTTTTCCCTCCAGTCTTCATCTCTGCTTGTGCTTTTTTCATTTCTGCTTCAACTGATTGAAGTTTCTGGTGTTGCCTGTAGGAAAAAAAAGAGTAACTTGAGACTTCTATTTTACACAAGCAAGGGATATTGAAAGATATTCCTAGCATGTATGCATCAGCTGATAGGTGAACACCACTTCCTAATTAAAACTCTTAGAAATTTCCACTGGTTGCTTAAAGTCCTTGCAAAACAATGTTCCATAGCTTGAATCCATTAACACCCATCATGGAAAAGTGATCTAGCTCTCTTTATATGACAGTCATTTTATTTATTTAAATTTGGTTTTATAAGCTAAAATGAACTCAACTGGTGGAGGAAAACAATGTGAGGATCTTACAAATATCTCTAAAGCCTTGGGCACCCTGGAGCAAATTAAACTAGTTTTCTGTGACTTTGGACAACTTTTAGTTCTTTAATGTCTGTGCTACAGCTGCATCAACCCCTGTAAATTAAATAAAGAAACAATTCAAGGCATCTCTGATGTATCCTGGTAGTTAAACGGTAATCAGCAGCTGGTGATTAAAACATCCATATGACTCAAATCACAAATCCAAAGTCAGCATTTACATTCCACTAGCCTCATTAGCTAGGCACTTTAGTTAATTGGTACTCCAGTGCAAGTGTTATTAGTTGGCCTTCTGGCCCAGGGATGTGAAGTGGTGCTGCCTCCCTGCCTGCCCCTCCCTGGGGAGCTCCATGCTGCCCTTGCTCAGTGCAGTGGTCTCCCTTCTCAGCACTAAGCATGGTTTGCAATGCTCAGGTAAAAGCAGGTTTCCCACCTGCCAGAGGGAGCTCACACCCACATTGGTGACTGGTGTGTGTTTCTCTCATCACAGCAGTTGCTGCCCATCCCTCATCCCAAATCTCATCACAATTGTTGCACAGTCCTGGTCCCATTAGGTCTTCAGGACACCTTGAGGCTTCACTCCATGAGGCACCTTTGTGTAGTGTCTGCAGGCTGCCCAGCCTTTACACCTCCCTGCTCTCTCAGGTGTTTTTCTGTGCTCTGGAGAAGCTTTTGTGTCTCCCCATGGGAAGTGGGGATGGTGATCCTCTGCCACAGTGACATCCACAGCTCTGCTGGTGCTTCTACTTCTGGAGATGTGGCCAGGGAGGAGGGCAGGGGTGGTGTGGGGAGCGGGTGCATGGCAGGGGCAGCCACTGGCTTGATTTCCTCTGCAAGCCCAAACAGCTTCTGCTGGGAGCACCTGCTTGGCAGCACAGCTCCTGAAAGGGCCTTCTCTCCGTGGTGTTTTGGCTTTGGAAGCTGCTGGAGGTTGTAGATTAACTGGAGGTAGATGACCACGCAACAGCCTGGGTGAATCTGGTTTTCTTTGCCATTTGGGCTTCTGCCTTAAATAATCCCATCTGATGGTTTTATTTATTTATTCTAACTGCCTATGACCAGTGTCCCAGTTGGGAGTTTGCCTGTCTGCCTCATGTCAGCACAAAAGAGTGAATCTGTGTGTTCTTGGAATGGAGCCCTGCTTTTATCATGCTGCATCTCCATTACTCCATATTAAACAATTGTTTTCTTCTCTGGGGTCTCTTGACTCTTAAGCATGCAGCACCTGCACAGTAAAACCCACTGGGCTTCACAGACAAAAGAAATCGTTCTGCTGTCAGCGTACGGATGTTGTGAAATGTTGTCATGTTTGTGCAACAGCAGTTTTCCAATATTACCTCTGTTCCCCATTTATTTTTAAAACACCACATGGATCCAATCCTCATTATAAACCTAATTTTAAAGAGTGCTGGAGGTAAAGCAACAAGACTAAGAAAGATGAAGCCTTTCTACTAAGCCTCTTGAGGGGACTCTTGAGGGCCAGGTTTCTGCCTGAAGTCATTTCAGCATCAGGTGAAAAACAGAGGAGCATAAAAAGAAGTGTTAATTGTAAAAGGCATGCTGTAGGCTCATTCCAGGCTGCATGCCAAGGCCTTAGATGGTCTTTTGTGTGGGTAGGGTGAATCCTTTGGTATCAGAAACCCTCTGGATACAGTTCTGAGTTGCAGTATAACCCATCAGAGTTCTCCAGGTGGCACAAAGCTCTGCCTTTGTCCTTCACAAGTTTAAACTGAGGCACCTTCTTTAACAAGGCTTTTTTCTCTGAAGTGACTGGAGAGTGAGAAGATGATAGAGAAGAAGAGGAACCTCCAGAGAGCAGCTCAGGCTTGGATAAGGTGCTGCCCCCAGTGCATCCCATGCAGACCTACATCACCTGTCCTGACAGCCCATGGGGACCTGCCTGTGCCTTTTGAGCCTGGGCTTCAGGGTTAATGGGATCACTCACAAGTGCCACATTGCTGAGTCATGGAAAATGAGCAGGCAAAGGTAGCTTAGGTGGATCCTGTCTGTCCCCTTCCTTATTCCCTTAAGGCAGCACTGCTCTCAGCTGTGTCAGCCAAACTGTGTGCTGCTATTGCACTGAGGCTGCCACAGCGAGCGTGAAGGACCTGTCACCATCACAGGTCCTTCCTCTGCTGTGGCAGGTGTAGTTTGGCAGAGCTTCTGTTGCTGTATAGACCTGTAAGACTGGTATGGTGTCATCTGGTTTAGCTTCCTCTGTTTTTTTCTAGAAGTGCTCAGTTTAGCACTTAAAATTGATAAGTGACCTGTGGGACGTGCCAAAATCCAACAGGAGTTCACTGTGTTTTCCATGTTCATTAATGCTCTCTGGGCACCTCTAGTTAACCATAGGGAGGAAGTTTCACTGAACATGAAAGATGCTGCTGTGTGGGATCAAGTTCACAGGTTTCTGTGGATGAGTTCTTATTGTTATTGACATTCTGCAAGTTCCAGGTTTATGCTTTTGGTGAGTGGTTGGTTGTGTGGAGGTGCTTCTTTTGGTTTGCAAGGCACCACAGTGATGTTTGAACACAGCAAATGTTGGCCCCTGTTCTGGATGGCCAACAGTGACATGAGCCTCTATAGAAACAGGTTCTCCTTTAGGTATCCTCAGCAGCCCTTACTGGGAGAGAGGGAACCTACTGAAGCTGCATTCCCTGCTCCTAATAGAAGCTCCTTTCAGCAGGAAACGGGCTCTGACTTCAGCTGTGTGTGGCTCTCCACAGCAAGCAGTAAGCCCCACAATGTATAGGCATTGAAATGCCTTGTAATTCCAAAGCAAGGTAGCTCAAACATGCAAGGAGAGCTAGTGCCTGGTGAAATTGCAAAGCCATAAGGAATCTGAACATTTACTGACTAGGGGATTTTTTTTTTCCTGCTGATTGAAGAGTGGCTTGTGGTAGAGCTGCCACCTCCATGTGTCTGAGCAGAGTGGAAGGAGTGAACCTCACTCCTCTGCCTGTGCTTTTTCTGGCCCAAATCCAAGGGACAGGATTTGGAAGAGGATATTACTGTGCAGAGGGACAGGACTTAACATGGGCTTTGGACCCCCCCATCTGTCCCTCCTGAATGCTGCATGGCTCCTGTGCAAAGACAAGAGCCTAATCTCTGCCACTTGCCAACCCATCCCCCCAGACCACAGAGGCCTCTGAAGACAGGTGGAGAACTGTGGTGGGCAGGGCCACGAAGGACCCTGCCATCCATCTTGCTAAAGCTGCATTAAAAGGCTTTAATTCTTATTAATTAGATTTATTTCTGGCAGTTTTAAAAACTTTTTCAACAGTACAACATGTCCTTAATATTTTTTTAACAGGTTGAAGCCATGAAGAGAGTATTAGAAAGTCTCAACCTTAATATAGTTGAGATGGTGGATGAAAATGCAACCTTGGATGGTGGAGACGTCTTATTTACAGGTATAATGGTAGTGAATTCTCTGTTTACATGTTCTGACTGCCTTAAAGACTGCAAGTTATCTGATACCAGCATAATAAAATGTCATTCCTGTGGTTTGCTAAATCGGTTGTTTACTAAATGTCACAAAGGTAGCTGAGAGATGAGTTCTCAGTGCAGCCCTCAATGTCCTGCCTAATACCTGAATAAATGCAGTAGCAGTACACACACTACAAAGAACAGCACTGTGCATACAGATTTTATTTTGGCTTGTAAACTGCCAATAAGAAAAATGCTTTCAGTAGTCAGCTGTCTGGGGTTGTTTCATATTTCTTATTACAAGCAGCTAACGTTCACCAGACTCATTTTCAGGACTTGTAAAAGCTTGATGCAGACAATTGTCACTGGCTCAATGAATTAAATGCAAAAAAATGCATTTTTAGCTTATCAAGGAAGTGGTGGAGCTGCCTGTCAGATGTCATGAGCCAGACACCTTACATGCATGGTTGACTTCAAAGATGAAGATACTGCCTGTGTTTTTTATGTCATTAAACCCATTAGGCATTTTCTCACATCAGCTGCACACAGGGTCTCTCCCTGCCTGTGCTGAATGAGCCTGTTTGTTTTGATCAGCATCACAGCAGACTGGCTGCTTGCCTTAGTTCTCCACAGGGAAAGAAGGGTCTCAACAGAGGCAGACCAGGAAGGGAGGCCTTTGTCAGGCAGTGCAGATCCAGCACTGATTTTCTCTGGTGCTGGAGGATGCTGGTGACTGCAGATCTGCCTTGAGACCAGAGGAAATCTCAAAGAGAGAGGGAAATGGTCAATCAGTGCTGTACTAATCCAGCCCAGCTGTTGTCTTTCCTGACCCAATGACCACTGCAGAGATTTAGAAGAGGAAGCTATTTATGCTTCTGGTGAAATGTGTCTTCAGGAAAAAGATTCATTGATTTAGATTATCAGCTCACAATTGCAGGTTGTACTCTTTTATGCTGAATTTTCAGTTTAACTACTCAGCTTGAGAAAAAAAACATAGAAAATGAAAATCCATGAAAGATTGCTTCAGAATGTCTCTAAAGCTGGTCTGCTTTTTTCATTCCAGGCAGAGAATTTTTCGTAGGTCTTTCCAGGCGGACAAATCAACGTGGTGCAGAAATTCTGGCTGACACATTTAAGGTTTGTAGATTCATTCATGCCACAGGAAATACAAGGTGTCATTCACTGAACTAATTTAACAATTGCACTGGACAACACATTTGTCATATTCATGTACTTTATTTAAGACCTAAATTTAAAAAAAAAAACAAAGGTACAAGTTGTTGAAAAGATTTGAGCATCCTTTCAAGTGATAGATGCTGAAGTTGGATCTGAAATGTGAGATTGCTGCATCAAAATCAGTTGGATAGTGGGAGGCTGTTATTTTTTGAGAGCACATAAACACTCACGTTCTTCACATTCTCATGTATCAGCCCTGTGTTCTTATTGCTGGTCCCTGGAGAGCTTTTATGTACATACTGTGTAATTAGGCATTTTAATCTATTTCTTTATAGTTGCAACAATAGTAGTATTTGAAACATGTTCTGGATTTTATGTCTGTCTCCAGAGAAGACAAGCTGTCCACAGGAGAGTGTCATACTTAAACAGTTGACACTGTGCCCTGGGGTTGATAATTTGCAGAGAGTGAAATTAATTATGGAATGTCTCCATATAATTATGGAACTAGGACACTTTAAAAATATTTATAGCACCCTTCTTTACTCCCATACAGGATTATGCTGTCTCCACAGTCCCTGTTCATGATTCTTTGCATCTGAAGAGCTTTTGCAGCATGGCTGGACCAAACTTGATTGCCATTGGATCAAGTGAAGCTGCACAGAAAGCCCTCAAGGTAAAGCACATAAGAAAATATTCTAAACAGCATATATCTTTCTGGTCTTTTTTTAATAGCTGCTTAAGGATGCTGGAATTTTAAAATACATATAGATCAGTGAAAGAGGAAACAAAAGTACATGTTAGGGTCTCCTGTGTGTGCAAACCATAAAGAATGTCTATATCAGGCAAGAGAATGGTGATGCTGATTTAACTTCAGTTATCTTAAGGAAATAAACAGATTATACAAGTTATTATTTACAGCTTTTGAGACTAAAAATGCAATCATTTGGTGTTAGAAGGGAGGAAGGAGATGTAATCAGACTAGTGGAGATGTTTACTTCAAATGTTGCCATGAGGAAACCTGTCTTTTAGCACTCACAGAGGGAAAGTAAAAGTTCTGTCATGAAGGAGGGAGAGGCCCTACACTTGTATAGAGTATTTATAAACATGAGCAAAATTCAACTACAGTACTGGTTGCTCAGTGCTGCAATTTGAACCTGAGCCAGGGCTAATCTAAGAACTCATCAGTTTGATTAAACCCTTCTGCACAGCTCAGCTAATCACCTTGCAGTGCATCAATTTAGCTTTATTAACCAAAAATATTTTTGTCTAACGTGTTCACATATTGCTGGTAACTAACCATCAAGTAAACAACAGCATTAATCAAGGTAAAGTAATAAGCAGATACATTTTTAAAAGAATATGGTAATTAACAAGATAATCTGGCAGTCTCTGATAGTTGGTGGATATATTTATAAAACTAGATCAACTCTGTCAGTTCTCAGTGTGTTTCTCTGCACTGGACACTTAGCAGCACATTTTCATGTGTCTGAGGATAATGTTTGTTCACACCCTGCCACCTGAGGTTGGGGAGTCTGGGCTGGAGCAGGATTTTATCCTGTAGCACGTGCTCTTCTCGTGCTGCTGGAGAGCTGGATCCAGTGAGTTAGATCTGGCTGTTTCTCCAGGAGTCTAAATCTCTTCAGAGAAATTGTTGGCAAGCAAATGGGTAAATGGTCTGTCTTGGAAATGCTGGCATTTGCAGTGCTGCTGATCACCAGCTTCCTCTAACATTGGAATTCTTGCTTTTCGACAGTATATTTGTATTTGTTTACTTGCCTCCAGAGCAAAAAAAAACCGGTTGGCAATCAGCTTCTTGCAGTCTTGTGGAAATGCAAGTGCAAGAGGCTCTTTGAGGCACTGACATTGGAATTAAAAGCCACTCCTTGGATTTCAGCAGATCAGCTGAGCTGCAGCAGTGCTGTCAGCTGTTCTCCTCTTACCCAGCACAGCCTGTGGCAGTACAGTCCCCTGAGCTTCTGCCGAGTCTGTTGCCTGGCACAGCCCAACATGCCACTCCTTTGTTGTAACAGCTTGTTATTTTAAACCCCTCCTTCGTGTTGCCAGTTTTCATGACTGGAAATGCAATCATACAAGCAAGATGATTGAGCTGTCTTTACCCATCTCTGGTAATTGAGTTGTTTTCGTGTGTCATGTTAGGCAGCTGCTACAAGTGAACTGTTACCTCATGCTCTGCTAACAGTTTACATTTAAAATAGGATTTATCTTCTTACAATCTTGTTTGCAATAGAAAATCCTCTTGATTGTTCTTACTGGTGCAACTTATGTATCCTTACAATACTTTAAAAATAGAGAGAGAAATTGTATCTTGTGCTCACATATGGCCAAGTGCAGTTATCCTGAGTTCAGTGCAGTATGTGTAATGTAAAGCACTGCAAGTGAGCTGGGAAATAAATCCACAGAGTTTAGGATAATAGACCACATGCTAGAAGCAGATAATAAATCAGAAATTACATTTTAACCATTAAGTCCTCTTCAGATTCTGGCAAGTGTAGTGTATTTATTTGGACTGCAGCTGAAAAGTGGCACTTGAGGAAACTTGGTGAAAGAAAGAGATAGATTAAGTGCAGAAAGTACTGGGGCCTCTGGTGACTATCACATCTGAAACTTTAACTTCCCTCTGCTGTTTTCAGCATGCATTTAATTCCTCCTTGTAGTTAAACCTGTTTATAATTCCATTCATGTAATTCACGTTTGAACGGTGGCCATGGCTGTTGAGATGATGAAGCCTGGGATTATTTTCCAGTTCCCTGGATGAGGCCAGGATTTCCTATAAACGTGTCACCTTTGGGCTCTGACCCTGCTCTCTCAGAGTTCCTGACCTTTATTGTGAGCATGGATTAGGACAGATTTGGGCTGTGACAGTGCCAGTCCCCGTGTAGGGAGCTGATGTGGCAGTGCTGCAGGTGAACACTCTGCACCACTTTTTCCCCAACAAGGGACACAGCCCTGGGGTCTTGTTGGGACAGCAGAATAATCCAGTTCAGGTTCCAGCAGCAAAGGCAAAAGCTAGGCAAGGTGATGATGGGAACTGTCACACAGCATCTGTTGCTCCTTTCTGTATTCTCTTGCTCTATATTAAATCCAGACAAGCCACATTTGTGGCTGTTTGTATTGGTTGATACAGAGCACAATTTCTCTCCACTTTGTGATGAGTGAAGACTTAGACAGCAGCAGATGATTGTGGACACAGTCCTTGATCAGCTCATCTCTGTCACCCTTTGGGTAACTCACTAGTAATCCCAAAGAAACTGAGGGTTGCACATGTTGTTCCTGGCTTTGACAAACTCAGCTATTCCCTTGCAAGCAGTGTGGATTGTATCTGTAGCAAGTTCCTGTTAATCAAGATGTTTGCTCACCTGTTGGGAAATGAGTCTGTCCTTTGGGTAGGCTCTGATACCAAGCACTGACCAAAGGACCAGCCCTAGGCTCTCCCACAGGACTAGTGGAGAAAGCCTTGGTGTGAACCCACTGATCTGGGGTAATGCAGGATGTGTGGGGATTGCTGATGGGTCTTGGAAAGGAGGGCACTCATCCCACCATATGGTCTGAGCTCAGTCCTGCAGTCAGCTGAGTCTGGCATATTCCCTGTGAGGTCTGGAATAATGGAGTGGCATGTGAAACATCTGGGATTTCAGTTGCTCATTTGAGAGGAGTGGATGCTCATTACAGAGGCAGTGTGGCCATGGCAGATGTCAGGACTGAGCAGCATTGCCAGTCAGGGTGCAAGGCAGAGCAGGTGATGCAGCTGATTGTGGAACCCCTCATGTCCTGTCCCCTCACAGACCTGTCCCAGCAGGATCCAGAGCAGTGGTGGCATCTGCACTTTGGTGCTGGTCCTTGGTATCTTGAACTCCAGCCTCATTATTCAATGAGATTTCTTTATGGTCAAGACTGTGTTGGAATATCTACAGAAGTGCAATGCTATGACCTTAGCAATATATTCTTCTTTTTTCCTCCTGCTTTCAATAAAAGCTTGGACATGATTGTCCTGCCTTGTTCTTGACTCCCTCAATCAGTATCTTCTGCTGGGAGTGGAGCTGCTCATTCATCTCCTAAATTATTCCCTGGAGGACGCTATTGCTAATGCAGCTGTTTTGGCAGTGGTCAGGGGAGACTTATCAAAACCACATCTTAAGGATAAAATAAAAAAAGGAGTCTTTTTTGGATAACTAGGCCCTTGGTCTCTATGATCAGAGCAGAGCTTTCAAAGACTTGAGCACAAGGAGTTGTTCTTGCACTGGCAGTTGCCCCCATTCCTTTGATTAAATGCCTTTTGTTCTAACTCCGTCTTGTGTAACTGGAGTCTCTGCAGTGTGCTGGCTTTGAAGAGCTGAGTTTCCCTGCATGAGAGCAGGGTTATAGTGTCTGGTTAAAGCAGAGGGGTCCTCAGCTCTGCCACAGAAGTGCCTCCAGAACAGACATCTAAGGGAAAACTTCATGTCTCTGGTGTTCTTAGAAAACAGCCTGTACTGCCATGAGGCAGGAAAGGGCTCAGCTGAATCTGCTCTTCCTGTTGCCTGTATAGCAACTGTCTTTTCTAGTAATGCACAAGTTTGCATGAAAACATTATCTCTCCTTCCTTAAGAATTCATCATTTGTGCCTCTGCTTATTCCCCACATGAAGTCATAATCCTCTATTTATGCTATCACAATGGGTTGCTGTGGAAATCATTACTAATATTAATAACCCAAAGAAGATGACATCAGGTAGGGAATTAGCAGAAAATGCAGATGAATGCTGACTTTTTTTTGTCATGTGGGAACAAAGAAAGGTTAGTGAAATACAAAGAGCCATTGAGAACTTTCTCCTTAAAGCTAAACATTAAAAAATGAGATTTTGCTTCTCTTTTGCTTTCCTTGTAGATAGGAAAATAAATCAATTTATAATCAGTCAATAAATGAATCACCTAACAAAGTTCTATGCACTTTCTTTTATCTCCTTCTGATTCTTCATTACTTTATGAATTAGGGGTACATATCATCTCAGAGGATGTAGGTCTTCACTGAGCACCTCCTACCTTAAAAAGTCAGCTGGTTGTGTTTTAATTAATTTTAGATGTTGTAACAGACAGTGCACTTACCTGAGTGTTAGTGCTGTTCAGTTTGCATATGTGCAGAAGAAGATAAAGACCCAAAAGTCTGTATTTATAGACTAGAGATTATTGTATTAATCAGTTCTGTTTGTTGGTTTTTAAAGGGGGAGGAAAGTGTCCCTTTCAATGGATGTTTTTCCCTTTCAAGAGATGTTTTTCCTCACCAGTAAGGCTGTCAGCCACAGGAGCTGGGTCAGAGGTGACTGAGATGTCATTGCTTTGCGTAAATGGGGACTCATGTTTCTGTTGCTCTGCTTCTCTCTTTCCCCTGTGCCTGTTCTCCTCCTGGGTTCCTGTTCCACGAGACAGGATGTTCGTGCTCCCGCCTGAGGGCAGCAGCCCACGTAATCCGCTTCCTCCCCTCCCTCTGGGGCCGGTCTGCCTCTGCAGTGGAGCTGGAGCTGGTCCTCTGCAGGGCTGGCAGCAGGTGATGGTGTCCCGAGGGATGGTGGCTCGCAGGGGCAGAGCACTGCAGGTGTGCGCGAACGGCGCTCGCTGCCCGCCGCATCTGTGCTGACGCAGAGGGCGTCCTGTGCCAGGAAAAGCCGAGGAGCAGGGTGGGAGAGGTTGCTTAAAAGAACTCTTCCTTCTGGAAAACATGACTGGGAGGGTGCAGCAGGAGGCAAAGCCCAAAGCCCAGCTGCTGAGCCCGTGGGTGGTAGGTGGAAATTAAAGCAGCTCTCTGCTCTGTATGGACTACGAACTTGGGCCACTGACCATGGCTGTCCTCATCTTCTGCCTTTGCTGTGTAACAGCATGGGCCCCACACTGTTCCCAGACAAGGGGTCTGTCCTCCAAGCAGGATAGAAACATGTTGACCTTCCAAACTCCCATCCAGCCTGGGGGCATCTGACTGCCTATTGCTGTTATTCTTCTCATCAGTTCTAGTTGCCCTGCACCACAAAAAGACTTCATTTTTGTCATTGTAGGCGAAACCTTGATGTAGTTTAATCTTTTCTCAGACCTTTCATTCTCTTGGATCCCAGGCCAAAGGTTGCTTAAACATCAGCGTAAAACAGGCCAAATTTTAATGTGCTTGGAAAGAAAGAAAAGAGATAGGATAGAAAAAATATCTTAAATAGTTGGACGTGACTAGTTTTCTTTTAAGAATACTTTGACTTGAAGGATTTAAGAAAGGATAGCTGGAAGCTGGTAGGGAATGATCCCGTGGGTGGAGGGTTACAAACACTTGACTTGAGCTTAGATTTGATTTTTCCTTTAAATATTGGGTGTCAGGAGAACAAGGGCTAATCAATAAAAACATCAGACACTGGAAAACTGCTCTTCCCTGTCAGCATCACACAGGCATTTTTAACTGTGCTGTTCAATGCTCTGTTAGCAAGAGGAACATTCACTGTATGTTTGGTTTTGCCTGTGGGGAGTTGGAGATAAAAATGTGCATTGCAGGTGGGTTTGGTCACTCTGTGTCCTGCAGCAGTCTGGGTGTGAGGAGGTCCCAGAGTGAGTAGGCAGCAGGGCTCAGACTGGGGCCTTCCTCATGGAGGGGGGAAAATTTGTAGCTAGGCTTGGCCTCTTTTAAAAGTGCATGCAGTCATCTTAGCTCTGTCAGTGATAATAGGCCTGAAACACATACACATTTTTCCTTCATGGATAATGCTGCTTCATAGTTAGGATTATTTAGCTTATCCATTACCTCAGTTGTCTGAGGACACACTGTAAAAAAAACTATAGAAAAGGCATTTTAGGCTATGTGAATGACTTCAACATAAGGAAAGCATGACTAAGGGCTGAGAGAATGTGCAGTGAAAATTACCCTCTTTAGGCTGAAGAAAATTCCCAGAAAAATTAGGCACAGGGGAAATGCCTGGCTCTTTAACGTAGCTGGTTGTACAATGCTTGTGGACAGAAAGCCAGCCCTCTATAAATGCATCATATTTGGGGATGTATCTGATAGAAAATACAATCAAAGGACCTTGCTTTTATCTCCTTTTCTCTGCCCTGGAGTCAGTCTGGCCAGGCACATGTACTTAATGACTTCACATAATAGAAATACAGAAAACCACATGGGTCTGTAAAGTACCCTGATTGTGTCATATTGGTGCATTTCTGCTGCATCCAGAGCCTCCCTGTGGGGCAGGTTTGGGGTGTTACTGCCTGGCACTCTCTCAAGTAAGTGGTTTTTGAGATTTTACTGCAGCAGTCAGGCATAGTTATAACAGCGATGAAAGCTTGCAAATATGATTTCCTTTTTATCGTAAGAGCTGGGGAAGAGAGTAATCTTGTGTTGTCAAACCTCCAGTTACTAATAAAAGCTTTCTTGTGGTGTTGTTCTGGCTAGCTGAGATCCCAGTCCCACTGTCACAGCTGTGTCCTCCTGTGCTGCTTTGCCTCACTTTCTCACTCAGGTTTTCTCATTTGTTTCTGGACTAATTCAGGCACCGTTTGTGTGCTTTTTAATATTGAAAACAATCCTCTTAACGTGCCCCTGGGCTCCCCAAAGCCAGTCCCTGAGGCACTAGAGCCCTGCCACCTGTCCTTTATTTCTGCTTGCTGCTGCAGTTCCCTCTTCAGTATTTTGCAGAAGCAAATGAATGGGAGACTTGTCTTTACCCTTCTGCTTAAGAATTCCTTCATAATTCCATATGGAAGTGTTTCACAGTGATTCACAATATATTTCTGATGAATGAGCTGTTCCTACAGAAAACTTACAATATCAGAATTCCATTTCCATCAAGGAGTGGAGAAAGAACAACTGTTTGGGAGTTTAGTGAAATCCAGACATGGTGGCTTGTCTTCTACTGATACATGCATTTTAGTGCAGGTTTAATAAATGTTTCCTTAGTCAAGACTAAAAAGCATTACTTAGGAAGGGAAAGGGAAGCTGCAGGTAGAGGGTGTCTGCTGGTTACCAGGTAGAAGAGCCACACTAGGTGCAGGCATGACTCCAGCTGCTGGATGTCTGCAACATCAAGGAAAGCAGAATAAAATGCATCTTGGCAACATAACAGAAACAAAATTATAAAAAAGAAAATCAACTCTGCTAAGCATACGAAAATACAAAATTAGATCTGGTGAAGTAAAGGTGCAAGGATTTTTGCCCAGAAAAACACATTAACCTTTTATGGCAGTAGATGTGTCCTTGGGAACTTGGGCGAGTTTCATAACATGAGAAGGAACAAGAAATGACAATCTGATAACACTTCCTGAAGAATGCATGGCATTCTTTGTTGTGAGTTTCATGTTCTCCGCGGGATGTGGATGACTCAGGCTAGAATATGAAAAATGTATCCAGACCTATAAAGGAATTACTTCCCAAAGGTGTGGGCAAGCACAAGCTCTTTGTTCTTCCCAGTATGTTGTAGACCCTGTTATGAATCAGCTGCATGTAGTATTTTTTAATGAATGAGAAGTAGTGCAGATGAATGACCTTGCAAGCAACTTAATGACTTTTAGTGCCTAAAATTGAAGTCTGCTTTCTGCTATGTGATGTAAATCTCTGGATTCTCCCTGAGAAGGGAATTGAGTTGAAAAATATTGTTAACAAAAGACCAGGTTTTTCTAAAGATAATATTAGTGTGAATATTTTAAGCTGAAGAAAAAAAAAAGCCTTTTCTTTCTGTTTGCATCATTGCAATGTATGTGGGAACACAGGTGGGCTGAGGGAGAAATGGAAACACTTGCATTTGTTTATGCTTTCAGTAGGACCAAAGTTTTGGACTTTGAGCCCTGATCAGTTCTGTGTTATTCTTGGTCTCTGTGAGGCTGAAGCTGCTGTAAAGCTGGAATGCTCCATTTGGGAGTCAGGCATCTTGTCTTCAGGCTTTTCCCATCCTTACTAAAAAGGATCTGATCCAAAACACGGGATTGCATGCTTGTCGTGTCCTGAGAGTCTCTGTCTCTGAAATCCCAGCCAGCCAGGGTCTACATTTGTGTATGAGCCGTGTATTTATAACCCCGACCTCTGAAAGGCAGCAGCTCCTGTGCTGCACGGGGGGTATTGTGTTGTCCCCTTGGGAAGGAGGATTAGCGCCGACGTGCCTGCTCGCTCCCCAGCACAGGTGCGGTGAAAGAGTAACTGCTTGCAAAGCAGAGCGGAGCTCCTGGAAAAGAATTAAGATTGGGCTGATATCCAAGCTGGGAACCATTCCTCTCCTGTTTGGTTTAATTCGTGCTCATTATATAAATATTGAACAATGGTGGCTTTTTTTGAGGGTGCTGAGCACCCACAGTCTCAGTCAGTGTCAGGAGCAGTTTTGCACACTCGGTGTGCAATCTTTGGGGACAAGACCCCACAGAGGATGCTTCCCAAGTGCCCTGCTTAATCCTGCTGCTTGCAGGAACCATTGCTCAAAGGTGTGCTACTGCTCCTTTCAGATAGATTTAGTAGATTCTTCCATAAAGGGCAGAGATAAAAGGAGACCTCCGTAATTGCTGCATAGCAAAATGGCCCTTGACTGCCTTGGCAATCACAATTAACAGAATCTTTGAAGATTCTGTTCTCCCGTTTGTTTGGGACTGCTGATGTGTTTGAGCTGGAAAGCTGCACGTTGTGTCTCCTGGCAGACCATGCAACAGATGAGCGACCACCGCTACGACAAGCTGACAGTGCCTGACGACGCCGCAGCAAACTGCGTCTACCTGAACATTCCCAGCAAGGGGCACGTCCTGCTGCACCGAGCGCCCGAGGAGTTCCCGGACAGCGCCAAGGTGAGGCTCGCCGGGGGCGCCGCTGAGACCGCGGCAGCCGCTCCGCGCCAGGAGGTGGCGGCGACCGAAAGCCGCGACCGAAAGCTGGGGCTCGTATCCCATCATGGAAATAGCAGATGGCAAAAGGTGGGGGGCCTGGGCTCTCCTCTCACCCCCACGTCTGAGGAGACTCGGTCTCCGTGCCTCTGGTGCTCTTTGCACATCACCGGCTGTAGCGGCAGCTCCCTCCTGCAGTGTGAGGTGTGTGAATCCCACAGAAGGCACAGAAGTGTTCCTGGTGATTAACAGTGATGGGCTGGCTTGGCACCTGCTGGCAAATCCATGGCTGTTCATTCTGTAAATACTTAGAGAAGAGGGAAAACAGAGGTGTCAAGTGTAATGATTTTCCCTTACGTTTTCTTTCCTAAACAGGTATTTGAAAAACTGAAGGACCACATGCTGATCCCAATAGCCAACACAGAACTGGATAAAGTAGATGGGTCACTCACCTGTTGCTCTGTGCTTATTAACAAAGCTTCAGAATTATGAGTTTACAGAGTCCCTCCCTTGTAACTGGCAATAATGTTACACACAAGGTAGACGAATCTGTATCCACACTTTTATTGTTTTTATTGACAATCTACTGTACCACTGTGCTACTAACCCTTGTTTACAAATCTTTTGCATTGTGAATTTTTATTATGTCCTTGCAGGTGGTATTTAAGGTGGATGTAGGGTTTGTTGGGAGCACATAACTCTGAAGTTAGTCAGTCCCATGGGCTACCAGAAGACAAGTAAAATGGCTAACCCTTAACTTTAGTGATTTAGCATATCAGTGTGAAAATTTTATGAAACCCATCTAATTCTCAATATATCAAACACTTCTTGTCTTTACACTGTTCCCTTCTGGTTTTTTTTCCCTTGCTTCCTTGCTCTATATGTTTTTTTCCTTCCTCAATCTTCTATTTTCAGTGGTGCAAGGTATTGAGGGGACTGAAGAAAAGTCAGTGGGCTGATGAAGCAGGTACCTTGTGTGGTAGGGAAGCTTTCCATACACTAGCTGGGACAGTGGGCAGTGGATTGTGCTCACTGTCCTGGCCACATCACGGTGCTGTGCTGGGCAGAGCTGTGGCTGGAATCCATTTCAGGCATCAGGTACCAACTATGGAAAAGCTTCCTCTGCTGGGAGCGTTCGGGGACTGCCTGGGAAGCTTGAATGACAGCAGAAGAGAGTAGTGCAGCCACACAAGTTCCCTCCTGCAAGCTCAGGTCCCAGTTTCCTGCTAAGATCATGACTTTCAATGTGGTGAGAATGGAAGAGGAGTTTTTAAAAAGGCCAGATTCTAGGAAGCCTTTGAACCACAAAAATTCAAGGCAGACATGCTTTTGAAAAAGTTAAATCTACAAATGAAATCTAAAGTATGAGGGAGTTAAACCTCTTTGTTTACATCTTAAAATTTATTTGTTTCTCCTTTCTGTTTTCTCCTCCTTTGGAGGCCACTTACTAGCAAAATTCAAAAGGGTGATAGAAGAAGTTGAAGGACAGCTATTCGTGGATTATGCCCATGAATAAGGGAAGCTATTTTTTCCTGGAAGATTGGCATTTTTACTTTATCTGCCCTTGGGACAGTTTGCCTTGGAACAATAACCATCTTATATTTTTTTAGTGGCATGAATATTCACTGTGGTATTCAGTTAAGGCAAATACAATTTTTGTAGCGAATTCCACAACATGTTTACCCACTGAGTCATAGCTTTTTTTTTTTTTTCCACCACCACAAAGTGAAGCACACACCATTGTATTCACATAATTCTTGTTAAATCCTTTGTAAACTAAGGATGGGCTAAATTCCCAAACAGAGGCAGTAGTGGGAACTCTCCAGAGACTGACAAATAGTCTGAACATGTTATCAGCTTCCTAGACATCTCCTGCACCTTTCCTGAAGCGCTTTGGCACGTTGCTGAGGTGCAGTAGAGGTGAGTGAGGGGCTTGGGCAGTGTGCTCTGCAGGAAAGCAAACAGCATTAAGCAGGGGCATGTCCTTTGGAAGCTTGCACGCTGTTTCGTGCAGTCCTAAGGGAGGAAACACAAGTACTCACACTCACAGGTTCTCTCCAGCCTATCTCACACTGCATCTGGTGGTAGTGAGAGGAAAACCTGCTGGCAGCTACCAGAGTACTCCTGGTGCTTCGTGGGTGCATGTATGTTGTGAAGACACGAGGGGCCGTGGGAAGAGAGTGTGAGGAGTGAATATGTTGTATGTGAAAAGAGCTCTTCAGCCAGTCCAGCAGCACGGGGGAGACTTCCTGTTCATGACTCTCCTGTCCCAAAGGGTTATCAGTGTTTCCCCTTTGCCTCTTCCATTCCCATGCACCATCATTTAAACCTGAGCCAGGTGATCAGGCTCTAGGGATGTAAATGTTGCAGTGGGGAATCTTTTTCTGCCTTCCCTTGGTGCTTTTAAAATCTTTGATAAAGTATCATGCATTTCAAAATAACTTGACAGTAAACAGAGATTTTGTGCCAAAAAGTGGCCCTGCAGTATTGAGCTGTGAGCTCCTAAAGTCAAGCTGTACTCTGTTAAAAACCTGTGCAGCTGAGGGAGCTGTCAAAGCTGAAACAGCCCCCGCATCTCCACTTGTCCAGGTACCTCCTGGGGCCTGGCCCCATCCATGTCCTTCAGTCCTTCTTCCCTCCTCTTGCTAGGGAGCCAGAGCATCCAGCTACATGTGAGTGTTAGGCTGTAGGATTTCTATTTTATTTATTGTTAAATATTTCTGTAGTGTTCAGGTTTTTTTTCCTTCTTCCACCCTCTCACCTTCCACCTGTCTCCATCCTCAGACTCTCATTTCTAGTTTGCTCATCAAGACATGATGAGCACTTTTCTCTTTTAATCCCAAGTGAATTTTCCTTCTGCTGCCACAGTTCTTACTTTAGTCTTTTTCTTCCTTTCTTCTTCTTCTTCACTGTTCACTCCAAAGTATCCCAAGCCATGATGGACTATCCTAAAGTCACTCCCTCCTTGAGCAGGTGCCAGGAGAGAGGAGGAACAGAGGGGTCTGCTTTGGGTCTGAGCAACTTCTTTTGAGCTGGAAGGATGACAGTCAGCAGGAGCTGTAGATCAGAGAGTAACAAGGGTAACTCCTCTTTTTGAGATTTCTCCAGAAAGAGGAACCATTTCTGTTGACACTGTTGTTACCTTGTGTCCTTGAAAGCCCTGGAATGGGTGACAATGAATTCCCCTGGCTCCCTAGGGGAGGGAGAGGAGTTGGGATTTCAGAGCTGAGAAGCAGCTGTGTAGGCAGAGAGGTTGGGTTTTCATCTCTTGCCATTTAGATTCCCTTGGCTTCAGGGCTGTATTTTGGTATAGAGAAAGCAAGGGAGTGGCTGAGGGACCTGAATTCCTCTAGGTATTGTATTTAAACTGTCTAACTTCAGGCACAAAATTTAGGTGCTCTAAAACCACACCTGCTTTCTCTCTGTTGGCCTCAGTAGGAATCACAGCCTCTTAACATAGATGCTCTAAATTACGTCTTAGTCTGATGCCAAAAGTTACCTAAGCTGGTTAGTGGGATTGCCCTCACCTCACAGCTTCTTGTGTTAATCTTTATTCTGGCATTATGAGCACTTCAGTTTACGTATTTGCAGTATGGTACTAAGAACTAAAATCATGCCAAATGCTTCTTGTTCTTGCTGTTTGCTGGTTTGTTTGGTTTTTTCTGTTGCCCAAACAAAGAATTCAGTTGTGAGGACATTTCTGCAGTGACACATATGCATATCCTGTATGTTTTGTCACCAGAACATTTCTCAGATGCCTGATATAAATCATCATTCTTGATTAATATAAATAATTAAAAAAATCCCAAACCAAAAAAGGAGATGAGACACTGAGCACTGATAGTTGCCCACATAAAACTCTTGATAACAACTGTCAGGCTGTATGACAGAGCAAGCCAGTACAGAAGTTCCTGTGGTAATAGCTCAGCAGTGGGGCTTAAATTACTCATCAAAGGATTTTTCCTTTCAGCAATCAGTTTAGCTCAGTTGAAATGAAAGAGCTAGAATGTGCATTATAGTTATTTCATGGATTTTATCTTTACTAAGAGTTTAGAGAGATCTGTGATATGTGGGTTTCTTTCTTCAACAGAATGTGAATACAGTGTCTCTCTCTGTAATGAAAATGTGAATGCATACTGTACCTTATGAGATAAACTTGAATTCTTCAATTTATGTATTTTTGTGTTTACCATGCTAATATTCAGTTTTAAATAGATGCCACTGTGTGAAGCTATGCTCTGATTTTTTTGTTGAGTTCCATGTGATAGGAATAGAGCTCATAAGGCACCACTATGTCCAGTTTTGAAAACAAAAAGCCAGTGCACAGAATTCTGCTTGCTCACAGCAAATTGGAAAATTTGGGGAAAATGAGCTTTTGATTTTGTTCAGCTTCATATATGTTGTATCAATGAAGTCAGAGCCAAATTAATAGAAAACATCAACATCCACATGGAACCATTTGAGGAAAATAATTTACTATTTAAGATTGTCTATTTTTGCTTTTGTTGATAAGGAAGCTGGAAAGATAAGCCTGCTTAAAGAATGGTATTTGTTAAGTGATTGTGAACAAAGTATCAGTGGACCTCCTGTATTTTCAGAGAAGTTTTAACTGGACATGTGATGTAAATTGTATAGAGTTGTGTGTGAATCGTGTTAGTCACTGTTTTACATTGTATTGTTCTGCAGTGCACAAATGTGACTACTGAACACAGAAGCGTTCCATTCATTAAACTTATAACCTTGTTGCAGTATATAATCCCCCACTTTTTGTGCCAAAACCATCAATACATTCCATAATCAGTTCTAATAGAGGTTTGCACTTTGATTTAATTTTTTTGGTGACTCTTGCAGTTTCAATACTATATATCCCCACCACGAAGGAATAAAGTGTCAGTTGTACCGTGCCCTGTGTAGTTCGTGCTTTTTGTTTTGGAACTGGAAGAATATGTATTTAATTTAATACTGTTTCATGCTGTCTTTTTATTTCCAAGCTTATTACATACCTAGAGGTAAAGCCAATTATAGACACTAGCACTAAACCCCTAATTCTGTTAGGGGAAATCTTGACTCTTTAAAAACAAATCATCATTTTAAGCTCTACACTTAAGCATAATGTGCAGAGAGGAGATATTGCCTGTGAGTGGTCATGATTAATGTTATTACTGTCCAAGGTAACTAAACAGACATTAGCATAGTACAGTGGTTCTCTGTGGTGCCTGTATTTACTGTAACTTTCAAAAGGTGAAACCACGAAGGTCTCATGGCATTCCCATTATGGTTAAATTGTTCACACAGCTCTCGTATCTTTCCTCCCCCCGAGTGTCAGGAGCCGTGGCTGCACTCCAGACCCTGCTTTGGGGTTCCAGGGCAGATAGTGCCATGTCCTAGCCCTGAGCACGCCCTGCGGTGTGCTCCCAGCAGCGCTCACACCCCGAGCAGAGGTGACAGCAGGATCCAGCAGCTCGGGACACCACATTACTGCGGCTCCGGGGGTGTGGAAGGGCCCGTGGGCCGCCAGTGCCATCTCCTGGCAATCCAGGGGCCAGCTGAGCAAGCTCTCAGTATTGTTCTTCAGCTTGAGAAACCCAGGGTAATTTAACAGAGTATGAAATAATTAACTGTACCAAAATAATTACATCACTTTAAAACTGTACTTTGCTAGTATAATAGGACTTTAAACAAACCATAATCTATTATTCACCTTGTCAGAGAAGTAGGGAGAAAGGATCTAAATACAGCCTTTAGACTGATTTTACAACACTGATTACAAGGATGATTTTTATACTAATATATTTAAATCAGTGCTGTGCCCGATGTGAATAAATTTAGTGTGATGCAATTAATATCTAAACTTGTTCATTTACATGTGTACCTATGTCTGCAGGGAGAGAGTTGGTACCAATTTACTTGAATTTGTTTCTAAATGGCAATGATTAAAAATCACTAAATATAGACAAGCCACACCCACTTGTCACATTAAGCAGTTTCTCACAGAATATCGAACTTGAAAAAAGCAAAATCATAATAATTTAAGAAGGAGTGTTCCTTGCAAAGCTTACCTGTAGGATATTACTTCATCAAGTAGAGACTTCTACACTTGAGTGTCCACATTCAGTCCCCACTCTAAGTACATGCTGCTTCAAAAACATCAGTCACTGTCTCCTGTATCATAGAACCCAGACATTCTGATGTTCTCAACAACCTCACCCCTGAAAATTCATGATCTGTAGGTTTATTGCTGTGGTTTAATAGCTGAAAACATGCCACTGGTTGCTGCAGGTGTCTGTTGAGTTTGGGAAGGGCCCTCGATCTGTAGCTAAGCAAACTCCTTCTCTTCTCTGCCTGGCAGCTTTCCTCCTCCTCCTCCTCCCTAAGGAATTGTGGTGCAGAGTCCCACAGCTCTCAGGGGCTGGGCTGTCCTGCCAGCTCCAGAAGGGGCTTGTACTGAGACCCCAGACCCCTGAGCAAGGATCAGGAAGAGAATGGGATGGGAGCACAGGAAACTTCCAGGGAGAGGCCCCTTCCAGGAGTAAGGACAAGCTGCCTGGAGAGGGGCTGATCAGTGAAGGCAGAAGGGCAAGAAAACCTGGAGCCAGTCACAGCTCTGAAAAGCTGACAGATCCCTTAGAAACTGTGACAGTGTTATAACATTTTCTTCACCTTCACAGGGGGTTTTGTAAACACCTCTGGGTTGTAAACAATTTTCAAAATTTATTTTGGAAATTTACTCTAGAAATTTATACTAGATGGGCACTAGATATGTACATACTCATAAAACAATGCAATGTCCAAAATGTTCCCAGCTGCCTTGACAGAAATGATCCCTAACTCACTCTACATTGAGGCTCCCTTTGGAATATCGAGTGGCTGTTACTCTCCTGAAAGGAGTTTCATGCAGGGAGGAGCCTTCTTCCTGCTGCCTGGACCATTAAATCCTGGTAGGGTGTTTTGGCATTAAGTCTGCTAAAATATATTCTATTCTTGTATTCCCTAACCACATGCTCTCTTCCTGACTGCTGAAGTTAAATCATTCCAGTTTGTCTCCTCCACGGCTCAGGGATCAGCAGCCTAACCCTCCAGACATCACATGGCTTTGAACTGCACCTCTTGCTGAGCAAGGTTATTAAGAAATACTCTAAATCCAGAATGCATGATAGATGTTTTTATCAGCAGGGTTGTATGGAGCCAGCAAAGTCCACAATATAATTTACCTTGAAGGGAAGAGCTGAAAGGCATGTGATTTAATAAACAAGGGTGGGAGTCGGGGGCTGGAGATGCCTGGTTGTGCTTCAGAAGTGCCACAATCAGTTCTCTTGGGAGCACTGAGAAACTGAAAGCTTTCCATGTGTTTCGGGTGCATAGCACAGATTAGGGAGGATTAATGTAGGCACTTGAACTCGGAAAGAAACCGTGTGCCCTGCCTCCCTCTGAGCAGGAAAATGGGAGATAAATAGTTTACTTTGTAATTTGGATGTTTAATGCAGAGATACACAGATTGGGGTGGGAATAACACACAGGCGGCCGTGGGTTGTGAGCACAGGTGTGCCCCACAGGAGCAGCAGTCGGGGCTGTGTGGCGAGGGGATCTGAAAGAGTTTTCTGGGCAGAGTGACCGTCACAGCGGTCGGAGCTGGCTGGGTGTCCCCTGGCGAACTTTCTGGGGCTTGGCTCTGATTTTAACACCCAGCTGAGCAGAGATCAGCCCTGTCACCAGGTGCCTAGTCCTTTCTTTTTCAAGTGTTCTGGGCAGGATCTTCGTGCTTATTTTAAAGCTGGGACTGCTAGCACAGTAAGATATGTATTGTCGCAATTAATATTTCAAGTATGATTGCATTAACAAAGCATGAGAATCAAAAACTTTGCAAACTACCCTAAAACTGGTAGTTTTTCCTCACTGACAGCGAACCTCAGTGCTGATGGCTTCTACTTTACGTTCACGTTGATCTACTGAAACGAAGATTTAAGGAGTGCAGAAATAGCCCGAGTCCCACCCCTGACAGCTGGAAGAAGCCGATGAGTGAAGTTGCAGCTGCTCCCTCTCCCGGGCCGGCGGCTCCCTCTGGTGCTGCCTGGGAGCACAACCCGTGCACGGAGGGCTCGAACGCCGTCAGTCCCCAGAACCTGCGGGCAGCGCGCACCGCCCGCACCCTGCAGCCGCTGTGGCGACGGGCCGGGAGCCG
>VZRX01016399.1:9581-50482 GCA_013398075.1 Notiomystis cincta
AATACACAGAATAAGAATAAGAATAAGAATAAGAATAAGAATAAGAATAAGAATAAGAATAAGAATAAGAATAAGAATAAGAATAAGAATAAGAATAAGAATAAGAATGAGATGTTTTTCTTAAATCATAAAGGGGTTTTGCATTCAGGGAGCCAGGGACACTATCCCTGTCCCTCCTGAGCCCCTTGGACACTGCCCCAGTTTCTCCCAGACCTCATGGACACTGTCCAAGTTTCTCCTAGGCTCCTCAGATCCACTGACCGGTCCCTCCTGGGCTGTCCAGCCTGGGCAGATCCCCACGGAGCTCCCTGCAGGCAGTGCCAAGCCCAGGACACGGCTTTGCCCCCCAGCCCTGAGGCCATAACGCCAACACAGCCCTGCTGATATTCCAGGTTTCTACTGGGGTCTCACCCTCCTCCTGAGGAGGGCAGGGATTAACCTGGCTGTGGTCCATGGAGTTCCATGTTTCCCAAACCTCTCCTGGGTCACAGTGCCCCAAGTGGAAATGAACCACGGCCTCAGGGATGTGGGGAGCAAGAGGGGAGAGCGAAACATCACCGTGGCCGTGGCTGCACAGGGGTTAAAGCAGGACACAAAAGGATCTCTGTGGTATCTCAGCAGCTCTGCAGCCTTTTCCCAATGCTCCCCAGGGAATGGGCACATTCCCAAAGCTGCCAGAGCTCCAGGAGTGTTTGGATGGTGCTCCCGGGGATGTGCAGGCTGGGATTGTTGGGGTGAATGTGCAGGGCAGGGCTTGGACTTGCTGCTCCCAGTGGGTTCCTTCCAGCTCAGCAGATTCCGTGACTCCACGAGTGAGGTTAGCCAGCCAAGGCTTGACTTCACCCTCTTATTCCAGATCCAGGTGGGATCAGGCTCGTGGCACAAGGAATTCAGGTGTGCAGCAGGAGCTGGGCTTCTCCTTCATCCCCAGCATCCCGGGAAAACTGGGAGAGGGACAAGGAAGAGCTGAAGCCACTCGAACCAACATCAGCTGAGGAGGAATCAGCACTTCCAGACGTGCACCCACAGCAATTCCCACCACACCAGGACACAACTTCTCCCTGAAGGAGTTTTTGGGAATCAGGCCACTGTCCCTGCCTTGATTTACTCTCTGAGACCTCTTTCAGCCCCACCTCTACTCCATGCCTCACCCTCTGAGAGGATTTTAATTAAAAGAAATTACCTGATTGGATGGGAAGAGCCCTCTTGCCATCCCTGGAAGTTTTCAAGGCCAGGTTGCTTTGCTCTTGCAAGCAAAACCTGTCTCCACATGTAGAATAAATCATCCAAAATAATACAACACCACCATGAAAGGTGTTGTTCTAATAACAGAATCTGGTTTATCTTAAAATTATTTAAGAATGGGTGTTTTCTGTAGGAAAAATCCTGAAAATAATCACGTGCAGAAAAATGAAATATTCATTGGTTTAGCCCCAAAATTATTCAAGGGGAAATCGTGACAAGGAACCACCATATCCAGGTAAAAAAAGAACCAGCTTTTAAATGATTGCAGTGAAATTTAGTTTTCCTTGTGCTCAACTTTAATTTTGTGTATTTAAACATTTTTTAATGGTTTCATTCTCTCTTGTGCGCAGTAAATCATGTGAGGGTTTGTTTTATTCCTTGGCAGGTGATTCCTGCCTTTGAGTTTGTGCAGTCTGGTGAGCCAGCAGTGGGATATCCCAGTGGATACCCAATTCCTACCTCTGTAAGGAGATAAAAACTGAGGATGAAGGTGCTGGGCCGAATTCTGCTGAATTTTATGGGACTATTTCCATGAGTTCTGGAGAGAATTCCCCGTTTTTAAGCATTTTTGCATGTTTCTACTTGGAGACAAGGATATTGGTCACTCCAGACAATGAAATCATCCCTTTCCGTGAGCCATCTGATAAATGCTGGGAATGATCCCACATCCTATAGAAAGAACTCCACCCCTCCATCCCTATTACAAACACTACAAAACACAGCTCATTTTGTGTTTTTTAAAGGAAAAAATAACCCAACTCTGGCATAAATCTCCTCAGGCCTTGAGACTCCTGCAGACAGGGGCTTGTTATTAATTCCCTCGTCAGCCAATTAAGTGTGGCCTCAGTATCCCAAAGGATTTTCCCACTGTGGATATCAGAGGGAGCCTCTCCCCGTCTCCAAGCTCTGGGTGGTTTTTGGGTCCAGTGCTCACTCCTGGCGTGGGTTTGCCTCCTTTTGCACATCAGTTATGGCCCCTCTGAGCCTGCAGTCCATAAATATTTTATATAAAACCAGGATTAAAACCCAGCCCAGCCCAAGGCCTTTGTCAGAGACCCTGAACTCACCAGGGCATGGTTTGGCTTCTCTTCCTCACCTCCCATGTCACAGCCCAGCAGCTGGAAGGGAGGAGAAAATATCCATTTTAGGTTTGGAACTATCCCAAAATGAGTTGGGTTGGGAGGATCTGAA
The DNA here is from genome assembly GCA_013398075.1 of Notiomystis cincta. NCBI lineage: Eukaryota > Metazoa > Chordata > Aves > Passeriformes > Notiomystidae > Notiomystis > Notiomystis cincta. The sequence continues at coordinate 12,018 of VZRX01016399.1, forward strand.
AGCTCATCTTGTTCCATTCCATGGGCAGGGACACCTTCCACGATCCCAGGGTTTTCCAAGCTCCATCCAACATGGCCTTGGACACTTCCAGGGATCCAGGGGCAGCCACAGCTTCTCTGGAGGCCTCAAACCCTCCCAGGGAAGAATTTCCTTCTAAAATCTGATCTAAATCTCTTCTTTTAGTTCAAAAACCTTTCCCCCTTCTCCTATCACTGCCCTATCACTCAAAAAGAGCTTCTCTGCCTGAAAAATCAATTTTTCCCCCCAAAGTCTACTAATTAATGTAATAAAAAAATCACATCATCCCAGGCTTAGCCTCCTTGTCTAAAATCCCTCCATATCAAGTTAAAGAAGTAATTATACATTAAATATAATTTACTCCTATGCACAGGAGACAGGTAAGGCAGATTCACCTTCCAGATATATTTTATGACCATAGATGGAGTGAATGGAGATCTGGTTGGAATCATGGAATGGTTTGATTTGGAAGGGACCTTAGAGATGATCCAGTCCCAGGCAGGGACAATTTCCACTATCCCAGGGTGCTCCAAGCCCAATCCAACCTGGGATGGCAAGAGGGCTCTTCCCACCCAATCACCCAATAAATTCCTTATTTTGCCCAAGCCCATCCAGCCTGGCCTTTTCCACCCTCTCAATCCCCACCATCAGTGCCACCCATGGGTGTAAAATGCCTGGAGACAGGAGTTGGCTGATTAATCATGGAGGGAAAGGAAAATCCCTTTTATTTTTAGTGAAGATGTGACTGTTTATTCCCCCTCTGCTTTTCTGCCCCGTCTTTCTTCCTCTGGTTTTACACAGATGTAAAATTGCAGCTCTTCCATCCAAATCAGCCCGAGCAGGAAAACCCACAAACCCAATTCCCTGGCACTGGCCCAAACCCATTCCCGTCCATTCCAATTTATTGGGAGACAAGTGCTGGCACGTTCCCTCCAGATACATCATCAAATTAATGGCCATCAGAGGCCTTTCCTCGAGAAATGAGGAGGGAGTGAAAGTTACAAACCCGGCCAGGACATAAATAAGAGAACCGTGGCATGGAAAACAAACCACCATTTGCTGTTAGTTATGGACTTTCAGCCTGGAAGTGACAAAAAACAAACAAAAGGAATTTGTTATGTACATTGAGGTTGGAGGAGTGGAGGAACCACGCAGCTTTTGGGAATATTCAGGGAAAAGGGATCCAGCCAAGAGTATTTCTGCCATAAATCTGTATTTCTGCCTGCTGTTTGCTTATTGCAGCCGAGGGGTTGTTGAAATTCAGGGAGGTGAGCGACGGAAAATTGAAAACAAATAATCAAAAAAAGCAACTTTTCTTTGTCTTTCCTTAAAATTAATGAAGGGTGAAACCACCCCCGAGATGAGAGGGTGGGACTCAGCAGAATCCTACTGCAAGATGAGGCGTTGGGAAAGTTATATCCAGGAATTTCAGGGTGTGGCTTCCAAAGTAGCTGGAGAGTGAAATTCTCCTCACTTTAATTTAGCCACTGGGAAGTGAAACACCTCCAACAAGTGACTCCCAAAAACCTCCAGGAGACACCAAGTGAGAAAAATGACTGGTGCAGGCAAAATGTTAAAAACTGCTCAATAACCCACTTTTTATTATTAATATTTAATTAAAAAATGACCTGAGAATAAGCTCCGTGTTAACACCAGGGTGGAGTTCTCACCTGAGGGACAGAAAAGGGACCCTGGAATGGGAGTCATTCATGAGGGCCACCAAGGTGATCCCAGAGATGGAGCAGCTCTGCTGGGAGGAACGGCTGGGAGAGTTGGGAATGCTCAGCCAGGAAAAGAGAAATTTCAGGGTCACCTCACTGTGGCCTTCCAGGACCTGGAGGAGCCAACAGGAAACATGGAGAGAGATGATATCCAAGGGCCTGGAGAGACAGGAAAAGGGGAATGGCTTCCCACTGCCAGAGGGCAGGGATAGATGGGATTTTGGGAAGGAATTCCTGGCTGGGAGGGTGGGGAGGCCTGGAATGGAATTCCCAGAGAAGTTGTGGCTGCCCCTGGATCCCTGGAAGTGTCCAAGGCCAGGTTGGACATGGCTTGGAGCATCCTGGGATAGGAGAAAGTTTCCCAGGTGATCTTTAAGGTCCCTTCCAACCCAAGCCATTCCATGCTTCTACAATTCCATGATCTGGGATTCCCAGTGTCATCCAAGACCTTCCAAAGGGCTGAGAGACAACTCAGGGTCTCAACACCACCCTCCAATTCTGAGGGAGCACCCACAAATCATTTGGATTCCAACCTTCTGCAGGATTTGAAGGGGAATTGGAGGGGTTTTGTGAGCCTCTGTGGGAGGTGTGGATCTGCATTTGTTGTAGGGGGCCTGAAATGTCTCAGTGCCACAAAGAACGAGGTTGGAACTCATCCAAAGTCCCCTGATCCCATCTCATCCCATCCCTTGGCCATCCTGGGTGTCCTCACAAGGAGGACCTTGTCTCCTGAGGATTCGTGTGGGTTTGCAGCAAGGAAGAGGCCCTACAGTGATTAAATCAATGGTGATTAGGCAAATTAAATACTCCCAGAAAGTGGATTTTCATCCAGGAAGGAATTCCAGATTCTGAGTCCAGGCCTGAAGCCAAAACAGCTTCCAGGTGTAATTTAAAGTCGTGGGATTTCAACATGAAAAATTAAGAATCAGATTCTAAAAAAAATTTTAAAATTTAAAAAAAAGGAGAAAATTAAATAGAAGAGATTTGGGGAACAGGAAGATGGTTGCTCAAGGAAATGAATGTACAAGGAAAAAAAAATCCCAAAATATTAAACCATCAACTTCTTATTTAGTCTCGGATTAAGGAATAATAAAATAAAGAATTAAAGAGAGATTGGGATTGGAGAGGTGCAAAGATCTCTGTAATAACACTGAGGACACAGAAAGTGTAGGAAAGAATATTTGCCAAATTTTTGGGGTCACTTCTTAGAAAATCCTATTGATCCTCAAATTGATTTGCCATTTAACTCTGATGGGGATGATAGATTTATAATAAATACAATATTTTATGCATTTTGACCAAAATTTCAAAACAAAAAGTGAAGGAAAATAGTTGATAAAAATGCTTTATCTGCATTTTGGAAAAACAAAACAGGTTCTGTTCAGTTCAGCTGTAAGAACTAAGAGAGGGTTTTAATTTTTCTAAATTAATTTGGTGACATTTAATGGCTAAATTAGAAGGAAATACTCAGAAGAGGAAGAGAATAAATGAGGTTAAAAGGGAATTCATCTGCTTCAAAAATTTCACTGCAAAATAAAGCAATAAAATTAAGAACTGACCATCATGCCACCAAAATCCACCCTCACATCCCGGGAAAAGCTGAGAATAACTCTACTCATATTCCTGGGATATTTTAATTTTCCTTTTATGTAACTGAGACCAAAATGTTTACAAGAATCTGGTCTAGAAAATCTTGGAAAACTTAGGGCTGATTCAAGTTTGTTCAATAAAGAAAAATGAATGAGGAAGGGAGGTGTTTAACCAAAAAAAAACCATTTAAAGCACAGGATATTCCCATCAGAAACCTGTAGGAAACTCACTGATTTCTTGGGAAGTTGGGATGACTGGAAATCCCCATGGAATAATAATTTAGGGTGGTGCCAGAACCATGAAGAAAAGTTTTAAGAGCAGCTAAATCATGAGGCTGGAGAAAGGAATGTTGAGGGGAGAAGTTGATGGATGAAGGAATCACCCTGGAGGTGGAAGATGAATCCCATGGGAGTTATTCCATCCCTGGGAATTCTGCACGTTTAGCTGCTGATTAGGGGTCTTAATTAGGGTTTCTCCCTGAATCCTCGTTAATTTGGGTCATTCCAGCATTTCCCCTGGGTGGAGTGGTGGATCCATCAGGATCGCGGCTCTGCTTCCCAGGTTAATTCCAGGGGCATGGATCCCACCAGAACTCCTGGCTCAGGGAGCTGGGAAACACTGGAGACCCCACCGAGCACAGACTGAGCTGTGGAAGTGTCAATCACCTTCCCTGAGCACCGAAAGGAGCAGGGATGGAGTTGGGAATTTTCAGGAATGCGTCCAGAGCCTGGTGCCTGCAGCTATCTGGGGGGAAAGCCAGGGAATTATTCCTGCTTTTCTGTTGGAATAGAAGTGACAGCAGTGACTTTGGCCAATTCCCTGCTTTTTACAGGCTTTCCTTGGCCTCTGCTACCCAAAATTAACAGTTGGTTTCCTGCTCTGATCCTTCAAGTGGCTAAAAATGATTAACACCCAGCGATTAACACAAATTTCAGCTAATTGGTGATTTTTTTATGGCATTAATCGACAACCAAGTGAAGAGTTTCTTAGAAAACACTGCAAAATGTCTTTTTCCTCCCCCATTTTTGTTTCAGTTTGGAGAGTTTCAGCCCTGTGCTCCCAAATCCCGGCATGGGGAAGTGCCAAGCTCTGGTTTCTCCGGGCATATGATTCCCATTTTGGGACACACTCGGGTGGATCCACGTCAAAAACTCCTTTAAACAGAGCAATTCCTTCAACGAGCTCAGAACTCAGGCACAACCAGGGATTTAATTTGTCAGCTCCAAACAAATTAGGAACGTTAAATAAACATCTTCTCCTTGAATAAACATCTTCTCCTTCCTCAAACCAGTCAAAGGCAGGGGAAGCACCCGGCTGCTTTTAATAAAAATGTTGTGGAAATCGAGAAGGTCCCAGATGGCAGAGTTTATTTGTTGTTTTCCAAAGGGAATTTTAATTTGGATTGAGGCTGGGTAATTTCTTTCCTTACTCGATTTCCCTCAAGCAAGGTTCCAGCAGTTTTCCCAGTTTGGAAACTCAGGCAGCGCTGAGCTGGAATTCTCATCTGGAAGAGTTTTTGGTCATTCATGGAAGTTGTGATCCGGTGCCCATGGAAGTCCATAGGATTCTTTCCAAATTCCAACAGAATTTGGGTGAAATTTGAGTGACATTCCAAAGAAATCACAGGAAGATTCTCTTAAAAGAAGGCGTCTGACCATTTAAAATCAATAAGAAATTTAAATCATCCTGATTTTTAAATATATGGAAGCAAATAAATCATTTTGGTGTGAAGTTAGGGGTTTTTAAAATTTATTATCCTTTTTTTACCCTCTTATCCTTTATCCTCTGTGAGGAAAATGGAAGCCAAAACCAAGGAAAAATACAACAACAACAAAATTATTATATTTAGATTTAGATTTAGATTTCTATTTCTATTTCGATATCGATTTCGATTTAGATTTAAATTTAGATTATTTTAAATTATATTTAGCTGAAATAGGGGATTTAATTTGATAAAAAATCCCCTCCAAGAAAACTGTTCATTCTTGGATGGAGGGGAGGTGGATAAGAAATAAGAAGATATAAAATTCTGGTGGAAAATCGTTGTAATAGCTCGATTAATAAATACATGGCTTGAGTAACACATCCATGGTTTTATTGGTGCATCCAGGATTGTTCTTTTGGTCCCAAAAGATGTGAAGGAGCTCTGCTGGAGCTCAGATCCTTGGGATCAGGCAAAGAAATCCCTGGAAGCAGAGCATGAGTAGCTGAGAGGAAAAATCACTGAGAAGTAAGCTCTAATTAGGGGATTAAGGAGCAGAAAGAGTAACGAGGCACCCAAAGGAGATGCCCACCTGGAAAGGGCACATCCTTCATTTCATTCCCACAGAGGTTCACTGAGATAATCTGGAAGTTGATATGGATAGAGCTGAGCCTCTTCCTGTTCCTGCTTTGGGGTTCCTCTGGTTCCTTTCCCCTTTTGTTATTTATGGGGTTGATAACCCAGAACTGAGCCTCTTTCTCTGTTCCTGCTTTGGGGTTTGTCTGGTTCCTTTTCCTTTCTCTTATTTATGGGGTTGGTAACCCAGAACTGAGTCTCTCTCTGTTCCTGCTTTGGGGTTTGTCTGGTTCCTTTTCCTTTCTCTTATTTATGGGGTTGGTAACCCAGAACTGAGTCTCTCTCTGTTCCTGCTTTGGGGTTTGTCTGGTTCCTTTCTCCTTCTCTTATTTATAGGGTTGGTAACCCACGGAAGTGAGAGCAGGGGCAGGAAGGGGCTTCCTTCTCCACTGAGGATTGTCCAGAGGTGCTGTTCCCGTTGGAATTAATCCATGGAAGACCAGCAGAGCTTGGCTCTGGCTGCCAGTGAAGCAGGATCCTGGAAAACATCTGCCAGGCTGGAAGGAAGGATCAACAAAGAGGAGAGAAGAGGGAGAGCTGGGATGTGGAATGATGAACGCCACAGAGCTGTGAAGGGCTGACCCGAAGGCCTCGCTGAGGCAGTGAGTCTCACAGCTGAGGACAAAGAGCTTTGGATTAAAGTCAAGAAGACTCTTTTAAAATTTCCAAAGCTGGGATTGTCAACCTGTGATGGGTTCTGATCTGGAAAAGTCAAGGGACAAATCACAGCAAAAGCCTCAAAAATATTTTTAAGTTCACTAAAGGGTGAGGGAGGTTAAGCCCATGTGGAAACCCAGAGAGATCCATAAACCAGAAGAGGTGGAGCACCAGCACAGAGAATTCCACTGTCTTTTTCCGGCTCCTGAACTCCATTAGCTCTGGAGTCTCCCTTAAAATCTGCTACCTCTGCACACTTGCAGAAGAAACCAGGAATGGCTTGTGAACAGCAAAGAAATCATTCCCAGATATTTGGATAAGGTCTGATTTCTTGAGTCTTGATTCAAGCAGGAACTACTTTGAGACAGCTGCAAATTTTACCTGTGCTGGGAAATACTGACGGAAAAAAAATATCCCAAACAATTAAAGTGATGTGCAAAACCATGGGAGAGCTCCCAGAATTTGCTGGACTGCCCATCCACATTTATGCTCTGGAGTCAAACTTCAAGATGACCAAATTTGGACTGCTTCAGGATCATCTTAAAATGCTGTTTAAGCTTTTTTGCATCCTCTGGGGAATGTTCTGGGTGTAGCTTCAGCCTGGCCATCAGTGCCAGGCTCTGTTTATCCCATAATTGTCTTATTAGGGTTCTGAGGAAAGTCAGGAGGTTTGATCCTCCACTGATACTCCAAACCTTCTAGACAGGACAGGACAGGGAATCTCTAAGGCAGCAACTCCCAGGAACACTCTGAATTTCAATCTGTTCTAAAATACAGCTGAAGAAAGCCTCATCTTTCCTTTCTGCCAGAGTTCCAGGCTAATGATAATAACTTTAAATCCTTTCATCCCTTAATGGCCCAGTTATTCCACCAGAAAGGCACATTAAATCAGTTATTAACATGCAAGAGGCAGAGCATGGGATAAGACAGGATAAAACACTAATCCCAGAGCTGGAAGTGCTTTTTCCTCATCAAAACTCCTCGTGCAGATGTTTCTCAGCACCATAACCCAGCCTGGACTGGGTCTAAGTACCTGAGGTCACATCTGGATTATGAATTCTGCCAAGAAACCTTTGGAATAGTGGAGGTGCTTCATGGGGGGAGCGCCCCTGCGAAAATCGGCTGTCAAAGCCCACGTCCAACAAGCTGCTCATGGGAAATATTCCCATGCTAAAGCCTCATCCCTGGATTGTTATTCCAGATGAAGATCTTCCACCTGCTCCAAAGTTCCTTTGCAGAGGCTGGAGATTTTGATGACGTGTGCCAAAGGATATATGGAGTGTAGGAAGGGTTTACAGCCGGATTTGTCAGTGCTGGCCTCGTTCAAGGAAGCGCTGAAGAACCCTCAGGAGACCCCCGAGTGCTGCTACTGTGACCACACCACAAGGGCAGTTTTGGAGGAATTTTTGGGAGGAAGGAATTATCCCAGTGCCAGTTCTCAGCTCACTCAGCCCAAACACTCCTGGTGTTGTCTGGTAGAATCAAACCTGCCAAAAACCCTGGAAAGTAACAAACTGCTCCAATCACGTGGATCTGGGCTGGTTTGGCTTCTTGTTGCCAGGTGGGCAAGGAAAAGTTTTGGAATCAAAATCCCCCTGTGCAATGAAGAATTTTGGAATCAAAATTCCCTTGTGCAACGAAGAGTTTTGGAATCAAAATTCCCCTGTGAAATTATGAATTTTGGAACCAAAATTACCTATGCAACGATGAATTTTGAAATCAAAATTCCCTGTGCAATTATCAGGTTTGGAACCAAAATTACCTATGCAACGAAGAGTTTTTGGAATCAAAATTCCCCAGTGCAATGAAGAGTTTTGGAAGCAAAACCTCCCTGTCCAATTATGAATTTTGGAACCAAAATTCCCTCTGCAACAAAGAGTTTTGGAACCAAAATTCCCCGTGCAAGGAAGAGTGGATATAAAGTTGTAACTACAGGGCTCCCCAATTCCAGAAATCCTATCCCAGGAATCTTGAGGAATTCGTATGGGTTGTGCTGTGCCCGTGCAGTCTGAAGGGATTATGAATTCTTCTTCTTCTTCTTGCAATATTTTTGAACCCTCTGTTCAACTACTGTCAAATTTAACAGTTTAACTTCCAGCTTCCTGCAGTTACAAAGGAAAAATATGATTGGGAAAGAGAATCTGTGAGTGTTGCACCAAAATAAAACTTGGACTAGGCCTCATTAAGCACTTAGGGGTCTACAGAGGCAGGAGATCACACAAACCCCCTAATTTCAGATTTCCTTTAATTCAGACTTCAGTAGACACACCAGAATTTAACCTTGAGAGAGAGATCTCGCGCTCTAGGAAACCAAACTTCTTCTGTTTCATCACTCAGGACTGATTAAGTCCCTTGCCAGCAATAATAAATCTGATTTTTCCTTTCCTCGTGTCTCTTAACGAGGATTGTTTGGCTCTGCCTGTTTGTTTTTGATCAATCTCTGCCTTTTTCTAGAGTATCCCTGAACACCAGGGCTTTGAGTAGCACACGGAGCAATCACCCACGTACTTGGGATTTTTTCCTGTTCCAAAATGGGATGGAGCCAGCTTTATATTAAATCAAATGCATTTTAGGATTTCCCCCAAAGCTATTTCTTGTCAGAAGCCCAGGGGCTGTGATCCTTCCGTTTTCTCTGAGAATTCCATGCAGAATCCTGCTGGCCACGATCCCAAACAGGTTCCAGTGCTAATGGATTTTGCTTGGAGCCAATCCACTTCACCCTACTCTCATTTTACACTGAATTCATTGTCACTGATTCTCACATGACCAGACCCACAGCAGCCCCTGAACTTGTTTTTATTTCTGTTCAAAATTAAAATCAAATGAGCGCCTTTGGAGAAGACACTTGCAGGAAAACCTTTCCACTTTTAACCAGGAACAGCTTTGTCTATTCTCAACAACAGGTTGTGCTTCTCAAAGGCCAAAACTCATTGAAAATTCAGATTGTTCTGCTTTTTTCTTTCATAAAACAAAGGGAATTCCTAAAAAGAGAGCCACGGATGAATGGGACCAGCTCAGATGTTTCTCTCAGTGTTCCATGGCAAACCAAACCAGGTAAGTGATAAGATTTAGATAAGAACATCTCCCCTCTCCAGAGCTCTGCAAGGGGCCTGAAGAGCCCCAAACGATCTGTCCAGAGCTCCAAAATTATTTGTAAGGAATTGTGTGAGGGACTGCATGGGAGGCAAAGCCCACGTGCAGCATTCCCACATCCAGGCTGGACCTCATCTGAGCTGAAGCAACGACCACCACAGGTCTGGGATACCTTTCCCTCCGCTTTTCCACTGCCAGTGGCTTTGGAAAGCAGTCGGAGCAGCACTCAGGGAGCCACATTCCTGCACTCATCCCTGATGCTAATGGGGGACTGAGCTTGCCCCAGCCAGCCAGGCCAACCCAGCGTCAGTAACACGAGATAAATCTGCTTTCCAGGCCTTTTTGGCTCTTCCCTCTGGAATCACAGTGGCTGGAGACTGACTCTTTATCCTGGAAAATAAAAAATAAAGCTTTTCTGTGTGTGTGTGTGTAGGCTTTGTTTTATAACTCTGCCTGAGGGCGAGTTCCTTTAGGCTTGAGTGTTTAATTTATTAAATTTATTGGATTGTGATCCTAGGCCCCTCCTCGTGAACATCCCTGGATTGAAACATCATTCCTCAAACAGGACAGCCCAGAGGGGAAGCCTTTTCCTTCTTTTTCCAGCAGTTGCTGTGTGCCTTCTGCCTATCCCTTTTTCCTGGAAGGCCCAGGAATGAGGCACAGCTAAAACAGGGGACACTCTGGGTCCTGTGTTTGTGAGGTCCCCCTTGGCCCTGACCAGCCAAATCCTGGAATATTTTTGCAACACAAAAAGGAGGTGGAAGTGTTGGAGCAAGTCCAGAGGAGGCCACAGAATGGATAAGGGAACTGGAGAACCCTCCTCTCTCCCAGAGACAGGCTGGGAGAGCTGGGGCTGCTCAGCCTGGAGAAGAAAAGGTTGTGAGGAGACCTCAGAGCAGCTTCTGGGATCTAAAGGGGCTACAGGGAAGCTGGAAAAGGACTGGAACCAGAGTGGCAGGACAAGGGGAAGGGCTTTAAGCTGACAGAGAGTAGCTTTAGATGGGATAATAGGAGGGAATTGCTCTCTGTGAGGGTGGTGAGGCCCTGGCACAGGGGAGCTGTGGCTGCCCCTGGATCCCTGCAAAAAGCACCTCCAACTGGATCAGGTGGCTCCAAGCCCTGTCCACCCAGGCCTTGGGATGGAATACTTCCAGGGATGGACTATCTGGGCAGTCTGTGCCAGTGTTTCTCCAAGAAACATTGTCCTTATATCTGGTCTGAGTCAACCCTCCCTTTTAAAGTTTAAAACCATCACCCCTTGTCCTGTCACAGCAGGCCCTGGTTAAAAAGTCTGTGCCCATTGAAAGGCTGCAACGGGCAGTGCCCAGATCCCAAACAATCCCAAATCTCTCAGCTGCAATGAGGAGTGCCCAGATCCCAAACAATCCCAAATCTCTCAGCTGCNAATTTATTGGATTGTGATCCTAGGCCCCTCCTCGTGAACATCCCTGGATTGAAACATCATTCCTCAAACAGGACAGCCCAGAGGGGAAGCCTTTTCCTTCTTTTTCCAGCAGTTGCTGTGTGCCTTCTGCCTATCCCTTTTTCCTGGAAGGCCCAGGAATGAGGCACAGCTAAAACAGGGGACACTCTGGGTCCTGTGTTTGTGAGGTCCCCCTTGGCCCTGACCAGCCAAATCCTGGAATATTTTTGCAACACAAAAAGGAGGTGGAAGTGTTGGAGCAAGTCCAGAGGAGGCCACAGAATGGATAAGGGAACTGGAGAACCCTCCTCTCTCCCAGAGACAGGCTGGGAGAGCTGGGGCTGCTCAGCCTGGAGAAGAAAAGGTTGTGAGGAGACCTCAGAGCAGCTTCTGGGATCTAAAGGGGCTACAGGGAAGCTGGAAAAGGACTGGAACCAGAGTGGCAGGACAAGGGGAAGGGCTTTAAGCTGACAGAGAGTAGCTTTAGATGGGATAATAGGAGGGAATTGCTCTCTGTGAGGGTGGTGAGGCCCTGGCACAGGGGAGCTGTGGCTGCCCCTGGATCCCTGCAAAAAGCACCTCCAACTGGATCAGGTGGCTCCAAGCCCTGTCCACCCAGGCCTTGGGATGGAATACTTCCAGGGATGGACTATCTGGGCAGTCTGTGCCAGTGTTTCTCCAAGAAACATTGTCCTTATATCTGGTCTGAGTCAACCCTCCCTTTTAAAGTTTAAAACCATCACCCCTTGTCCTGTCACAGCAGGCCCTGGTTAAAAAGTCTGTGCCCATTGAAAGGCTGCAACGGGCAGTGCCCAGATCCCAAACAATCCCAAATCTCTCAGCTGCAATGAGGAGTGCCCAGATCCCAAACAATCCCAAATCTCTCAGCTGCTCTAAGGAGTGCCCAGATCCTGAACAATCCCAAATCTCTCAGCTGCAATGAGGAGAGCCCAGATCCTGAACAATCCCAAATCCCTCTGCTACCATAAGGAGTGCCCAGATCCTGAAAAATCTAAACTCTTTCAGCTGCCATAAGGAGTGCCCAGATCCTGAACAATCCCGACTCTCTCAGCCTTTCCTCGTGGGAGAGGTGCTCCAGCCCTCTGCTCCAGCCCCTCTTTCTCTAGGTGTGTCTTAGATCCCATCTCAGCTCCTCCTCCACTTCTGTGCAATTCTCTGTTGGATCTGAAGAGCTTGAAACCAACCCCTGGACGCTCTGTGGACTCCTCATAACCAGAACCACATTTTTAGTGTTACATTTTTCCTACACAGCCCTCAGTTTAGCCTGGAAGAAGCAGGCTGGCCACAGCAAGGGGTAAAACCAATTATTTTCATCCAGAGCATGCTCTGGTTTGTCCCCCAAACCTGACTTGAAGCACTTTTTCCCAGTTCCTGATGATGAAGGAAATCAAGAGGATATTGCTGGTTCAATTCTCAGATTTCAACTTTTTCTGAACCATCATTGCCTTAATTCTTTCTTTTTTTTTTTTTTTTTTGGGCAGGTGTTCAGAGTGAATTTAAACATAATGGGACCAAAAATGGCAGGAGATCCCCACTTCCTCAGGAGTGGTCCAGGAATTCTGTGGGCCTGTCCATCCACCAAGGAATTTAACTGTTGTTAAAAGATCAATTTTCTCATAAATCCTCCATAGATTTCCACAGCTCCCAGGGAATTTTAGGCCTGAATTTTAGGTTTGTTCTGCTCCAAAGGGACAAAAACCAGCAAACAATGGCAGGAAATATCAGTATCAGGAAATATCACATCCATGACCTTGGAAAATGGCAGGAATCAGAGTGATGAAGGTGAAGGTGTCAGTTTCCAGGGTGCAGCAGGGAATTCTAGCAGAGCTGAGGTAGGAGAACAATTTAAGGATGGATACATGATTTTTAAGGAAGAATTTTCTTCTGGTTTTGCCATCATTTAAGATTGTTATCTTTGGGAAAGAGAGTGCGGACTTGGTTTAGTTGCTGGGATTTTTCGAATCAATGGAATCCATCCAATACCTCCACAAAATTTTGGGTACTAAAATGGGTCTTTTTGTGCATTTTTAAATATGAAAGCCTATGGAATAAATTCCCAGATTCCCAAATCCCAGAAGATCTGTTATGATCCACTTTACTCATCTACTTCCCTCATTCCTTACATTAAACTTCAGGATTTTGGATTCTGGGAGCGGGAGGAGATTCTAAGATTGCACCATCTGCTTTCATTCCAAATTAGGATGAGAAGATTAATTCTTCCTTCTTTCACTGAATGGAAATGCATCTGTCAAAATGTTTTCCTTCAGCATTTTTTTTTTTTTTTGTGGAAAAAAAATGAAATATTTCAGCATTCCTTGAAACGGGATTGTTTCACTTGGATTCACCGAGCTGACCGGAAGTATTTTATTTGAATTATTGGTTCAATGCTAATCTGCTTTTAGGGTTGGGTTTTTGGTTTGGTTTTTTTTTTCCCCTGTGGCCTGTTGCCATTTGGAAGTTCTCATCCCAAGTCTGCTGCTGTTGTTGTCAACTTTGGGACAGGTTTTTTTGTCCTTCCCAGAATTCCATAGCCCAATCTCCATCCTCGGGCATTTTCAGGATTGAACAGATTTCGTTTGAGTTTTTCCATCATTCTTCCAAAGGAATGAGCTGGTTGAACAAGACACTGACAGACATCCAACAAAAACTTTCCCATGGTTTTGAGATTAAAATTCTCTTTCATAGGACTGGAGCTGCTCCTTGTTCAGATGTAGCAAATCCAGGTTTCCCTCCTCCCACGTTTGACCTTTGCTGGGAGCTGTCACATGCTCGGATCCTTCCCATCCATCAATGGTGAGGGAATTTTGGATATCAACTGCCCACGGCTTAGGTTGACACAAGGTGGGTGTTCAAAAAATGAATAAATGAAAAAAAAATGAATATATGTGAATGAACAAATGAAAAAATGAAAAAAAAAAAGAAAAAAAAGAAAAAAATTAATAAATTCATGACATGGTTTGGTGGACGTGGGTGTGTTTAATTAAAGGTTGGGCTGATGATCTCGGAGATTCTTTCCAACCTTAATGATCCTGAGATCCCAAAAAATTCAGGAAGTGTGTGATAAGATCCCAGCTCTCTTCCATGTTTTTTCCTGTGCTTCCCTCCCTTTCATTCCCTGCTGTCCCTCGGATGTTGCAGCCCAGGAAAAGAACAACTCCCAAACTTCCCCCATTGCTGATGCCGAGGGCTCTTTCAGGAATGTGTCTGGAAGCTGTGGAGCCAGAGGTTTCTCCCAGGAGATTTTCCCCAAGTAATTCCATCTAACAGAACAAAAGCTCCAGAAAAATCCCGTGTTTTTTAGGAACCAGATGTTTTAATGCCCTGCCAACGCCTAATAAACGGCGATGTGCTCGCACTGTCAAGGCTGCAAACGGAATAAATTACATTCAATGCTGATATAAATACGGAAAACCACACGGAAAAGAGACAAGGAAAGCGTGTCTTATTTGAGAGGGAAAATGTTGGTGTGAGATTTCACCCGGGCACGTGTGGGTGTGTTTCTGAATATATCTGTATATATCTGAATACATCTGTATATATCTGAATACATCTGTATATATCTGAATATATCTGAATATATCTTTATCTATCTCAATATACAAGTGAATGGTACCAATTACCTGAATTACTCAAGCTAGACTCACCTGCAAAAAAAAATATATTAAAAAAGGGAAATAAAGGAGAATTTCTTATGTTTTACAAATTGCCATTCAAAAGTCCAAGTTAAACCCTTAACCCTGAATAAAGCTTCCCACAATTCATCTCCTTCTTTTCAGCCTCAGTGCCCCGTCTTGTACCGAAAATTAAAGTTATTTCAGGGAATTCGGACAGCAACAAAATGTATTGTCCATAGCCAAGGCTTTGAGGGAGTCAGGACTGGCTGGCTGCCAAAACACTTCCAGGATCCTGGAGAATCCTGCTCCATCATCCTGAAGCATGGGAAGAAGTTAGACCTTATTTATAAAAATAAATAAATTTAAAAAAAAAAAACCAAAAATTGATAAAACCAGCTCCTGTTTCGCCCAGTTGTTTCTACTCATATTGAAAATTAATTTACATGAGCAAAACCTCCTAGTCCAAAATCTGTTAATCCTTAGACTTTTCAGGCTGGTCCTAGTGATGGAGATGAGCAAATATTTTAGGGGTTTTTAGTGCTGGTTTTGGGTTACACGTGCAGGGTGGTGCTGTCAATGCATTAACAATTCCCTCCGGTGATTCCTGCAGCAAAATCTGCTGCTTTAATTGCCATTCCCAAGGCCATTCCCAAGTCCAAGAAAGTCTTTTCCCTTGACTTCAGCATGGGTTGGACGAAATCTTTCCCATTTCTGAGCATAATTTGGTGCTGATATTGATACCCTGGCAGAGTGCTCACCCAGATCTGTGGCTGGGGATATTTTATACCCACTTTAGTCCTGTTTCAAATCTCCCAGCAGCTCTGAGACCATAAAAAATCGACTCCATCCCAAGTCCAACCCAAAATGCTGAAACTCAGTGAGAGTAGAAAGGAGTAGAAAAATCCTGCCCTTTGTCCTGAGGCTCGGGGGCAGCAGGAAATCAGCATTTTCTCTCTCTCGGCTTTCCCCATCCCTCTCATTTGGAATTTCCTCATCTTTGGCTTTTATCCAGGGCTTGGGTTCTCACCTTCAGGGTGCTTTGATTTGATTTACCCTTTGCCTCCCAATGATTTGTTTTCCTTGCTCTCCCTGCAGTGAGGATCCAGGCAGGATGCACCATCTTTTCCTCTGGCATCAAACATCCAGCAAAGACTTTGAGTATCTCTACAACCTCTCTGGTGGATCTGTCCCAGTGTTCAACTGCCCTCACAGTAAAAATAATTAAAGAAGAGTTTTCCTATGTTTAAAAATAATTTTCTGTATTTCAATTCTTTCCCTGGCTCTGGGCATCACTGGGAAACTCCAGGTTCCATCTTCTTCTCTCCTTCACCATCAGGTATTTCATAGAATCCCAGGATGGTTTGGGTTGGAAGAGACTAAAAGATGATCCAGTTCCACCTCCTGCCATGGTCAGGGACACCTTCCCCTATCCCAGGGTGATCCAAGTCCTTTCCAACCTGGACAGGAACACTTCCAGGGATCCAGGGGCAGCCACAGCATCCCTGGGACTTCCATCCCAGGCCCTCACCACTCTCCCAGGGAACAATTCCTTCCCAATATCCCATCTATCCCTGCCCTCTGGCAGTGGGAAGCCATTCCCTCTTTTCCTGTCACTCCAAGCCCTTGGAAATTATCTCTCTCCATGTTTCTTGTAGCTCCTTCAGATCCTGGAAGGTCACAATGACGTCACCTCCAAGCTTCTCCTCTCCAGGCTGAACATTCCCAGCTCTCCCAGCCTTTCCTTCATCCCTGGGATCATCCTGGAGCCTCCTCTGGATCTCTCCAGCAGCTCCAGGTCCTTCCCGTGCTGGATCCAGGGCTGGGGCAGCTCTGCAGATGGGGCCTCACCTGAGCAGGGCAGAGGGGTAAAATCACCTCCTTGACCTGCTGGCCATGAAATCCATGGAGAGAAAAGGTTTTTCCTATGGGGAGACCAGAAATTGAGGGAAAACTTTGTTTAAAAACTATCATAAAAAATCAATCAAATTGCCCGAACTGTATCCATTTTTCCTCATCCATCAGAATCCAGTGCTCAGCTGGTGACTGGAAACTCTTCAGAAGATGGGAGCCACTGCCAGGGGTCAACAGATTCCAAGGAAAGAGCCCTCTATGGTTTGGAGTCTCTTTTCTCTTTTTTTTTTAGGTGGTGCCTCTTCTTCTCCATTCCCTTTCCCACAGGGAACAGAGTGGCATTGTCCCTAAATCCTGAGGTGGGGCCTCACCTAAGCACAGGGACACAGGGGCAGAATTCCCCCTCCCCTGCTGCCCAGGCTGGGATCAGCCCAGGATTCCATTGGATTTCTGAGTCCCAGTGCACATGGCCAGGGCATGTCCAGCTCTCACCCCCAGGTCCCTCTCCCAGGGCTGCTCCCTCTGTCCATCCCCAGCCTGGATGGGTCCTGGGGGTGATCCTGACCCAGTAACACACCTTACACTTGGTCCTGGTCAAACAGGGACATCACAGCTCAATGTAGTCATTAATTCTCTGGGGCATCTTTCCATGAATCCCTGGAGCACCCTGAGTGACACGTCCCTCATCCCAGCCCTGGCCTCCACACACTGCTGAACCAGGTAGAGGAGAGAATTGTGTCCCACTAAGGAAAAAAATCCAAATTTAGGTGTCTTTCTGCTCAGGGAGCCATCTGTTTGCTGTCTGCACATGAAAGCCCTGTAACCATGTAAACAGAGTTGGGATTTTTGCCTGATTGCAGCAATATTCCCATTTGTTGTTTTTCCTATTAACCTTCCCGCAATGGAGAGATGAGATTAGGAAATAAGCTACATGAAAGAATTCTGAGTGATATTCCCTATCAGATCTGGCTGTTCCCGAGGTATGTCAGAAATGAGCATTTCCAGTGAGGGGAGGGAGGGTTATTCAGCAGAGTCCTTTTAAGCTCGGAATTCACGGGTCAAGACAAATGTGTCTCTTTCCTTCTTTCTCTTTCAAAGAAGCCTCGGAATAAAAGAGGACATGTTGACCTTGGAAATTACCTCCTTCTGTTCCTGGAGGAGAGGAGAGGCGGGAGGAAGAGGTTAGGAGTGCGAAATCCTTTGGGGTTTGGATGTCGAAGGCTTCAAACTTCTGTTGCGACACGTTTGTTAAACAACCCCAGTGATGAAAAACAGCTTTTTTTTCCTGCTCACAGCCCCTTATCAGCCCTCCCATCTGATAACAGGAATCGTTCCTGGCTATTAAGCATTCAATAGGAATAAAGGCGACCCCATGATCCCCGTGGTGCTGGAAGGAGCCTTGGAAAGCGTCCGAGGCTTGGCTTGGTGCAAAGCACAGCAACCCCCAGCGTCTGTTCCAATGGATCACGTCAGAAATACCCAACACTAAAGGCAGGAGGGAGCTCTGGCAGCCCTAATTAACAGCAGGTTCTGTCTGGTTCGTCTTCCAGTCTGCCTTGATTCCAATTCCAGGCAGAAAGACTTCTAGGAAATGCATATGGATACTTTGGCACGCCTGGAAAACCAGACAGTGCCTACCTTGGCAAATCATTGCCTCGGGGAAAGCACTGCCTGGGCTTGGCAGGTCTGGCCCAAGCAAATCTGTCACTGGGTGGGGCAAAAGTGAGAGACTAGCTTGAAGATGGAAATTCCCAAAGGTCTGAGGCCACATCATGAGTCCAGCTCTGGATCCTCAGCACAGCAGGGCCAGGGAGCTCCTGGAGCGGGGCTGGGGGAGCTGAGGAGGGGCCTGGAGCATCTCCGTGCCCAGGAAAGGCTGAGGGAGCTGGGGCTGCTGAGCTGAGATGGGCCCCAGGGAGAGGGGCCCTCAGCACTGGGGGTCCCTGTCTGTCCCTGAATGTCCCTGGATGTCTCTCTCTGTCCCTGTCTGTTCCTGGGTTTCCCTGGGTGTCCCTGTCTGTCCCTGTATCCCCCTGTCCATCCCTGTCGGTTCCTGTCTGTCCCTGGGTTTCCCTGGGTGTCCCTATCCATCCTTGTGTGTCCCCGTGTCCCCCTGTCTGTCCCTCGGTGTCTGTCCATCCCTGTGTCTCCCTGGCTGTCCCTGTCTGTCCCCTGTCCATCCCTGCCCAGCCCTGCCTGTCTCTGTCTGTCCCTGGAGTCCCTGGGTGTCCCTTGGTATCTCCTGTTTGTCCCTGTGTGTCTCTGAGTGTCCCTGGGTGTCTCTGAGTGTTCCTAGGTGTCCCCTGAGTGTTCTTGTCTGTCCCTGTCTGTCCCTGGGTGTCCCTGTCTGTCCCTATCCATCCCTGTGTGTCCCCGTGTCCCCCTGTCTGTCCCTCGGTGTCTGTCCATCCCTGTGTCTCCCTGCCCATCCCTGTCTGTCCCTGCGTCCCCCTGTCTGTCCCTGTGTCCCCCTGTCTTTCCCTGTGTGTCCCTGTCTGTCCCTGTGTGCAGGGAGGGCTCCAAGCCAGGCCCAGGCTCTGCTCCCTGGGTGTCCCAGCAATGGCCCCAGAGTCACGGGCAGGGGCTGATCCCGGGAATTCCCTGCACAGGAGGCAGATCTCCTGCCCTGGGCAGTGCCCAGCCCCAAACAGAGACTGGAGAGGTGCTGGAGTTTCCTCACCGGGAATATCCCAGAATTATCCGGGTGTAATCCTGGGATGGCCCTGCTGGGAGGGAGGTGGCACCAGGTGTCCCACTCTGGTCCCTTCTAACCTGACCCACCCTGGGTCAGAGCAAAAAGGTTTAAATCCCATAAAAAAGCAGTGACAGAACCTCCCACTGCTCCTCCCAGTCCCTCAGCAGACTTTGCCCCAAAGCACTGGAAGAGCTTCTCCAGATGCTTCCATATCCCACTGAAATTTCAGACACTTAAAAGTAGTTTTCTCCCTTCAAAAAGGAAATATTACAATATTTTCATTCTGTTTTATCAGTATTTTAAAGGATTTAATTTTCTCTGCTCCTTTAAAATACCGGATTTTTTTTTGATGGAGGATGTCAGTCTGAGGTTATTTCATCTCTACAGTTATGGAGGGAAAATAACAATAAAAAGTCACAGGAGAATAACAAATAAAGATTTTATGGAGAAGATATTAATTTTAAAATCCTATTTTTATTTAAACAATCTAGTTTGAAAGAAAAAAAATAACTTTACCTGTGTGTAAAAATGGACTTGAAAGAGCTGCAGAAAACTTAATATGAAATAAAATTTCCCAGAGGAATCTCCATGACCTTCTCCTGTTCTGTGTTATGGACTGAGTGCCCAGGTACTGTTTTCTGTTAATAAATAATAAAAATGCATTTTCATTTAGGTAACTTCAAAGGCAGAACACTTCTCATAATCCAGGGCTTAAAAAGTGCTTCAGAACTACACAAAAAGGCAAAAAATTTGTGTAAATATTTTGGAGCTTGGAGGAATGTTGTGGTTTTTTAGTCTCTCTGAGGTTCCTCTCTTAAAATAATTAAAAACAAAGAGAAAAAAAAAGGTCACAAAAGAAAAGAAAGTTTAAACACAGAGCAAAAGTTCTCTGATGGTACAAAAGGAAAGAAGAACTAAAGGAAATAAAAGAGAATAAAAAGAACATTTTTGATCAAACTGGAAATCAAATTAAAATATAAATATATTCTTTCAGCTACTAAAAAAAACCCCCAACACAAAACAGCAACAAAGCCTCTCCATTTCCCTAAAACAGAGAGACAATAAGGAAATATTCCCTAAAAACAACTTGAGAAAAAAATTAAGCCGCTCCAGTGTTAATCCTAATTAAAGCCTAATAAGAATGAGCTTTATAAAATCTAAATTAATTTACTAGCTTTAATGATAATTAATGAGGACATTTTTAAACCTTCAAAATAATTAGTGATGGGATTAATCTGATTATTTGTAGGTGACCATACCCAAGCCAATCAACTTGGTTAAAGATAATTGGTAGATGAAGATTAATTTAATGGATTAATATGTGATTAATCCAAAGCAAAGGTTTAAAATGGAATTGATTCATCAGTTTTTCTCCACTGGATTTCAGGGAGAGCTGGGATTTCATGTTTATCATTGGGAATTTTCATGGGAAAAGCAGAGAAGGCAAAATTTGGGAAAATTTGGATTGTTCTTCCTTGTCAAGAAGTGACCGGATAAGGGGGAATGGCCTCAAATTGACAGAGCACAGGTTTAGATGGGATATTGGGAAAGAATTCCTGGCTGGGAGGGTGGGGTGGCCCTGGAATGGAATTCCTGGAGAAGCTGTGGCTGCATCTGGATCCCTGGAAGTGTCCAAGGACAGGTTGGATGGGGCTTGGATTACCCTGGGATGGTGGAAGGTGTCCCTGCCATGGCAGGAGGTGGGACTGGGTGATTTTAAGATCCCTTCCAAGCCAAACCATCCTGGAATTCTATGGAAGTCACCTGTGCCAGATCCTTGGTGGGCAGAAATCCAAGGAATTGTTCCAAAGGAGAATTGCAGTACTTGGGGTGTCGTCTTTCCCAGAAAACTGAGGAGAAAATGGGATCTTTCAGTCATTGGGATTTTCTCCTGGTCATGGTCATCACAGTTTGTTCAGAAGGAGTGTCTGGCTCATCCATAAAATTCACCTGGAATTTGTACAAATTTGGATGCACCAAGTTTCATTCCTTGAACATTTTTTGTTGCAATCAAAAAACGGAGGAGGGCAAAGGAAAAGAATCTCAATGAACCCAATTCCTCCCCTTCTTTTTTCCCAGCTATCTGTAAAAACCAGGAAAACTGCCTGAAAAGAGAGGCCAAGTTGCACAGTCCAGGGTGACTCCAACAGATCTTTCCACATCTCCAGACAGCTGGAAGTGGATTCCTCAAGCTCCCGTTCCTCGTGCCCTTTCCTCCAAACAAATCCATCTCCAGGAACCCAGGGAATGGGGATCTTGTAAAGAAAATTCCTTGGATAATTAACCTGTGCTTCCACGGCCTTCCTTGCTGGCAGGAGCGTTGGAATCCTTTGAGAGCTCCACTATTAAGCAATTTATCAATCAATTAATTAATTTAATCAAACAGATCAGGCAGCACCAGGAAAACTGTCAGAAAAAAGAGGCTGAGTTATGCAGTCCAGGATGATTCCTCCAGATCATTCCAACAAATCCTTTCCAGACATTTGGAAGTGGATTCATGAATCTCCTGTTCCTCGTGCCCTTTCCTCCAAACAAATCCATCTCCAGGAACCCAGGGAATGGGGATCTTGTAAAGAAAATTCCTTGGATCATTAACCTGTGCTTCCACCGCCTTCCTTGCTGGCAGGAGCGCTGGAATCCTTTGATTGATCCGCTATTAATCAATTTAACGGGAATATGGTCACGCTCTTGGCTATGAGGTCACCTTGGGTGAGCAGCTGGAGCATGGAATGACCTCAGGCCTCACTTAGGGAATTTTGGACAATTTCCATGTTTTCCTTATGTGTTGGAGAAGCCCATGGAGGGGCAGCTGGGAGGAAAGCTGAGTGCTTTGTCCGTGAGTTCTGCTCTTACCCCGTTCCAGTGAAACACCTGTCGGGCTCTCGGGAAGTTTTCCCGCCAGTGGAAGAAATGTGACAAATTTTCTCTTGGAAAACAGGGAAGGAATGGCGTGGAAAACAAACACCCAGCAGCATTAATCTTGGATCTCAGCGGGGGCAACGCTCCCTCGCATGAACACGGAAATCTGGAGTTGAATTTTGGATGGATTTGTAGTGGGTCAGTTCATCCATAAATTCTGGGACAAAATTCTGGCAAATTCCCGATCTCCTGGATGTGCTGCTGGATCAATCCCAATGCAAGGTATTTTACTGGATAAACATAAATTGGATTTCCACGCCTTTATTTTCTGGATACTATCTCAGCTCATTTGAAGAAGTCCTTTAAAATACAGGGCTTTGTCTTATTTCACTATTCACTAATAACAGAATTTTATAATTATTTTGTAATTATTTACGATAATTTATAATTATTATTTTAACCCTATTAAGGTCAAAATGTAAGGATTTGTTCAGTTTGGGTTTAAAAGCAAGGAAAAAAAATCTTATTGAGGTGTTTTTTTGATAAACATTTTGTCTTTTATTAGAAAATACTTTCTAATCCTCAAATTTCCATAAAATGGAATTTCTCTAAAAGAAGTGAGCAGGGAAAAAACCATTTTTCCAGGCTTGAAATAAATTGGGAAAGAGCCTTTCCTGAAATATAAAATATTGAACTTATTTATTCAGTTGGAAGAAAGTTGACATTTTTGGGAATTTTGACTTTTCCCATTAGTTTCTCAACCACAATTGAAGACATAAATTTAGGGGAAAAATATTGATCTAATTTCTGCAAATTTCTGAAACATTTTTCCATTGACAATTGAAAAAAACACTTAATTTTAACACCTTGTGTATCCTTTTACATTCCACGACTTGTTTCATTTTCTCTATTGTGAGCACATTAAATTGGGATTTTCAAAGCAAAAAAAAAATTAAATTCATAATGGGAAATATTACAATAATTCACCATTTGAAATATTTTAATAATTCATCATTTGAAGCATTGAAATACTGAAAAATTTGAAATATTTTCACAAAGATGGATCAGTATCTACACCAAAAATTTTCTGCTACACCAAAAATGTTCTCTTCTGATTTTTCCCTGCATATTCCATGAGATCCTATAAATTCAGATTAACAGGGATCACAGGCATTCCAAACCTGGCCAGGATCTTCTCCCCAGCCTAGGATGGGGAAGCACAGGAAGAAAAAGCAGAATAAATAAAATAAAAGCAGAATAAATAAAATAAAAACAGAATAAATAAAATAAAAGCAGTGTGGAGTTCCTTTTCCCCACCACACCCTCCCAACGTTCAGCAACAAGCTTTATAAACTTCCTCAGAAAATCCTGGTTAATTCCCAGCCGGATTTCTCCCCTGTGATGTGGCTTAGCGCATTCCTGGTTTTCCTTTAGAAACATCTGGAAGCCACGAGTCGCTCCCTTTTTCCAGAGGAATGTGAGGAAGTGCTGCCTTTTGCCACCTGATCCCACCAGGTTGTGCAAAAAGGATTTCAGGATCCACTTGTTTCGTATCCCTGGCTCTAATCCTGATCCACCTCTGCTTCCTTGCCTGGAATTCCATTTTATTTCACTGTATCCATGTATTTTATTGCCTTTTACACTCGGATTTTGAGCAGGTTTAAAACCATGAATAAATATTTCAGATTTTAATTGATATTTAAATATAAAAGATAAATGCAATTCCAGCTTTATTAAAAAGGACACAATTACAGGAAAAAAAAGTTTGACCAAAATAAACTTTATTAGATGAGCTTTGCAAAGCTTTTTTAATTGGATCCACGGAAATTAAGAGGTATTAATTTTATAAATGAAGATTGATTGACTACAGCGTTTCCCAGGACGTCTTCCACAACATTCATGGAACCAAGGAATGGTTTTGGTTGGAAGGGACCTGAAACTTCATCCCATTCCTGGGCAGGGACACCTCCCACTATCCCAGGATGATCCAAGCCCCAGTGTCCAGCCCAGCCTTGGCCACTTCCAAGGATCCAGGGGAAGCCACAGCTTCTCTGGGAATTCCAGCCCAGCCTCTCCTCACCTTCCCGGCCAGGAATTCCTTCCCAATATCCCATCCAGCCCTGCCCTCTGGTACTGGAAGCCATTCCCTGTGTCCTGTCCCTCCATCCCTTGTCCCCAGTCCCTCTTCAGCTCTCCTGGAGCCCCTTTAGGCCCTGGTAGAGGCTCTGAGCTCTCCCTGGAGCCTTCTCCTCTCCAGGTGAACATTCCCATCTTTCCCAGCCTGACTCCAGAGGGGCTCCAGCCCTGGAGCAGCTCCGTGACCTCCTCTGGACTCGAGAGAATTGATCAGAGATCTCTCTTTATTTCTTGACTCAATGGAAAGAAAAAAAGAATCAAAAAAAGAATATTTTAATGTTAGAAAAATCTGCCACAGATTAAACACAACTCAGTACCAAGGCATGGGATGCACAGACTCAACATCCAATTGCTCCGTCAGTTTTCCAAGGAGCCCCACAGCTGGTTCCCTATGGAAAAATGGATGTCTGGCAATTCTCTAACTGTGAATTTCAAGGGGAAAAAACCGAATCTGATTCCAATCATCCCGGAGAAATGCACTGTAATAGGGTCATATTTTATGGAGAAAAACTACTGTAACCAGAGCCTGAATTTGCTATCAGTCAGTGGATCCTTCCCAGATTTTTTTTCCTCCACATTTTTAATCAAAAGCCCTCGATATCCTACTCCATATCAAAGTCAAGCCCCTGAGGACATTTCCTTGATTAAGCAAAGACATTTTTAGCTCAGCACTTGGCAGAAGAAAAATCGTCCGTGAAGATCGATCTCAGAGAGCTCCTCAGGTTAGAAAAATGTTTGGACAAAGGGAGAAGGCAGTAATATTAATAATATTAATAATATCAATAATAATCATAGTAAAAAAATTGCATCTGGCTTGATAACCTCCCTGCCAACATCCTCAGCCAGCTGGAAGCGGAAACGGGAAAGATATGAAGCTCTGGATGCGTAACTGAAACTTCAAGGAAAAATAATGTACAGTAAATATTGGAAACATGACTTGGTGATCAGGGGGCTTTTTTTAACAATCAGAGTCTAAAAAGTGCCTGTAAAATGCAAAGTTTCCAATTATTTTTACTGTAGGAAGAGCTGATGCTGCTGACCAGGTATTTGGGTCATGGATTCCAGGTTGTGAATAAAGGATCCAGTTGGAGATGGGAGGTCAAGCATTAAAAACAGTCATGGTGGGAGGCTATAGGTTCCAAAAATCTCCTTTTCTTCACAAAATCTCAGAATGGTTCAGGTTGAAAGATCCTTAAAGATCATCCAGCTCCAGCCCTTGCCAAGGGCAGGGACACTTCCCACCATCCCAGGTTGCTCTGCTGGGAAAAGCTCCTTTAGCAGAATTCCCTGGTGTTCCCCCCGAGAGCTGGGATCTTCCCACTCATCTTCCTGGAAAGGGGGAATAAACCCAGATTAAATGGAGTGTCCTACTCTGAGGAGGAATTGGCAGCTCCAAGCTACTCAAAGGACATTTCACTGTCATTTATATCCCAGGTTGGTGACACTCTGCAGCATAAATCAATTTAAATAGGATTTAAACCATGGTTTATTGAGGCTCTAGTCTAAATCCTTATAAGGTCCTTTCAACAGGGCAGGGTTTTGTCCACCAAAAAATCCAAAAAAACCCAAATTAACAAAAAAAAAAAAAAAAAAAAAAAAAAAAAAAAAAAAAAAAAAAAAAAAAAAAACACGGCACAGGGATGTCTCCCTTTCAACCACTGGGAAAAATGCCTTCAATTTTCCCACCTCCTCACCTATTTATTGATCCATCTCCCTGTGCCTTTGTTGGTGCAAACCTGGGAGCAGCTGGGATCTGCTAATTCCCTGCTCAAGTGAAGCACAGGATGAAGGGTTTTCCCTGGACAGCAGCTCTGATCCCTCCCACCTGATCCCACACTGGATAATTGCAACCTCCATTCCCCTTGGAAACAGCCCTGATTTCCAACAACTCTCGGGAAGATGGAAAAGCCTTGCTGGAAACAATTCCCAGTTACTTCAGCCTCCTGGGAAGTCCTGGAGCTCACTGCTCAGGGAACCTGACCACAGGCAAAGAAAATGGAGTACGTTCTGGACTTAATTTTGACTCCATGTTTGAAGTGGTTAATTAATTCATTGGTTTAAATCGTTTAAATAAAAATTAATTAAGCCAATTATAATAGAGCTGGTAACACCCTGCACAGGTTATGGCTCTGTCCATGAGGACGTAACAATCAGTGTAGAAGCTGACAGGAATTTCATCTCAAATCCAAGGATTTGGTGAGAAGTTTGAGAACGAACTTCCAGATTTTATCTTTTTACCTTCCTTCTGTAAAAGCTCTGTAACTCCAGATGGGAAAAACCACCTGGAAACCAGTGGAAAACCATTATTATTCCATGAATTGCAGTTTTGATGGGCAACTCTAAGTGTGGCTTTTCCAAATCCTTTAAATTCTAAACCCAGCCTTATTCTGACACACATCCACTGCTGCCAGGAACAAGTGACCTTGGAGAATGAAAACCCCTGCTTTAATTTTAATTCCTTTTCAATTTAAATCCCATTTTTATTTAATGGAAAACACATCCCTCTCCAGCTAAATCAACTCCCCAAAACGGGCAGACACACAAAGGGAAATAATCATTAATTATTCTCATCATTATTATTATTATTTTTTGGATTGGGGGGTAATTACATCATGGCTGTTCTCATCCTCATATCTGATCCAAAGTGGCCCTGAGGTGACCAAGAAAAACGTGGATTGTTTCCCTAACCCTGATGAGGAAGCCTGGAAAAGGGTGTGGATGTGGATTTCTTCAGCAGGAGCGATACACTGCAAAGGAAATGGAGATAGAGCCCCCGTGGCATCGTGTGGAATTGTGTGGAATTGTGTGGAATTGTGTGGAATTGTGTCCTGCAGGATGAATTTGGCCTCTTGGAACCATTCCTGGAGCTCTTCCCGGATCTCTGGCACTCCTTTAGGAATCATGGAATGGTTTGGGTTGGAATGGAACTCAAGGATCATCCAGTTCCACCCCCTGTCACGGGCAGAGACATCTCCCACAATCCCAGAGTGCTCCAAACCCCATCCAACCTGGCCTGGAACAATTCCAGGGGTTGGAAAGCTCCTTCCCACAAACACATTTACTTCAGGATTGGAAAGTCTGCACTCCCAGCTCCAGGACGAGGAAGAGGCTGCTCCCACTCTTATCCATGGGGACACTGACATGGCACAGACGTCCTGGGATCACCAGAATCACACTTTTCCACCACTGGCAATTCCTTCACCTGAAGGGACATTTTTCCATCTTTCCAGCTGTATGGACGGACAGGGATGCCTGTAAAAAATTAGAGCAGCCTTCAGTGGGATTCATCCTGCTCATCCAATAGTTCCCTTGGATCTGGACATCCTTGGCTCCCTTAATGTTCATAGAGACACAACACACGACATTGATGGCAACCCAACAGCGCTAAAACTCAGATCACTTCAAGCTGATCACATCGAAATTCAGATCAATTAAAGCTGATCACATAAAAAATCAGATCACTTAAAGCTGATCACATCAAAAATCAGATCACTTAAAGCTGATCACATCGAAATTCAGACCAATTAAAGCTGATCACATAAAAAATCAGATCCATTAAAGCCCACAAGAAAACGTGAATGCTGAAACAATCGGATATTGGATAGGCACTTTTTAGAAGAGCAGTTCCAAATTTGTGGCATTCTCCCACATATTTTTTTCCCTGAGCCAGCATTTAAAGAGGAAATGTGTAATACTTTTAGTTGGGAGAACACAGAGGGCTTTAACTCCTCCAAGGCAGCATCCCCTCCTACCAAGTGCTCCTAATTGACACCAGCTGAAATCCTTTGGGAATAGCTCCTCTGGGATTCTCACTGAGCTCAAAACCAGCCAGGTTAGGAAGGATTTTTCCACAGAAAACACTGATTTTTTGGTAAAAATTCCCACTGCTGAATAAATGAAAGCTTTTGGCTAAAGCCTGAAAAGAGAGGTTTGGGAAAAGTGTGGCAGTTCCTCAATGGAATACAATTCCAATATTTTCTGCTCCCTCTCACTTCAGCAAATACCCCATGGTTTCACCTCCCTGGGAAGATCATGAGATTCCTTGGAATTGCAGCATCATGGGAAGTGTAGTCCAACCAAAAAATGGGATCCAGACCAGAGAACGGAGATACCAAATCCAAAATTCCCACCAAGCCCTGCTATGCTTTGTCCTTGGGGACATCTGTGACCTTCAGGAATTTCCTTTTCCTGCAAATATCGAATTTTGCCATGGAAAGCAAACAGAGGACAGAATTCCTTCACCAAGAATTTTAATATTCTGTCAGCAAGTCGTTTGGGGGGAATTTTTTCCAAGTTCCACCGAGGCTTTCTGGAGAAAATAGTATGGAAAACATGGTGTAGCTGATGGTGAGGATTGAGTTGTCCTCCAAAAAACCAGCTTGGAATAAAAGGAGTTGGGATGGAAGATACAGGTCAGAAGCTGAAGGCTGAAAACCAGATTTGCTCCGTGATTAAATCTGAGACATCACAAACATCACGCCTGAAATAATTATAAAAATGTGGAGATCCTTAATGGAGCTCCATGTGATTTCCTTAAAGAAATAAATAACAATTCTCAGAACATCACAGAAGCAACAGCACTGAAAATCCCCAATTTTATATTTCTCCCAAATTCTTGCAAAGTTGAAGGTGAGAGATGAGGAGCAGCATCAGGATTTCCTTCTGACAGGGAAAAGGGATGATGGAAGTTGCTGAAAGGGAGGTTTAAACAGGATTCATGGAATAAAAAGTGGGAAAGAAGTGGCTCAAACCTTTTTGCCTAAGGTGCTCTGCTGTCAGTACCGTGCAGATCACAAATTAAGATTTTTTTGGGAATTTTATGTCTCTTTCCATCCTCTGGGACTCCTTCTTACCTGCTTCAGGTGAATAAAAATCAGGCTGGGACACATTCCTGGCCTTTCCATGATCTCCAGGTGTTTCCAGCCCAACTGAGACCACAGTGCCAGGATAGGACACAATTAAACCATTAAGTGATCAGGAATTCCCTCTCCTTAAAAACGGTGGCACAAAGAATCCCCCCGATCCTGTGACTGATCCCCTCTCAACCCAGAGGGCTCCTCTGGAAGTCAGGCTCAGGTTTGCCCATGTCAATATTGACAGGTGTTTATCCCACTTTCACTGCTGGAAACTCCATATCCTTCCCAGGAAACTCATTTTAATGTTTCCCACTCTTCCAGCAGCAGAAGGATCCCCCTGGGATCTCATGAGAGCCCAAATTCCCACAGGGAAGAGCTCTGGGAAGGAGGGTGTGTTTTTTGGATGATTTCTCCATCTAGGAGGAGCATTTTTATTACACTCTTAATCACTCCCCTTGTTCCCATTCCTCATGGAATTCCTGGATATGCAGCCTATCAGAAAACCACTCACAAACCCAATCAGCTCCAATTAATTCCCACTTTTCCTAACAACCAATGCCCTCATTTCAGGGTGCCCAGACTTCCAGCCAAACCCTCTCTGGGGGTTTTTTAGCCTGGCAGCTCCACATGGAGAATCCCAGCTCGGAAAGCAGCCGATGGGGATGGGCTGTGTCATTCCAGAGCTGTTCAAAATCTCGGAGAGATGGATCGGAGCCACAGAGTCAAAAAGCACGAGATTCCCTTTTCCAGGAAATATCCCAGGACGCAGCAAGCTGGGCAGTCAGCACTTTCACCGTGGTCTGAGGAAGAGCAGCTCAGTCTGTCCCAGCTTCCCTTTGACGTTCAGAGATTACAAAGAGCCGGGAGCCTCAGGATAAGGGATGAGGTCACGGATATCCTGCAAACCCCTTTTTCGCAGGGATATCCAGCCTCTCACGAGTTGGATTATTGCAAATGCCCAGCACCTGCCTGCTGGTTTCGAAATCACAACCTATGACTGCCAGGACTTTGCCAGCAGCACCCCAGCAGTGCCCCTGGGTATCAGGATACAGCTCCCTCTCCCATCCCAACCGGATCATCGTCCTCCGACCTCTCCTTTCCTGGATCGGGGAAACGACGTCAGATTTTTGGGTGGGGAAGGGAGGGAACGTTAAGCAAAGTTAATCTCCAGCAGCAACCTTGCTCTGTGGGTTCAAAGAGCGTGGCAGGGATTGTTTGGGACACAGGGAGAGCTCCAGGACAGATCCAGGCAGGAATTCTGTCCTGCTCACAGAGGTAAAACCCATCCTGGCCTCGGAGCAGCACATGATGGGAAAGGGATTTGCTGCCGGTGCCTGTAATCCAAACCTTTCCCATTTTTAATCCCTTGATGACAAATTATTTCTAGACTCCCAAATCATTCCTGTCAGCTCCATTCATTCGATTTCCAAGGCGTGTCTGCACAGTGGGATCATTATTCTGTTTGTATTTAACGCTGGGAAACTTTTCCTGTGGGAAAAGGCAACTTTTGGGTCTCCCTTTCCATACAGAGCCACGACACAAATTCCCAGTTCGAGGCCAGAAATTCCAACCCTCAGTTCCTTGCACTTTAAATATGGGGAAAAGCTTCCTGTTGGGATGTTCTTGGAGCCCAAAGGGCTTCCTGGAAGGAAAAGTGAATTCCTACTGGCAGTGGAGCACAGCAAGGACTAATGGGACTCCCTGGAAATGGAAAGGAGAGGGTCCGGAATGATCCGGGAATTTTTGGTCTTGTGTGATCGGCTGAGAGCAGTTTGGAGTTTGTTCATGAGACAATTAAAACACTGAGGGGGAAATAATTATAATAAATCAGTCCACACTCATCATAAGGCTGTCAATTAAGGAAAGTTTCCTGGTAACAGGAATGAGTTTCTGGGAGAACATCCTGTTATAATAACGAGGGAAAGCAGGATGAATGGGGACAGCGTGGAGGGTGCCGTGATCCAGGAATTCCCATTTTAATTCTGTGGTCCTGTCAGGAATATCCTCATCTCCCCTTCGTCCAGCCACTTCAAAATGCAAAGGAATTAATTGTTAGATACACCAGATGAGATACAACAGCAACCAATAGGCAAAACATCAGTTAAAGGAAAGAAAAATCCCAGGAATTCTGTCCACGGAGCTGACTTTTCACAAGGACTTGCCTGGAGACTCCTCAAATTAATCTTTCAATTCCTCTCTGCATTTATCCAGATCCATTTAAAACCATTAAAGTTTTCTTTTCTTTTTTTCCTTTCTTTTCTTTTTTAACCTTTACTCTTTCTGTTGCCATGAGGGAACCTTCCCAAAACTTTACTCTTCTCTCTGTAAATCTTCTGTTTTCTGACCCAAAATCTGTTATTTCTATGAATTTTATCATACATTTCTATCTCACCAGCTTCTTTTAGCACACTCAGATTTCTGCTTTCCTAACAATCAATATCTCAGGCACTTCTGGGTTAAGCAAGAATTGGAGTTTCCTCATCTTAATTCCCCTGATCCATCTTCCAGCCCTTGCTGCCTTGGCTCTTCCAGAGAAAAACTTGTTGGATTCCTGGTGGAGTTGCCCTCATTTATTTCCCTTCCTTGTCAAAGAAAGCCCCACATGAATCTTCTGCTCATCTTTCCAAAGCCCAGGGATTTTCATCCCAGAAGGAATGACTGGATAAAACTAATGGATTAAAACCCCCTGGACTTGGCCACTGCCGTTTCTCTACCATGGAATTTTGGAATGCATTGGGAATGAACAAAAAGGATGAGAGAGGGATTTGAGAAGAGTGGCTGCTTGTTTTTCCTCCTCCTGAATTATGGTTCATTTCCTTTGTACCTCAGTGTGTTCCAGGGAATGAATCCATCTTCTCCTGGTTCCCATGGATGGGCTCTTCCCTCTTCCTTTCTTTCATCACAGCCCCACCCCAAACTCACCCCTCACCTCTTCCACTTTGCCCTTTTTCCTGGGAGAGTTGGAAGAAGTTCCAGCCTTTAGCCAAGAAATTAGTCTGGATTCACTGCCTTGAAGGAGGGCAGGGATAAATGGAATTTTGGGAAGGAATTCCTGGCTGGGAGGGTGGCAAGGCCCGGAATGGAAATCCCAGAGAAGCTGTGGCTGCCCCTGGATCCCTGGAAGTGTCCAAGGCCATGTTGGACGGGGTTTGGAGCAGCCTGGGATAGTGGGAGGTGTCCCTGCCATGGCAGGGGTGGAATGGGATGATCCTTAAGGTCCTTTCCAACCCAAACCATTCTGGGATTCCATGACTCAGCAGGTTGGATGGACAGACTCATTTATATAAAACAAAATGAAATGAAATGAAATCAAATCAAATCAAATCAAATCAAGTCACAGAATCATTAGAGTGGAGTCATAACTTTCCTTTTAGGCTTGTAGAGAGAACGGAATCAGTGCCTGTCCCTAAAAGCTTGGTCCAAAACGTGTCTGGGTGAGATAAAACAATGAGGGAGGAGTGGAAAGTCCAATTAAATGATCTAATTCCAATTAAATGATCTAATTCCACTCAGACCTGAAGATCTGAGGAACTTGGCAGCTTCCTTCTGGTTTATATCTTTCCATCGCGCTGATGTTTCCACAAGAGGGTTGGATCCTGATAAATGCCCGAAAAGCTGAAAAGAAATTTTTAAAACTTCTCTTAATTCTTAAACCCATTGTGTTCTTTATTAATCTTGTGCAAATTATTTATTTAATATTTGTCTGCGGTTTTGCTGATTGGGGCAGCTCTTCCTCTGCTCCAGAAATCCGGGAGTTTTTCAGGAGTTTTTCAGGAATTTCTCAGGAGTTTCTCAGGACAGGGGAGCCCTTTGGGAATTACAGACGTAGTCCAGAGCTTAGCACAATAAAATCCTAATCTTGTGTGCAGAAGAGCTTCAGGACTAATTATAATTACAATGTGCAAACAGCTTTTTGGGAGGCTGCAGGAATTCATCCCACATTTCCCCCTTGGGATGGGAGCTCAGCTCCTGCTCATCCTGACTTCCCATTGATTGATTCAGCAAATTAGGGAATTAATGCTCATCTTCCAGGGATTGCTTAAGTGCTCGTGAATGTGTTTATGATGGGAGGTGGAATTCTAGGAAGATTTATTAGGCCTGGCAGGCTGGGAGCGTGTTTGTTCCATGATTAATGCACTTAACGGCTCCCAATCAACAACTCCCAGATATTGTCTCAGGATTTGCCAGGGAAAATCCGCGGCTCCAGCCCATCCAGGGAACAGTAGCAGCTTCTGTGCTACTGGATTTCAGCTGGTGGTGGCTGTGTGGGCTGGGGAGAGGAACTGAGAGGTCCTGGATAAAAAGGAAAAACTGGATTATAAATAAAATTTTGGGGAAAAGTGGATGAACCGAGCTGAGAATGTTGGGTTTAGAGTGGAATATTGGGAAGTGCAACTTCCTGTGTTCTTCCAGAGAAACTGGGCCCAAATGGGAATTAAAATGCAACTAAAAAATTGTTTTAATTCCTTCTCTTTTTTATTTTCCATGTTTTCTTGCTGCCTATAAAAATGGATGGCAAGAGCTCAAATGAGCACTAAGAACTGGAACTAAGAGCTAAGAGCTATGACTAGAACTAAGAATTCTGGGTTTAAAGTGGAAATGCAACTTCCTGTGTTCCCCTTCCTCCTCCAGAGAAATTTGGCACAAATGGGAATTAAAATGCAACTAAAAAATTATTTTAATTCCTTCCCTCTTTTATTTTCCATGGGGTTTTTTGATGCCTGTGAAAATGGATGGCAAGAATTAAGAACTGGAACTAAGACCTAGAACTAAGAATGCTGGATTTAGAGTAGAAGTTCAAGGGGAAATGGCTCCCACTGCCAGAGGGCAGGGATAGATGGGATCTTGGGAAGGAATTTTTCCCTGTGGGGCTGGTGAGACCCTGGAATAGAATTCCCAGAGAAGCTGTGGCTGCCCCTGGATCCCTGGAAGTGTCCAAGGCCAGACTGGACAGGGCTTGGATCTGGGATACTGGAAGGTGTCCCTGCCCATGGGAGGATCCTTAAGGTCACTTCCAACTGGAACCATTTCGGTATTCCATGATCCCATGATTTCTGAACAATACTTTCCTAAATTTATACAACTTTATCTAACCTAAGAAAGCAAAAAATCCATAGAAACATTTATATTTTTCTCCTTTTCTCTGTGTGTGTGTGTGAGAGAGAAATAAAATTATTCCATTTTCATGCCTAGATGTTATTCCTGAATAACAGGAGAAATTTATTAAGAGTCAGAGAGAAAGGGGCAGCCTAACAAACCTTTTTTATTGCTGTTATTTTGCTCTTAATTTAAGGTTTGGCTTGGAAAGAGTCACAAAAGTCCTCTCATAACTTTATGTCTCCATCCAAAATTAAACAGGATTGTTTAAATGGCTGTAAAAACATATTTTTTGTCTGGGTTTTTATCCATTCCCTGGATTTTTTGAGTTGAACTCTCCCAAAATCCTTAGGAATTGTCCCAGCACTGTTCACCACAGAGACCTTTGTGACAGGGTGGCTGAGCAGAGGTTCCCAACATATGAAGCCAGGAGAATATTCCAGAACCTGTGGAAGTTTTCAAGGTGACAACCAGCCAGGTACTGGAATTCCAAAGTGCCTGATGTGTTTTCAAGTTTCTCAAGGAAAAAAAAAGTCAGGAATTCGGCTCAGCTGTTTGAATAAGAAGTGTGGTTATCCAAGGTCCTCCATGAATTCCTTCCCTGAGGACCTCTGAGGAAAATTAAATTTGGATGGGATGAGTGTGGGTCACCCCTAGAACCTCCACCCGAGTAGCAGTTCCAAAAAATCCGGGATGAGCTTACTCAGCTCTGGTGGAAAACATAAATCCTGTGGGAGTGAGATTGGTGGAAAAGGATGAGAATTCCCATGGTGAGAATTCCCAGAGGGAAAGAGTCTGAGCAGTGCAAACACAGGGAGTGACAGAAGGCAGGAACCAGGAGATATCCAAGGTCCCACCGTGGAACAGCAGGAGAAAGGGGAATCATATGGCTGAAATCCCAGGTTGCTGCTGTATCCATCATCCTGGAATGATTTCCCTCCTGATTTGGGGCTGGAAATTAAAATAGTCCTGACTCTTGATCCTTGTCCTGGGTCATCCCTTCCCCATCCATTCCTTGTCTGATCCATTCTCCTTCTCCTTCACCATCCAAGCCCTTTCCCCTCGGAGCCCCCTGGGAGAAGCTCCTGAAGATTAATGGAAAACCAAGACTCCATAAAAGATTCTCCTGCAAGTGGATTTAATCCAGACTCCCAGTGACTCCCCCCAATTTGCATTTCGGGGTGTAATTAGAAGTGATCCACTCCACAGAGAGCTCATTTATTCGGGAATGAGCATGGAAGCCGTGTTTGCTCAGGGCTTTTTTCCCTCACACCTGACGCTCCAGCATCAGGACACAAAGCTGCAGTTTCCCTGAAAATAATGAAGTGAGATGTTCCATAAAGCTGTTCCCAGCTGATGGGCTCCACGCTCCATAAATATCCAGGAGACTCCCAGAGGAAACCAGCAGGTCACTCAGGCTTGCACCAGATTCCATCCAGCAGCCACGGGAGATCCCTCTTGGAATGGGAGAGGTTTCCACGCAAGCTCTGCAGATGTTGAACTTTTAGAAATACATTTAATTTCTATTTTTTAATTGCTACCAGGATCACACCTCGTGCTAAGTTCAGGCTGAGTTAATTGGCTGAGTCCCTGAGGGTTCAGGGGAAAGGATGGGATGGAAAGTGTTAAGAAACACCTGTGAACTCACCTAAGCTGATTTTTCGCGGGGAAAGGGTTGAAAGCTGAAGTGCCAGCCGAGATTTTCTGGAAATTCTCTGGGACAGACTCAGGACAATTCTCCTCAGACTGGGAAAGGTCAGCACTTCTGGCAGGCGGCGGAGCCGCTGCTCTGATTCAACTCAAACAGAGCCATTTCTTCCTCGGGCTCCCCGCTGACAAATTCAGAGCACTTTGGACTGGGACGAGGGAAGTGTGTCAGGAAAAACAAGACCTAGACATCCACTTTTGAACTAAACCTGAACCCAAGCAGCTCTTGGATCTGAACCTGATGAAAGCTTCGTTTCTTTTTCTCCTTTTTTTTCCTTTCCTCCTTTCCTATTCTTTCCCTTTTACTGGAAAAAATGAAAAGATCTCTTGGTTACAGCTTTTTAAGATCTGGAAAAAAAAATCCCACAGACGAGAGATGGGGGGTTATTATGCTCAAATTAATGGAATCCTATTAAATCCCAGTAAAACTCACCAGGTTGTATTTGGTTTAGCTATTTGCTACTCGTGCCTCAAAGCCAGCACTGCTTTTAGATCTCTTAATAACAGGGGCTGCAACAGGCAGGAAGAAAGTGAAAAGAAATTAATTTTAATTAAACCAAGAGGCACTGCTGCACCTCAAGTTGTCACAAGTCGTGTATGAGGGATTTTTGCTCTGTGTTTCCTCACTGCTGCCCGCTCCAGGATCCCCAGCAGTGAATTCCTGCTGAAGGCTGATGGTGTTTCTCCAGTCCCACCTCACTTACTGCTCCCTCCGTTTGTTTTTGCACGGAGAACGAATTAAAATCAAAGTGTCTGTGAAGGAACGTTTGTGTTTAGAGGCCTGAGAATACCTGAAAGGTGACCTCAGGCTGGGCTTTCTGTGCTGCACTTGGCAGGAGAAGAGATTCCCAGTTAAACTCACAATCCCTCTGTCCCATCCCCGCTGTTGGCATCTGCAGAAGGAGAATTTTCCCTATTAATTACCTAAAAATCAGGTTCAAGGCTCATCTCTCAGTGACATTTCCACCTGGAGGCCCAAAGTTGTGTTTTAATCTGAATTAAGTGGCAGCAGGAGCAGTGGCTCATGGCTGGCACAGAGGAGGCTCCATCATGGACATCCTTCTCCCTTTTCCACCCCACATCAGGAGAAACCTGGGATTTCCTTTGAGTTTTGAAGGAAAGGGGGATTAAAATCTCTGCTGTGAGTGTTGGAACATTCATTTCTTGTGAAGCCACAAGGAAATCTGCAGATTTATCTCCCGTGGCAGCTCACAGGACACGAGGGCACAGCATCATCCAAAGAGCAGGAGGAGCCCGAGGGGAGGAAGAGCTGGAGAGGAAAACAAATAAAAACCCCAGGGAAGGACAAGATGTGATCTCCTGACACTCATTTGCTCTTGAACCACCTGGGAGTTCTCTCCAGAAGCAGATTGTGTTCCAGGCAAACAGCACTGCAGCTGCTTCTTTTGGCTGCAAACGCCAGGGCTTGCCCTCGACAGCTAAAATTCATTAATATCTTCCAAAGCAAAGCTTTTAAAAATAGGAAAGCCGACCTTTGTGTCCTGTCTGACAGCTCTGAGCAGGGAGAAGCACATGGAAGGATGATTTCTGGGCTTATCAGCTCTTCCAGCGCTGAATATCCCAAATCTCGTCCTAAAGGGAAAGATGTTTCCTTACAGGATACTTTTCCCGAGTTATTTATCCCCTTGGGCAGGAGAAAAATCCTAATTTTTCTTCATTAGACAGAGCTCCAACTTCCATATGCTGAACCAGCTCAGGACTCCACTCTGCTGTCCGGGGTATGGAGTTTTCCCATTTTTTGGGGCACATTCCACTACTTTTCAGATTCAGTGGATAGTGCAAGGCTGCACTCCCAGGGAAAGCCCCACCGTCCCCACAGCCTTGGAGGGGTCATGTGGAAAGGAGTGGTTTGAGTTGCTTTGTTGTGACCAACTGCCTCTCCTGTGGGAGAAAATTCCCCCAGAAGGAAAAATCCAGCTGGAATTCCCCTGGGACACTGGGCCCAGACTCTGTGAAATGGGTCACGAGAGGAAATTCTTCCCTGTGAGGGTGGGGAGGCCCTGGCACAGGGTGCTCAGAGAGGCTGTGGCTGTGCCTGGATCCCTGGAAGTGTCCAAGGCCAGGCTGGATGGGGCTTGGAGCACCCTGGGGCAGTGGGAGATGTCCCTGCCCCTGCAGGGGCTGGAATGGGATAATCCGGAAAGTCCATCCTAAAACATTCTGGGATTTTATGACACCAAGCAGTTCCTGCAACCCTCTCACAAACCAGGGTTGCAGTTTTAGTCTGAAGAGAAGAGAGGTCTGATGGGAGGGGTGGAGGAGTCCGTGGGATCCTTCCATGGCTGAAGTTGCACCTTCAGAGGAGGCGTTTGACATCCAAAGGGACTTTGGATGGATTGGCTTAGGTCATCCCCTCTCAGCAAAGCTCCATCCCAGCTCCCCTTGGATTCCCATCCCAGCTCCCCTTGGACCCCCAAACCCATCTCCCCTTGGATCCCCATCCCAGCTCCCCTTGGATCCCCAAACCCAGCTTTCCTTGGATCCCCATCCCAGCTCCCCTTGAATCCCCATCCCACTCCACTTGGAGCTCCATCCCAGCTCCCCTTGGATCCCCATCCCAGCTCCCCTTGGAGCCCCATCCCACTCCCATCCCACTCCCCTTGGATCCCCATCCCAAGATGTGTCCCAGCCCTCTCATCCCTTCCTCCTTTCCCTGTCACGTGTGTCCTGCCTCATCCAAAAGCTGACCAGCGGTTCTGGCTGGGCCATCCCAACCTTCAGGAGTTCACGATGTGAAAATAACCCAGTGACACCCACGTGAGAGAGTT
>VZRX01016402.1:0-38025 GCA_013398075.1 Notiomystis cincta
ATTTGTGTCCAAACCGGTACATTCTCTTTCTCTTTTTTTATATAGTTTGTTTGTGGGTTTGCTGAGATTCTTTTTTGGGGTTGAGGTTTTTTAAATGTGCTTCAAGTTCCCAAGCTAAACTAAAATAAGTGGCAGCTTCTGCTACCTGCAGTGGTGGTGTTACATTAGGAACACAAAGCCATCACAGTGCCTGACACCATTCATAACAAGGGTAGTCTGTGCTGAGAGGCCCTAGAGTGAATCTGAGGGTTGTGTCAGGCCTGGATTAACCTACACTGACAAGTGTATGTAGAAAGCTACTGAAATGTCTGTTTATACCTGCCTCAGCCACAGTCAGAGCCACATTGCTCAGGCATTAGCTTTCGTAAATAATTAAACCTGTGAAAATTATTCTTTATTACCCCTAAAAGGTACTCAGTTTAGTATCCTTTCTGAAATTGCACACTATAATGCTTTATGTTCAAAACAGCTGAAAAAGCAAAGAAACACACTATTCTCATCCACATTCCTAAAAAAGCAATGGGATGCTCTGCTCACCCTAGATTTCCTGCACATAGGCCATTCTTCATTTAAACTAACTTTAATAAATTATTATGAGGAAATAAATACTAGTACCCTTCTGAATAATAACAAATGAAAACATTATGCTTCAGCATAGACTTCTTTTTTTTTTTGTTCTTGATAAATATGCAGCATTAGCAACAAAAAAGTCATTACATGTTTTATTGTTTTTGAAAGCTAAGGATCAAATGTAGTCTCAAAATGACAAAGGAATCTGTTGAAAATCTTTCAACGACCAAAGGTAGTGTCAGGTGCCTCTATCCATCATATAACTGATGAGGATGGTATTGTAGCCACTGACCCAGTTGCTAAATTAGTCTTTAGAGTAAAATACATTTATAATCAGTTAGAAGTTAGAATTCTATAACAGAAATTAATTATCCTTTATTGAGAAAGGATTGATGTCTTGACTCTTCATTTCTGGAGCCTATTCTCTTGTAATAAGGCTATTCCTTTTTACATGCATGTTTATGTGAGCATTTTCATCCTAGAGTAGTATTTTTTAAAAATGTACAAATATTAGCAGTCCACAAAACAATGCATCACCTAAAGAGTGAGACTGTTTGAACTGCACCCATCTGAGAGGAGAATGGACTAAGCAGCTCCCTTAAATGACTAAATACCCAAAGACATCTCTCCTTTTTGACCATTTCAGAAGTGCCTCAGCTCAAATGCCAGTGGTTTAGTGACTAGACAAAGCTAATTTCAATATATACCTTTGGTTACCTCCAAGCTCTGTAATTCCCACGGCAAGCCTGCAGGTCTGACCCCAGCAAGCACACAGCCAGGCTGTGGCTGGAGATCACTGCAGCTCCCACCAGCCTGTGGGATCAGCCCAGGTCTCTTTTCCTTCTCCCCAGGTCCTTCCTTGGTATGGATCTGTGAGTTAACCTGGGATATGTGCTGTGGGGAGGAGTGTGCAATTCCTGACACTGGAAGTGAAACAATATGCAGCTCTTTCCAGGTTGTGCCAGGGATGGGAGTAAAGCAGGGTGAATTTCTCCCCCCAGTGCAGTTAGACTGTGAGAGCAGCCTGGTGTTCTGGGACCTGATTTCAGGTGTATTTCTGAATTTCATCCAGCAGCTATTTAATAGCATGCATAAGAAGTTCTGAAGAACTCTATTACTTAAAGCCAAATCTGCAGTTTGTGGCCAAGATCTCCCTTTTGCTGGCTTTCTAAAGTCATCTTTTGCCTGATGCCTCCCTTGGCCTCACAAACACTGCATTGCTGGCTGAGGCAGTCTCTACAGTAACAATCACTCCCTTAGCTTAGCAGTTGGCAATATCCCTCAGGGCAGGTGAAAGTCTCACCTACTAATATCTGGCCTGGAAGAATGAGCCAAGACCCCAACCAAAAAATGCAAAACTTCTTCAGAAGAACTTTTCCCTGGCAAAGTCTAAACAATTACTCAGGACAATATCAGCATATTCTGATCTAAGTAGTCCTGTGCCTGAATCTGCACCTCTTCCTTACACAAATAGTTTAGTTATTTCCTGTGTTAAAATCTCCCCATTCATGAGAAGTGAAGAATCAGGGCAAAATGACTCCAGGAATATACAGATCCAGCAGCTAAGTCCAACAGAAACACTGTTTTCATAAACCAGTCAGCACCACCCTGCAAATTGTTGTTTAAATGTTAGGATATACAAGAGCTGCTTTTCTGCTTCTCCACTTTCTTTGTAAAATAAGTCTGCAAATAATCTCCAAGAGTCTTAAAAGCAGTTTATCTCCCACCCATATACTATTTCTTTGATAGCATTTTGTCACACCCTTCAAAAAGGCTGTTTGCATTTGATATATGCAAATCCCAAATTGTTGGCTTTGTTCATATCACCTGCTTGGGGAAGTGTATGAAGTGTTGCATTCAAAAATGGAATATAGGCATACATTTTCAGCAGCTGGCTAGAATAAAAACAGACCAAGATTATTTTCTTCCACAATATTCTACAGACACCAAGCAGAATTAAGTCCTAATGTTCTCCTACATTTAAGTCACTAAAGTATTAACTGATAACAACTGTCTGGATCATTTCAAGTCAGGTGTGTGTACAAAGAAGTTACCTGACTTTGCTGACAACATAATTATCTCCATTTATTCTACTTTTAGGGAGTCACATATCACCCCAGTGCTTTCTTTAAGGTATAAGCAAAAACAGTAACTATTACCTTCTTTGATAAGTTACATGGGATTTCATATATGAACATGATATATTGATAAAAATATATCAAGACACACACATTAAAGGACAAAATGTCTGTTGTAAATTTTCATATATATATATTGCAATCTATAGTGTACAACAAAAAAGCATTCAAAACCAGAAACAGTTCTTAACTCTTCACACTCAGGATTTTTGTTGTTCTTTCAGTTCACAGTGTCTTTTGCAAAGACATTAATCTCCATGAATACCTTACAGATAAATCTTTTGACCTCTGAAGCACAGGAAGCTGCCAATGTAATAAGCAGTTCCCTGTATACAGACACTAAAACATATCAGCTAGTTCTAGTTGTGTCATTCTTTAGAGCAAGGAGGGATCCCCAAAGAGATTCAGGCCTGGTTTTACTATACATTTTTAGTTATTGACTAGCCCTCTGGCTCACACCAGCCTCTTTTCTTCCAGGAGAAATCAGGTCCCAGCCACATCTGCTCAGCATTCAGAACACTGAAAATGGAACTGAAAAAGTGGTAATGTAAGTTGCTGTATTCAGTGATCTTCAGTGTCAACTGACCCAGAATTCCTTGGATTCCTTTTGTTTCAATATCTGGTGAGATAAAAGATCATCACATCCTGCTACTGATACCATCTCCATTAGCATCCTGATTCTGTGTCTGCTAGGCAGAGCCGCTGGCAGAAACCCAGCACACTGAAGGTAGATGTATTATCTTCAAAACTCACCTCCACACAAGCAGCACTTGACTCTGTTAGTACACCATATTTAAAATGTAATTAAAACCATGACACGTCACAGAGCCCAATTACAAGATGGTTTTTAACCCAACAGGCAAACCTGGCAACTTGGTGTAGGGCACAACTCGCTGTTAGATTCCGGTTTACACACGTGGGCATCTGTTTGCTTTTTCCCAGGGTGCACGTAACAAAGGTGATACTGGATTGCTGGGCAGTATATTGGACAAGTTTGCACAGGTTGTATGCTGCTCCAGAGGTATCATAAACCCCTGGACTTGTGCTCTGTTTTTCTGCACCTTTTTACATGTGTCAACACGAGAAAGGTTTGCACACAGAGAGTTAAGCACTGCGGTGATTTGGAGAGGTTGATGCCTTACTCTGAGAAAATCCTGATCTGCTTGCCAAGGCTGCCCTTCTGGATACCAGGAGAGCATTCACAAATAAAATAAAGAATTCATACGGCAGGCTGCAGGTACAGAAAGATTGGAACCTCTGGCAGGACGAAATTGGCAGCTTTCTTGCCACAGCAGAACTGCTCAGAAAAATCAAACACACACAAAAAGCTTCATCGTTGAAAATGTCACACTCAGTATGTTTGATCATGGACTGCAAATTAACACTAATGCTTCTGGATTCCTACATAAACAAATCTAAACCCCTTCTTAGCAAGAACAGGCACAATATTCCAGAAGGGAGGTGCCTGGAGTGTGTGTAGGAAACACAAGGAAGCAAGACTTATATTCCTGCTTAAAAGAGCCACACAATATTGAAGACTTAACAAGTGCTACAGGTGAGTTTCTATCATGTGTTGTCACATAGCTGTTTCAGACTAACATGGGAAGAATCAGCAGTAATTTATCCCTAATGATCCAAAAAGAATATAACCTAATTAAAGCAGAGTCATTGTAGTAAACTTCACCAAAACCAAATCAAGACAAGACAAAAAAACTACCCCAAACTCCCCAAACCTCCTAAAAACTAAAAATCAAAACCAAAAATGGAAACAAAAGCAAAACCAGAAGTGTTACTGTGATTCACTTTGAATTCACAGAGAATCCTAATCAGAGTATCATGCACACAGTCACACTTCAATCAATACCCACATGACTCATGCTGGGCATTTTAGAGCACTGAGTAATTGGCATAAAGGTAAAAAAATTAAATTGAAGAAAAAACAAAACACACACACACACACAACTCCTCCTCACCCACTCCCCAACCCCCCTGGATGAAGGCAAATCCCAGAAGTGAAATAAAACTATTATGTTTAGACTCAAAGCCTCCAATGTATCAGAACTTTGTGAACTCACTTGGTAAGGTTCAAAGCACAGGTCAGCTGACAGGCCTCCCTGGTACATTGA
The DNA here is from genome assembly GCA_013398075.1 of Notiomystis cincta. NCBI lineage: Eukaryota > Metazoa > Chordata > Aves > Passeriformes > Notiomystidae > Notiomystis > Notiomystis cincta. The sequence continues at coordinate 4,835 of VZRX01016402.1, forward strand.
GAATAAAGAGACCTATTAAATAAGACAAAAGACAGTTCCAAGATGCAGTTCCAGCACACATCATTTTGAGTGCACACTGTTCCCTAAACCTAATTGCCAGAAAAAGCAATAATGTGTTGCGATAGCTGCTGCAGGGCCATGTAGCAACCTCACCATCCTGAGCCACCTCCAATCCTGCAGCAGTGGAAGGGAGACAAAGACCAGCACAGTCAGTAATCAATCCTTCAGGTTGGCATGATGCACTGTTGCAATAATGAGGAGCATAAAAAGACTTTTTGTACACTAATGGCCTACCTCTGGGCACACGTATGACCATTTATTTAACAGCTGGACGGTAACATGATAAGTCAAACTGTATAATTTATTGAAAGCAAATGACAAAAGTGGAGAGCTCTGAGGGGATATGAGCTCACCACAGTTATCTTGGAGAATTTGGTGACAGAAATTTATTTCTATGATCTTTTGTGGGGGGAATTATCCTTTTATAGTCTGATATGGTGGTTAAGACTGTTCACAGGACCTCAGCTCAGCTGCTTAACACTCACCCTGTTTAAGAGCTGGTTAAAAGGAAAATAAAGTAAACTCCCTCACCTGTGGATCCAAGTGACATGGTATTAGTTCAACATGTAGAAACAGGCTTCCTACTGCACATGCAGAACTCACTACTCACATTTGGACCAGAAGAACATAATCTCTGTTACCATAGGAACTTCTTATTTGGATGGGGCAAGAGATTGACAAAAGAGGATAATCCAAAGAAATGTGGCACGAACAAACACAACGAGGCACAGTAAATGTGTTACTGCCATAGTGGCCTGACTTGTGCCAGCATTGGAAACCACAGGCTGCTGGCAATGAAGATTTTACAGCAATGATCACATACCCACTCACAAAGGCTGGAGGTACTCACTCACAAAGGCTGGAGGCAGGCATGCCCAGAGTGTCCCAATGCTGCTTAGGCAGATGGACCTTCCTTTGCAGCCCGCTGTAATGCAGATGCCATCTTTCCTCAAGTTTTACATTTGCATTCTGGATCACTTAGCAATGCATAATAGTTTTATAGCAATTTCCAAACCAACATTTTTAAGCCAAACATTAGGAATTTTTTCATATATATAAGGCTATAAGTCACTTGCTAGTTTAGAAGTTAAAAGGACTTGAAAGCTAAGTCGTTATATTTTTCTTTTCTTTTTAAGATATACTAGGTCAACACACCATGCAGATGGAGAAATTAGGCCTAGATAGTAAGAATTCAGTATTTCCATGCCAGTTTGTGAAATGTTCACTGTGCACACCCCATTTACTTAAGATGACTGAAATCACAGCAGTGGCACTAGATAATTGATGAGGTATGGAAGGTGTAACAGCTGAAATAACACTGGAATAGTTTAAAACCTTGAAAATATCCTGCGGTTTATATATTTATGTATAGTATCTACAAGACAAAGGCTACACTCTTATCTAAGCACTAACTGATTTCCATTGAACTGAGTGGTAATTGGACAATTTAAAAGATTAATTTAAAGAAATTCAATTAAAAATGCGTATTTCTCTTGTATGGACTACTAAAATAATACAACTTTCTAATATAATGATTTTATAGTCATAATAGATAGCCTAATAAAGATTTTATATATTTTTAATATAAATTATTTTGAAAGTATATATGGTTTTTTGCTGCTTATTTAATAACAAATGCTGGTGTAATTGAAGCATTTGGGGGAGTCTCAACAATCAAATGTAATAAAGAAAGTTAAGTATGTGTGAGATAGAAAGTCTCTTATGCATTCTTACTTTCTCTGTGCTTGAAGCAGTATTTAATTATGAGTTTGTTTACTTAATAGGTGATATAGGAGCAATAGATTTTAAAATATCCCTCTTCCTACTGCTTTCTCCATTCAAGTTACAATTAAATACAACCATCAGGAATCTTTGTGACACATCCATAAGCAAACTCAGATATTTCAACAGTACTTTAAAAGCCAATATGCATGTTATGCAAATCTTGCTGTTCTCAGACTACACGTGCAGGATAACCTATGGCACTGATAGTAGGAAATGGCACTTTTCAGTGCTCGATTGCCAGTTCAGCTCTCTGAGTTACCAGTGGTTGTAATTTGTTACCATGAGCTGAAAACTGTGACTTGGTGGTGTTTTTTCAGTCTCCTCTGGGCAAATGCTTCTGTAGAAACACTGCCCACATTTGGCAATTAATGTGCACAGATTTTGTTAGCCTTACCACAGAGGACTGAGAACTTCACTCTCCTGCTCTCTCTCATTCTAAAGAGATTTTTTTTTTCCATTTCAGGGTTAGACTGCAGTTCTAAATATGACAAGTTACACTGTAGATCCCTATGGACTATCTGCTCTCTGAATAAATCATAGAAGTGCAATGAATATCCAGGGTTCTCAATCTGTTCTATATAAGAAATCGAATTCATTAATTATATTCAAAGAAAAGGACTTAAATGGTGTTTCCATGTCAAAAGTTAAAAAATAAAAAGCAAAGATTCATATATTAATTTAATTGCTAAAATTATAACTCATTTATCAAGTCTTACTTAATTTCAAAGAGTTGCTCTTCCTTGCATTTAAGCATCAGTAACTGAAGCCTTGAGCAGCTCTATTTCTTAGGCTTTGTTCTTTCTCTACCCCTTTTTTATTTTAACCCATTTTTCATGAAGAGGTTGCAAAGAAAAACTACCATGTGCCCTGAGTTTTGAAGCAATACATCTTTGTTTCCCAATTATAAACAGACAATTTAATAATAACTGTAATATTAAAGGCTTTTTCTTTACCTTAGGCTTACACACCAAAAACTGAATTAACTTGCTGGTGTTTACATTCAGCCTTTATTCAAACATACTGTCATGCTACACTCACTGGCAAAAGATGATTTTAAGCAAGCTCAGTTATGTATTCCAGGTGGGTACAGAGGAGAAAACTGACTGTTAGGTGGGCAGGTCTCCCAGTGTGTTAATTTAAAAGATAAGAATATGAAATACAAGAGGTCTATTCTAGCTCCTTCAAAAAGCAAGCTTGAAAAATGTACATTGCATTTTTTTATTGGCTGAGGGCAAACCACTTTTTCTTTTTTTTTTTTATACAGGTCTTTGATGCATAGCCTAATGCAGGCCTCAGCAAAAAGATAGCAAATCTTAGAATTTATTATTGTCAATAGTCTGCCTGACCTTTACTTTAACTGCATCCTGGCTGTCAGTAATAATCCAAGGCTGCACTTTCAATGATAGAATGAGAGATTTTGCATATTGAGTCTCCAGGTCTCCTTGAGAGCGTTCAGAAATCACAGTCATTTATTCCTATTGGCAGGCCAAGGTCTGTTAGGAAAGCTCATTCGTCTTTACTTGAAGATGAAGAGTGGAGAAACTCCATTTTTGCTCTGAATCAAGTACTAAATACTGTAGTTTTCTCAAATAAATCAACAAGGAGGCTTCTAGGTCCAGGGTCTGAAATCTTTTCTCATTCAGGGCACCTGTTCTCTAATAGTTCTCTTCACCTTTGCAACGCACAATTTTAGTAGTAGATAAAATAGCACTTTAACACAGACCTGGGAATTTTACATTCTAACCTTTCTTCATTTGTGGTTTGTTTTACCTGACAGGTTAAAGAGTTTGCAAGTTCAGAAGGAATCTAGCAAGGACAGGATTGCAGGGGCAATAATAATAAATAACAGGCTTGCCCTGTCCCTAGAGGTGTTTTTAAACCCAAAACTTACTTAAGCTATATAAGATATATGTGCAGCTGTGTAATAAAAGTGTCTCAGGCTAGGTGCAGATTACTCCAGGTAGTTTTTGCTGCTTGAGCTGCCTGGACCAGTCAAAACCAGCCTGAAGTTAAGGTGTCCTGGCATGACAGAACATGCAACTGGTATGGTCTTCCTGTGTAGATAGTCTGTACAATGAGCATGTAAATGCTTTAGGGAGACACAGAGTGGGACACAGAGAAAGTGTTTCCCTACAGCCTCTGTAATAAAGATGGCATCTGAATCTCATCTCTTCAGTTCCTCCCCACCCCCCACCGCCCCCAAGGTTTTATATTTCTGGCATCACACAGGAGATTGTTCCTGATCTCCACAGGAGCTGTATTCAGATCCACAAAGAGGAAAATTAAGGCAGGGGACAAAGGCTCCTCAGAGCCTGAAGCAGCATCCCAAGAAGAGTGCCTAGATTTCAGGTGCAGCAAAGGCAGAGAGCTGTGGCCCTGCAGAGTGATTTACTGAAACACACAGTAACCAACTCTTCTCCTTTCATCACCATTTTATGGCAATTTATCACAAGAGAAATTCCAAAGGAAACAGCAGGCATGGGATGCTCCAGCTGCCTGGGTCTACCACTGCCATATTTCTAGTGAGATTATGACAACATTTTTTTCCAAAAAAGTTTACTCAGGAAAAGTATAGTTTCAGGTCAACTGATACTATTTACAAATTCATTTAGCTCACTGGTCCAGTGAATGGGTATCCATCTATATAAAGTGGCACATTGTCAACGGGGAGAGAGAGATGGCAAATCCTACAGGCACAGCAAATATTTTCCTTTGCTCTCTACTTAAAATACAGGACTTTATAAAGCATTTGTTTGGTTTACCATTCTGAGCCTGGATACAGAGTCTGCAAGACAAAATTGACAGAAAACATGCTGTGTATGCAGTAAGAAGGACAAAGGTGACATTATTTCGCCTCACAATCTATCCCCTATGAAACTGGTTTGCAATTAGGACAGATTAATTCCTTAAAACAATCTTTTTGTCCCTCTCTTTCATGTCCTAACATTTTTTTAAAAAGCCTAGTTTGTATCATAGGGTTTGAAATTACCACAACAAGCACAAACTGAAGTCCTGCACAACTTTCCTATTTTGTTCTCTAACCAGTCACAAAACATTTGAGAGTGAAAAAAAAATCCAAACCAAAAAAAAAAAATCCCACAAATACTTGATTCTTGCTTGGCTGCACGACTCCTGGCAGGAATCTTTGTGTGCTTCCACACCTTCCTCCAACTTCTTTGTTTGGCTTTCACGAAGACTCTTGCCAGATCTGTCTCACTGACAGAGCTCTTGCATAAGTCTCTGCAGATATGCTTATCTACAGCATCTGGCATATGGGTTGTGAGCTCAGGAATCAACCAGGTTCAACCATGTGCTTTCTGCTGGCACCATCACCTATCCTCAAGCTAGTCTACTAAGTTCTAATTCATAACTCCTATGTCTTCTGCCTGCTGACAAAGTAATACATGCAGACAAGAGGATGGGAGAAATGGAAAAGGGAGTTCAAGCTCCCTGATGACATCAGTCTTTGGCTTAGAGGACAGATAGTTTCTGGTTCCCATAACTATGGGATATGCCTCAGACATGGGACAAAAAATTAAAAAAATTTTAAAAGGAAAATAAAGGGAGTTCTACTAGAGCACAGTGGCATCCTGAAACAATTCCTTGGAGAAATTCAAAATAATTCTATGATGCTGAAAACTCCAAGAACATTGCCACAGCATGGCATCTGTGTAACAGGTTGAAACATCTTCCTCCATTCAGCAAGTGATCAGTTTGCCATTGATTCTTTAAAGAATTAATCCTATTGAGTCCACTACACTGTTGTGGTCCTCTAGCAGGATCTAGGCATAACTGATAAAAATAAACACCCCAACGCTGTTGGGTCTTTTAGTCATTGCTGTGACCTGCTCCAGACATGCACCTACATACACAGCACAAGAAATCACGGGATTTTATAGAATCCTGTAAAAATCTTCAAATCTCTTTCCCTTTTATTATTGGAGATTACAAGAGTTTAACCAGTTTGGACTTACACTGTATGTGCAGGAATATAAATATAAACAGGATAAAGACTCCTTTTGTTCCAAGCTACATTTTGCCCCTTTTTCCACATGGTCTCACTGATAGAATATATTCATTCTATAATGGGACAACTTTCTGCTCTACATATCGAGTCATGTTATTAATAAAAATGTATGATCACACCAAAAGTTTTCATTAGAATGTCAAATTATAATGCCAACGGCCTGATGATCTCTTCAGAGATTTACTGAAGTTGTTATTTTTTCCCTCAGTGCCAGTGGGTTGGTTATTTCCCTCCCTTGCAACAAAGTGGAAAACTTGGTGATGCAGTGTGTATAGTATCTGCTGCAGACAATATTTAATATTTTTGTCAGAGTATTTTGTCCAGAGTTTTCAAACCTATGCATGTTGATATTTTATTCCAATTTCAACCCTTTTGTGTTTAAACACACCACATGTCCCCAGTGTTTCCTATTCATACAGCCGACATTTTTTAAGGGTTATCAAGATCCTGAGCCCATAAATCCTGTAGCAGAGAAGGACAAATAGGACTCAGTAATCCACTTTACAATCATAATAAGAAAAGAGGTGTCCCAACTATAAATTCGGATCACCAGTTGGAAAACATATTTAAATCCCCTAACATCCCAATCTTCTAGAATTTTCATTGCCAGGTTACATTAGAAGACAGAGGAAATGCGTTAAAACTTGCCTTATACACCTTGCTATAGGATGTAAAGAGGTCAGGAGAGGAATGACATGGTCTAATCACCCCATTTTTGACAAACCCTGACCACAGTAACCGTATTCTGTGTTTTTTTATATCATTTATATCATTCCTGTAGCAGGGCATGGCTACCTGTTGATGGCAGCTTGAGATGCCAGATACTAATCTCTTTAATCAGATGAGAAAGAAGTGGACTCTTTGAGATGATAAACCAAACACCAAGTATTCCCAAAGACACAGCCAGTCAAAGAATTGAAAGTTATACTTTGTAGAGATCTGTTAAAGAGTGACTTGTTTTCGCCTGACTCCATCGAAAAGATCTGCAGGTGATTGCCTTTCTTGATTTCTGTAATTCTTCTCTTTTTCCTCCTTTTCTGTTTTCTTCCTCCCTCTCTTCTTTGATAGTGGATAAAACTGAATTTTCAGTTTGATTGCTAACATTTGACCTCGTTTTTGTCTCAGACTTGCTCTGAATGTATTCAAATCCCCTGCCTCCGTGTTCACACCTTAGGACACGTTCCTGGATCGGGACAACCTTGTTTTTGTTCAATTTTAAGCAATTTCTCTAGTAAGATACAGAGTTTCAGGAGAATGTTGGCTTGGGTCTCCTTAGGGTATTTGTATATATTTTGTGCAAAACATTAAAAGAAAAAGTCAATGTTTCAAGGCAGAATTTGGACCATTTTTTCTGAAATCACTTCTCACCAGGCAAGCGGCTCAGAGACCCATCATGTTGGCAAAAGCTGTTTGGGGAAAAAAACTGAATCCTTTTTTGTCTATAACTGAATCATCCCCCTGATCAATGGCAGTGCAACAGGTCATGCTGCAGATGTGGGAATCATCTGGTTCTGGGTCATGTAAGTGTGGCTCAAAAAATTCAGAAAGAGAAGTAGAAGGGTGTGTGACCAACTCAGTTGCAAAGGAGATTGCTGAGAATTCCTGCAACATTACTTAAACCCATCTTTTTTTTTGTGGGAGAGGAGGAAGATTCAGGTGGAAAAGGAAGAAAAACCCTTCTTTTCACAAAGCGAGTTGCTTTTCTTTTAATGTGATTTCCAGCCACCAATGAATTTTTCTTATCTTAATTCCTTGAAAAATAAAAAGGAAGAGAGTCAGACAACTAAAATTTATAGACTGTACTAATCCTTAGAGTACAGATCCACTCTTTTGAAAGCCATAAATACAGGAAATTAGTTCTCTGAGTTATGTTAATTGCTTCCAACACTCCAGTATCTATCTACACAAGGAAGGAACACAATTTGAAGAAGACATCATAGCATATCATGGTTAAAAAAACCATTATGCCTAATGTTTTTTCTTATGAATTAAAATGGGTTTGAACCACTTAAGAGAAAAAAACCAAGAGCATGTCTGAAACATGGCACAAAGTATGCACACAGTAGAAACAATTGATTGGAATGCTCTGTTATCTGTCACTTTAAATCCCTCTCTCCAGCAGCAGCAAGGGAGCGAAACCCAAGAAAAGCAGCTACAGAAAAAAAAGGGAAAACAACACACTCTGATTACAGTTCTGAATTCATGGATTAGAAAATAAACATTTTAGTATTAATAGGCTGTCCTCAAACAGCATGAAACTAGGTAACTAAATGACATTAGGAGAAAAGCATTTTGATACCCATATTTTAGAAGTATAAATCTCCCAGTGTAACCAAAAATATAAGTAAGAACACTGTCAGAATTTAAAACATAATAAGTCTGTTGTGTTAAAGGCTTGGGTTTGTGAAATTAACTTTTTATCTGATATAAAAGAGAAAAATGGTCATTAATGTACTATTTAACTCAGAATGCTGAAGTCTGAATAATTTTCTCAACTGTATCTCAAGCATTTTACAAACAACAGATTATGTGGTCCTAGTGGTAGTTTATCCAAAGTTTTCCCTTGCTTAAAACAAGATAAGCATCAGGTAATTCAATCAGTGTGAACTCTGACCCTCCCTGGCTCCAATGCAAACATCCCAGTCCTGCAGTACACCTGCATTCAGCTCAGTGCTGGGGCTGAGCCAGGATAAAGGCTGCATCAGAGAATTGTTGAGGCTGCTTGTGGAGATCTCCTACTCCTTCTGGAGAACCACTGAATAGGCTACAATGGGACACTGAGTAACCTGAGAGATCTGTGTGTTGATTTGCAAATAACTCTTTGTAAGAGGTAATCAAAATGCAAATTTTCTAAAGAAAGATAGTGATGAATTTCCTAAACTTCCTATTAAAAAAAAAAATAAAATAAAGGCCTGTGCAGATCACCTTTTATCTGAAAATACATGAAGAAGCTGATTTATATTGCTGAAATAATAATTAATTATTAATTTCATCTACCCCAAAAATGCAAAGCTATCTTTCTTCTTTTCCATATCAAAAAGACAAAAAGCTTGGAGATATGGATCATATACAGATTCTGCCTTGCAATATACATTCAAGGTTAATTTGAAAATTAGCTACTGAGGATTTTCTTAGACAAATCTATATAGAAAGCTTTCAAACCATGTTGTATTTAAGACTCCCTAAACTTGCCATGACTATAGGGCCTGCACAGGTCAGCCAAAGGGAATATAGCCAGGTGGCTATGGCAGTGTCAGAAATTTATCTCAATTGTATTGCATAAAATAAATGATAGTTAGGAATGGAAAAATGTGAAGTCCTGCAGAGAGTAGAGCTAAAACCTAAATCTCTGTGCTATTTTCAAGTTTGTATAGCTGTGATGAATAGAAGACAGTCTGGCATGTCAGGGTTTTCTGTATGACTGATAGTGTTAAGAAATACTTCCTCATCCCTGGCTATGCAGGAACATTCAGCTTTAAAAGAAAAATAACGTCTTTCATTTGCATATTCCTCTAATCTTAAAGTCGAAATAACTTAAATGGAATTTTGACGGTACCTCACATTTAGTATCTGCGACGCAAAAGGCATTTAAGAAGTAAGAAATTACACAAAGACCTGGAAAGTAGGCTTTTTCTTCCCTAGCAGAAACTTAAATATTTCTCTTTTTTAGTGCTCTGTCCCTTCTTGTCCTGATTTGCATTGTAACTGGAATGACATGCCAACATGCTCCTGATCAATGGCAGTCCTCATTCCTGATACTGGCCTAATTTTTGGTTGTCCTTATCTGACAGAATAATCACTGCTGTTGCAGCTGAGCTTCAGGACTCTTGTAACATAGAGATTACTTACTGTTAAAAGAACAAGGTCCTAAATCAAAACAAGTGTCTGTAGACATTGTAGGCTGAAATACATTCAATCTAGTGTACAGTGTTTTTGCTTTGCTGTCTGCATTCTCAGTGAGTTGTTTGTAATTGTTCTTAGGTTTGGAGGTGGATTTTTTTGTTTGGTTGGTTGTTTATTTTATCTGATGGTTTTCTTTTCAACGGCTTTGTGAAATCAGTCTTTCATAGCTAGCACCTTTTTGTTTAACTTTGTTTAAATATTTCATATTTTAAATATAGCATGTTAATAATTATTTTTCAGTTGTGAATGGGAACAAGTATAACTGAATGCATTATTCAAGAACAACATCTGATCTTATTTAATATCATGTAACGCTTTGCTTGTTCTTGCTCTTTTTTTCATGTAGATGCAATATAGTTTGCTTGCCAAATGTGTACAAGTACATTTCTCCCAAACAAGCTGTTCAGAAACGTTATTAGCCTAAATATCTTGTCCTGAATTTTTTAAAACATGTTTCTTCTAAGTCAATCATAATTTTTTTGTGCATCAGTTATAGTAAGCTATTTCAGAAACGGTTCTGCAATAGAATCTACCAAAATATGATCAGGAAAAAATTAACCTGCTAAGTTAGTGACCTTTTTTTCTCCTTGATTTTTAAGCTGCCCACTGAGCTTGCTTGAATCTCTCTCTTAAATATCTCTGGGGTCTGAGAACCAAATGTTTTAGAGTAGCTGGATGCCTAGGGATTTATGGTTGTGTGGCTTTCTAAGAGTATTTAGGTGTATGCGATAACTCCAATGACAATCACAAGGAATTACAAAATTATGTCCTCCTGAAAATTCCACAAGATGACTTTTTACTTTCTTGAGATCTAAATTTCTTAGTTTGTCTTGTACAAGTTGTGATGCTGGCAGTAAAGCTCAGATCTAGGCTTTCACCAGCACAGATCTGAGCAGCCCCAAGAGGGGTTATGGCAGGTGGGTTTGCCTCAAAATAAGCTGTCCTCTCTTCTGGGAATAGCTGACATTTCTGCTACTGAAAAAGTAAGCTTTGTTTGTACAGAAAACACAAAACTTGCTTCTTACTCTCCATCTCCAGACCCTTAGTGCTGATTCATCTCTTTTCTGTCTCCTTTCTGGTTCAACCAGAGTCTTCATTCAGTAGACAATTGCTGCCTCATCCTTCAGTCACTGTTGGAGTTGCTCTTTCTCACTAGCAACAATTTTTGATACACTCCTTGCCCTAGGAAGCATATGTATAATTTCATGTTAGATGCCAAGCTCCTTAGGGTATACAGACTGTTATTTTGTCTATATAAAAAATGCCTTTTTTTTCATTCATGGCCCTGTAAATATGGCTGGCAATACAATGCAGAGGTTCAATATTAAGAACTGTGATAGCATACTGGTAGAATTTTGTGTTTCTAAATATGATCAAAGGATCACTTTTCTGAGCAGTTCTGTGCAGAGAAACCACTATGTCAAAAGCTTCTGTAAATACACAGAATATCCTTTCTTTCCTGGCTTTTGTATTTTTCTGTCCTTTTGTATCAGGCTGAGGCAAATTTAAAGCCTACTATAAATGCACATTATTTGTTTTCTCTTTATAAGGATGGGAGCTGTATGTTGGTCCGTGACCTAAATGCTGGCCTGTAGAAATCATTCAAGTAAAAATAGGGTCTGAATATCATGAGCCTGGAACATCTGTGACCATATCTGAAGCTAATTTTTTTAATTAGGCAAAATAGCAAGTGGGATGTGCAGCCAGTAACCTTCCTCAACATATCATAATGCTTTATAGGCAATTTCATACTCTGTGTGCTCTTCTTTCCTCTCCGTTGATAGCAATTTGGGTTGGCTGTGGGATGCAATGTACAAATAAACATGCAATCACAATACACAGTGTGTAAATTTGCTTATAAAAGTTGCTGATGAAAGAGGTATCTAAGTTAACCTTTTCTATACAACTCATATGAATAACCTGTTGGTGAGAAGTGCACCTCACAACACCAGTGGTACTTAAATAATGCAGTCACAACTACATTTCTGTTTGAATTTTCTCCCAGATAAATGAGTAATACAGGTAAGTAATACAGTGAGGGAAGTGTTCTGGTAAAACAGATTATGTTTTTAAATAATTCTGAAGTTGTTACTTGCTTCAGTTAACAAGCAATCTCCTGTGAAATGTTAAGACCTTAAAGTTGGGTTAATTAGGTGTGTAGATCACACGACACAGAAAAAAACAGCTCAATGTGTTTACTTCTGCGTCTCAGATTTATGCTGTGTGTAATAGTCACTGGATTCTGAAATGTTGACTTGATGATTATTTCTCACCATTATACCACTATTTGTTTTTCTCAGTATTTCTTTCTGTAAACTAATTTGGTGCAATGTTTAGAGAAGAGACACACAAAAGAAGTGCAAGCACAGTAAAGCTAATTTGTTTAAATTTAGAACTGGCTGGGAAATTTTCATTTTTCTTTTATTAGAAAAATAGTGGTTTGTAGAAAACAAAAATGATTGCTTCAATTCAAACAATCACCCACTAAGGAAAGAATAAGAAAGGCTTTATAAACTGTTAAATAATAAACATTTCAAAGTAAAAGGACTATGTGCAGGTCAAGATCTCCTCCAGTATTTTGAATTAAAACACAGCCAACCTATAAGTATGAACTAAAAGTTAAGAATTTAAAAATTATTTCTAAAATCATACAAACTTAGATTGATATGATTAAACCTAGGAAATTTTAAATTAAAAGAAACAAACAAACAAACAAGCAAACAAAACAAAACAAAACAAAACAAAACCAAAACAACCAACCAAACAGTTATAAACTTTTACCAGTTCTAGGTATGAAGGAATAAAAATATCAAGAAAAGCATCAGATGATAGAAAAATGTGTCTTGCATACAACACCTCCAAAAGATCCTAATGGTGCTTATAAATTGGAGCAAACAGGGAGGGGTTCAAGGTCTGACTCAAGCTCTGCATCAACCTCTATATTAGACCCTCTTCCCAATTTCTGTATTAGACTGTCTTCCCAATTTCTGTATTAGACTGTCTTCCCAATTACTGCCCAGGGAAGTTTTTACTCAGATGTCTGCAGTTCTGTATTCCGAGCACCCAGTTTTGCCTAATTTTGCTTCTCCGTTTTCATTAATAAACTTCCTTGGTTTAGAACAACTGATTCAGAATCCTTCTTTGTGCTGTAACCCAGAAACAAGTGTTCCAGAGAGCATGCATCTGAGCATCTGAGCTGGTGCATCTGCGCTACAGCTGGGCTCTACATTTCCATGCCTCCTTCCAACACGTGGGGAGAGCTGGGACTGCAGAACAGAAATCCAGCATGGCTATTTTCCAGTGGCGAGATGCCCAGGACCTGACAACACTAAGCTGCTTGGCAGAGGCCTCCAATTTCATTGGAGTCAGGCCTGGCCTTAAAATCAGGGAGCTGATCACATATCGCTACCATCTCCCTGGCTCCAAGACTTACTGATGGCCAAAGAGAATGTGACACTCCCCTTTTCCATGGGTCTGATCAATCATGATTAACTCTGCTAATTGGGCTTGGGCTGCAGAGCTGTGACGCTGGTGGAAATGATCAGAACCAGACCCATCAGCCATTTTGGTCGTAATTTTCTTTTGCATAAATGCAATTTCGCATTGCTTATTTAACATGCTGCTCTCTGTCAAAACATGAAAAGTGTCCTAGCATATGAGATGTAAAGCTGACTTGAATTAAAAAAAAAATAAATTTAAAAGAAATTCTCCCAAGTCTAAGAAATAAATCTTGTAAGTCTTTACTCTTTGGGACTTCTTGCTTGTATAGTGTTTAGAGTAATTCCTGTTGAAAATAATTTACAGGCTCAAACCCTATTGCTTCAACCTCTCATTCTGATCAGGGGAGGGAGCAGAGCATTTCTGTGATGAACATGTTAATCTTTTGCACAAAATATGCAACATGCATGCATGTGAAAAATTCCTTGATGTTATTTATGCCTTCCATTTTATTTAAGTATATTATACTCTCACAGTAAATACACATTTATCCTAATTTACTTAGGATATTGTCATCAGTTGCAGAAATACCTGCATGATGAATTTCCCCAAACATACTGTGCAAAGAGCATTCCTCAGAGCTAAACAAGGACAGTCACTGATTTTCTTTGCTAAGATTACAAGCAAAGAACTAGAAGGCAAAATTAGCAGCCAGCAGATGCTATTGAGGGCATCCATTGGCTACAATTAGACTACAGAACACAGTCAGATGGATGCTGTTCTGGGCAACTGAAACATGTACATGATTAAGGAGTTTTCCTTATGTACCTCTTCATAGGAAACAAGCACTATGAATTAGAGATATTTTGAAGATCATTAATAAATCAGTCAATAATACAAAATGTTTATCTGCAATCTGTTTTATTAGCTGCTGTCATTCTTGAAATGCTGGTGGTTTTCTTACCACTCTTTTAATACAAGCATTTCTATTGAATTGCCTGAATTTTCTTTGGGAAATCATGGTTCCTGTTCTGGTAAGAGGATGATCCCATAAAAATGAAGCTTTGCACTGATAAATTCATATGAAACAAGAAGTAAAAGTGGGAAAAGAACACTGATGTATAATATCACAATATGGTCATTGGGGGCTAAATTAAGTGATAGCCAATGTACATGATAGTGGTTTAATTTCTGTTTTTTTACAAGGTGAAATAATAACTGTACCACTAGGAAATTCTGTATTCCTTAGAAGCAACTGCATTCTTTGACAAATTGTAATTATGGAAATAGCCAAGGGTTTTAGGACTGTTCAGAATAACTAAAGGGCACCATGAGACAACACAAGATTTTTTTCGCATCTTGGCAGTTTTTATGGATAAGTCAACTAATTTCATCGGTCTCATGGTTTAAGACTTCTTTGCTTGGTTTATCCTAATATTTGTAGAAATCTTGTAAATTTTGAAATGGAAAATTTACTTTATCACTTCTGTTCTACCTTTGATGTATGTTGGTGGTGTTGTAATTTTCATAAATCACATTTTATGGATTGCGATGAACAAAGAACTTCCATGCATATTGGATATAAACAATATAAAAATAAAGATAAAAAATTTAGTGCACATGCTCAGAATGGTTGGAGAGAGGGTAGAAGAAAATTAAAAAGAAAAGGAGGAATGGAGAGGATGAAAATTTCAGTTCTTTTGGTCATTCTGCTCTCTCTAAAATGTGTTTTCCTGTGAATTTCACAAAGCTGTTTTTTTATTGATGTAGATTACTTTTTTCATGAATCATTCAAAACCTGCCTTTTGAAGAAGAGGATATGCATATTTTAATGCATACAATGAATTGTATCTTATATTAGAATAGCACATTCTTTCCATTTTTCTCTCTACCAGTGTTAAAAAGGGGAAAACGAAATGACTAATTATATTAACAGGAAAATGAGAAATAAACAAAACAGCAATGAAATAAAATGCAGTCAGGAATTTGTTTCATTAGGATCTCAGTAACTTCTGTAGATTTTAATACATTATTCTCTATTAATGAAATGTTTCAATGAGAGAAAATGGGACTAATTCTGCAAATAAGAACTCAGTACCTGAATTTGGGTATTTCCTTATATTCCTTTTCCTACTTCTGCATTTTATCACCACAGCAAGAATTTTAATCCTGGAAGCAAAGCACAAGAATAAGCAGTAAAATTGCTGCTATTTTTGATTTTCTAATAGATTTCCTATGTGGACAAGTCATATATGATCTGATTCAGCAACCTTGACTTACACAGTGTTCACACCATTAATTCTATCAATATTAACAGGGCTGCTCATGCACATAAGAGTTACTCACATAAAAGGTGCAAAACCATGCTGTAATTCTTTTGTATTCCTTTTTCCTGGCTTCTTCTTGTAATAGGAGTATGGCACCATTAAATGTGTCCAATTTTTAATAGACTAGGTGTTTGGTAGAAGTGCATTTTTATCAGTAGTTTGTTTCAGAAAATGGAACAATGGGCTGTGACATTTATGGGTTTAGAATTTTTGTTTAAGAACAGTGTAGATAATAGCACAAAAAAATGATAGTGCTGATTTCCAACTTTCAGGAATTAAATAGCTTTGATTGCCTCAAACCCTTAGTCCCTGTTCAAATTCCCTCAGAAATATTATTTTGCTGCAGGAAACAAAATTGTACTATATTAAGAAAACAAAGTCTTTTCTCTTCCTTTTAAAACAATACTTCCCTAAACTCTTGTTTGTAAATGCAGCTTTCTAAAATTAAAAAAAAAAAATAATTATGGTTCATTTTTTTTAGTTACATGACTTTTCTAACATGAAAAATAAACCTGCCTGCAAATACCTTCAGAAATAAAAACCCTGCATGTACAGTATGAAAAAAAAAAAAAAAAATNATGACTTTTCTAACATGAAAAATAAACCTGCCTGCAAATACCTTCAGAAATATAAAAACCCTGTATGTACAGTAAGAAAAAAAAAAAAAAAGATAAAAGATCTCTCAAGAGTAAAGTAGCTGAAAGCCATCATGGGATCACTTCAGGTTTTTTGTTTTCTTATATTTCAAAAGTGTGACATTTTGAAAGGAATGGCAGTGAATGAACTATCAGATAAAGGGATGACTTCACTGTGAAATGAGTGTAGTCATTGTACTCAGAAAAAGAAAGGGTTTTTTTCTCTTTTTTTTAAAAATGTGGCTAATCTTTGTTATTTAAAGAACCCTGTTAAGTTTTGGAAGTTAAGTGCAGTGCTTACTCCTTTTTCTACCTCTGATTGGGAACTGGCCATCCATATTTTGGAGGGTTAGGAAATATTTTAAATGCAGTAAAATGAAAAAGTGCCTATTTCTTTTAAAATGCTTCTATTCTTTTTTGTTATACATTATACATCAGAGTGATATTTGAAGGCAGATTTATTACACACCCTAGCAGAATGCTTTGTACATTTATAATGCAAAGCTTTTATCTAAAGTTCAGAGCATTATTTTAGAAAGAAGGTGTATCGTATCTGTGAGACAAGTGCTACTCCTATTGAAAAGTGTCCATAGGAATTGAAAATGTGTGATAAAACTGATAGTCAAGGAAGAGCTGAAAATGAAATCTGTATCGTTTGCTTACTGTAGTGCTGCTTTTTGAGCCTTGCTCTCCTGATCTAATTGAAGATGTTCCTGCTCATTGCAGGGGGGCTGGACTAGATGACCTTTAAAGGTCCCTTCCAACCCAAACTGTTCTAGAAGAATCAAGTCTGACTGCTTGGTTTGAGGGTTATACACAATTTAATACAGTAAAACTAATTTATATTGTAGGCAAATATTGAATCTGTTAGAATTTGTAAATCACAGAATATCTTCAATCGGGAGGAACCCACAAGGATCATTAAAGTCCAGCCCCTGGCCCTGTACAGGACAGCCCCAAGAATCACAGTAAAATTATAATAAAAATATTTAATCTCATTCTGGTTGAAATTATTTCGCATGCCCTTAGCACATGAAAAATTGCTATTGTAAGGAAAGAGGTCTGTTCATGAGAGGAGACTAAGTTGTTTTTTAATCCTATATTGGCAATTAATGACTGGAATTGCTAGAAATAAAAATGTTTGTACAATCGATCTCCATCATTTAAAATGGCAGGAAGTTTGACACCATGTGGTTTTGAAAATGACATCTAATCTGCCTTCCCTCATACCTGTATTTTCAAATATCACTTGTCACTCTGTGTTTTGTTTTGTTTTTATTTTTTTTTTTTTTATGTTCCTTGAATAATTTTGAAGCAGCTTATAGAACCAGTTTTTGCATCTGAGCCCTTCATTCTGTGCCCATGGTCATTGCTAAAGGCAGGAGTCAGGCCACTGGCTTAGGGCTTGGAGTGCAGGGGCGGTTTTTTTTAGTACTTCTTCAGTGCATTCAGCACTGAACTGAGAAGCCCAAATTGGGTTCTCAGAGCTCACCAGCAGTTCCATTCTATAAAGGAATAAATGGAGTCATACCCTGCTAAGTAAAAAGTGTGCAACTAAATGGTTAAATTCTTTTTGATTAAACTTAGTCATCTTTAATAAGTAAACGTTACCATACCAAATAATTCTTGAATATTATTAAATCTAAAATTTTCTATGAATAATATTTCTTGAGGCAAAGCAAAAATTACATTCATAAGGTATTTTTTCCACTAACACATTTAAATAGAAGTCACCTTTTCCTTTGTATACTTTATGACCACTTGACACTTCTTTAGAAAGTCACCCCTGTCCACAAAGAGAGATAACACGTTGGTGTTAAAGCCAAATACAGAGATCCTAATCTGTGTTAGGCTTTTATTACTGGAACTGAAAAATCATCAGTATTTCATGTAGTGATTATTTCAATGGGACTATTTGTGAAGTCACAAACTACTCGGTATTTAAGTATCCGAATTTGGATTCCCTGGCTGACCATCTTCTATATCGCCAACTGTGATAAGATTCCATGAATCTGAAATGGTGTAGGACACAAATGTATTCTCTTTTTTCCTGCTTCTCTCAGACCAGCTGCCTTCTGTCAGGCCATACTGATGAGACAAGCAGGGGAATGCCCACCTTGGAAATACTTCTAAGAGACCCTCACAGCTTCTGTTTTAGATTAGGTTTTGAATTTCCTATTAGCTGTGGAATGGTATCAGCATTTGGAGAGTTTATCATACATGCCATATGGCATGGAAACTTAGCAAAATTTGAAAAGCTGAGGAAAGTTGTCTGAAATGTTACCAGTGTGCACAATGTGGACTTTAGCATTAAAAGAGCTGGTGATAAATCTGAGTGCTGACATGTTTATGAGAACAGCAGGTATATGAGATCACCAGTGTTACACAGGCACAGACACAGAGAACATAAACAATTGGAACTCCAAGTAAGACAACTTCATTCCAGGAATACTGTCAAGTGCTTTACCAATGAGCATATTTAACTAGTAGGAAAAAATAATTAGAGCTGTGACAACTCCTTGTCATAAGATTTAAGTACAAGAATAAATGTCTTCCTGAAGGAAATGTAACCCAAACATCACTTACCTTGATGGACCTGTTGCCTCTGTGATGTAAAAGGGCTGGCTGGGATGGCCACAGCTGGCTCAGAGTAAAGGGCAGAGCTAAGTTTCCTACCACCTCCATTGATATTGGTATCTTACTTTCCTTTTGATTTAGCCATAATGGATTTCTTTATTCTAGTGGAAGAAATCATTTCAGTTTACTTTATGAAGACAGATATATTTTCCTCTTTGTGCTCCTAAAACGTGAATGTTTTAATACTAAAACCATTACTAATTACACACTTATTAGCACATTTCCAATACTTAGTGTAGTATTTGGGCATAAATTAGTGTCCATGTTCTAGGGAAATATTTGGTTTGTTCTTCTTTCCTTATTTTGAAAACAAAAGCACAGTGGAAGGGCATAACACATGCAGTGATGTCAGAGCGATTACTCTCCCACAGTGTTCTTTAAGGGACTGAAAAGAATTTCTGGTTTTTGTCACACCTACCCATATAATATATTCTATATCAGGCAAAATGTTCATCCTTCAGCAGTGCATTTATGTCCTTCATAAAGTTTTATACTTGATTCGAAAGTTTCAAGACTCTGTGTGATACAGATGGTTCAAACCCCACTGATAATTCAATGTCTGGTTAGCTCTAAAGTAGACCAAAGACCTGGTAATTAATGTCCTAAGAGACCTGAAAAAGCTTATGCACACATTTCTAGATACACTCGTATTTGCTGTCAGTGTTCAAACACTTTCAGGAAACTGGACTGTGATTTTGAGCATATGTTTCCTGTTCCCTAATCAGTAATCAGGCCCACCAAGGGCCACAGGCTGGCCTGGAGTGAAGGCTAGAAGGTAAAGCACTGATTAAGGATTCTAGTTGAGATGTAGTTTGATCCATCAATGGGTCTTCATATCTGGTGCTCAGACAGATTTAGAAGAAGAGGTGGATTTCTGAAGCAAAATAAACAAATCCTTCATAAATGGAATGAAAGTTTCCATCTAATGGGCTGATTTTTCAGTATTTATATAAACAGCACAACTGCTTACATTTTAAATATAGATGAAATTAAAGGAGCACAGATCTAATAGTCAAAACTGCTCAGATTGATTTTAGTTGTTACTGATATGTGTGTTGGGTGTATGGATCTGTAGAGGAGCTCATCACTGTCAGCAAAGGAAAACATTCCTATCTTTTAGCCCCTTCCCTTCTTGCCCACACCAGACATTGCCTTTAGTCTCACAGTTCTTTGTGATATAAACCATGGAAACTCAGAACAAGTATTTCCATAACTTGCAGTTTCCAACAGAAGCAATGGCAAAGCGACCACAAACCATGACAAGGATCAAGCAGCATCTGTTATAAACAGCATCATAACAAATAGCAGTAAGAGAGAAATGGGGCAATAAAGAACAGCTCCATTAACACCCACAGTCTGAATCTTCCAGTCCAACAGAAGGCATGTTTTGCAGACAAACACAGAATGCCTTCCAGGATGCTCTGCAGAATCCAGTCATACTGACAAAAATGTTTATAGAGCAGTGATCTGGTAGAGAAATGTTTACAGTACTTTGCTGAACAGAAAAAAAGAAATTCTTTCCACAAAGACTGCAGGCTTTGACACCTTGACATACACACACGAATCAGTAAGATTTGTAATAGGCAAATTCTGTAATGTTGGAATTTCAAAGCTGTGCAGGTTATTCACTGGGAGACTTGTAGGGCCCAGGATCAGATTCACAGAGAGCAGTTTAGGTCCACTTTCCCTGAACTTCCCATTCAGGTCCATCTATCTTTAATGAAAATTAATAATTTAATCTCCATGTTACTTACACATTATCTCCTTCAAAAGGTACCAGTCACTAGCCCATGGGTCAGATCACAGTCTTTCATTTCATATTATATTAAGGCAGTAACAATTTCAGTTCAGATTTCAATATGATATAAAGTTTTTTGTCTATAATTTTTGTTGTTTTTCCTGTCCTAAAAGATAATGGCAATCATTTATGCTCAGATGAAAAACTATATCTTCATCTATGGCTTTTCTTATCATAATATATGAAAGTGGCAAATACAATCTATATGTAATAAGTACAGTGTGAAACTTCACAAAGTCCTTATGATTTTGTGTCATTATTCCTGTCATATATTTCTCTCTTTTTATTGTAGGAATATTTTTTATTTAGTGTGGAGTTTTTTTCTTCTCCTTTTCTTATTCTCTTTGATGACTGAAAGTATTCTGCTGCCTAAAATACAAAAATAGTTTGTGGTCTTTTCAAAATGTTGATTTATATTCAAACATATTATTTTTTTCCTGTTTATCTCCCTCTTTGTTTTTCAGTCACTGAATGGCTTGAGATTTAAGGTGCATGTATGTACTTGTGAAATTAATATAACTGAGCAGAGCATACACAGATCCTTTCCCTGAAATATGGTAAAGTTTGTGCTGTTGACATTTCATATCATGTCTCTGTTCTTGTTCTTAGAGGATAACACTTCCCTTATCTTCCCAAAATACAAATTTACTTCTGTACTTCTAGGTATATTTATTTAATTTTGCTTTACTCCTGCTTGAAAATAAATCCCCTTAAAATTCTTTGTGAGGGAAAACTCTGAGGAAGCCCAGCTGGTTGGCAGCTGTGAGCCAGGGAAGCCTTTGAATGTCAGAATTAAGGACAATCTGATTTCCTTTGCTACACACACAAGAAGCTTTGGGTTTACAAAGAAAATCTAGAAAGAAATAAATGAAGAGAGCAAATAAGCAAGCTTTCAAGTGCAGGAAGTTTCTGGTGAAGTAAACATTTGGCTATTTCTTGGCTCACTAGCTAAATTTAAAGGAGGCAAATTAAGTTAGGAGGAAACTTGTAGCTCAGTCCTATGAGTAGGCAGCCACAGTTCTGGACTGGAAAGGAAAGCAAATGAGTTTCAGATAGAAGCCTGTGAAACATAATTTCACTTGCACACCAGTCAATGTCTATTATGTTGGAATAAATATTCCTTGAAATGTTTTATTTTTAGATATTTCATTGATAGCCAAAATTTTCTTATAGTAATTTAAAAATAAAAATTAAATCTTAAGATATTCCAACGAAAGGGTTACATTATTAAAACATTAGAACAATCTAGAACCTGAATATCTCAACTAAACATTACTCTCAGCAACTGAAGTATTTCTAAAACAGTGAATTTTGGTGGAGTCTAAAATCCTACATGGAGCCAGGTGGAGGAATACAGGAGTAAATTATCTGCAGATGGCAGGCAACAGGCAGTGGACTTAAGTAGATAGGAAAATTAGCCAAATTTACAGCATCTCTAGAATGCTTATCTTTGTAATAATGAATGCAAAAATGTGTTGAATATGCAAAATGGATAAACACGTAATTATACTGAGAGTCCTGGCAAACACAGTTGTGGAGATTTTAAAGATTCACTTAGTAGAAACAGGACCACATGAAGCCTTGATATTTCACTTTAGAGTACTCTTTCAAGCACCTCTTCAAACCACTAGGAAATACATGAAGAAATGCAAGAGCTCCACCAGATCAAAGTAATGATAGCTACTGATTTAGAACAGTAAGTGAAACCAGGCACTAGGACCAAAAAATGCTCAGCATCACTGTTCACTGCTTATACAATAGAAAGTGACATGCAAGTAAGGAGAAAAATGCCTAGATTCTAAAGAGTGCACAGGATCCTGAAAGTAGAAAGAAAAAATTTCCCATGATCTCCGATTAACATTTTAATAGAATAAAAAAAATCTTTCAAAGGATAAATTGTATAGATGACGCATTACAGTTTGAAAAATATTTTGTGACTACAGAACACAGAGTTTCATTATCATCCATCAAAGAAGAAACAAAGTGTACACAGAATATTCATCAGTACACCTGCTGCATCTATTGCAGCATAGGTGACTGCCATTAAGAAAAATAAGGCTAAGTGCAGATCTCAGCCCACTTAAGCATGCATTGTATGTGACTGGAGATATCCTGAGTTACTCACCCAGCACAAAAGTACTCACTGTTGGGGCTGAGTTTCAACATGCAAAGCTGGAGAAAGCATCCAATGACTTCTCAAACTGTCTTGTACTTGAGACTTTGTGGGTACCATTCCAGATTCCCTAGTAAACACTGAGCCAGAAAATTCAACAAATCCTTCATGTGGAGGCAGGTCTTTACATAATTCCATACATACTGATATTTAAATTTGCCTATGAATGACACTTAGCTTGTTGGGAAAAGTGGTTTTCATAGGGAGCACATCCAAGATCATATAATCAATGTGTAAATTCTGTAACAGCAGTCAGTGAGGGAAAAGAAGCTATGTGGAAATAGAGTCAACAGAGTTGATGGAAACAAGCCTTTTTGCTAACATGAAGATAATTTTGTGTTTTAAAAGATTTTGGCTTAGCATTCAAAATACATGAGGGACCTGTGAAGTCATATGCGAGTCAATATGCATGAAGAAACCACACAGACTTTATGTTTAGAGATAAGAAGAAACACAGAACCTCAACCTGGAAAACTCTGGAAGACTTTGATTTCCCTCACTTCTAATCAGTGTAGCAAACAATTACATAAATCTGTGAAGAATTTATGCAGAGAACAATAACTGGAGAATTGACATCTAGAAACTGAAGATGCAGGCTTTCAACTTACAGTGCAGACACACAGGCTACAACACACTTTATACACACAGGATAATTTCAAGCAGTGGATGCTAACTTGATACACATTCTCCTGCCTTCCCCAAAACAAAAAGGATAACATAAATTTAAGAATAAAAGCGTAGCAGAATTAAGAAATATTTCTCAGTTATGAAGACTGATAAAGAAATTCAGAACTGATATATTGCTGTTTTCTTCTCTTTTACCCTTTTATTTAAAGTGGCAAAAGGGGGTTTTCTAAGACATAAACCCCTTCTTTTTCTTGTTTTTTGCTCCCTTTATTTGATCCTTACCTTTTTCTGAGTATCAACACATTTCTCCATTCCTTCCATAGCTCACAGTGGATGCATCCCCATTCTTCCCTGCAGGAAATACTTTAAAGACCTTAACAATCATACTGTTGTCAATATGCAAAAAGATAATGGTTATTCACCTTTATCACATGAGTAATGAGAATGACTACTAAATCAGATTGCATAAACAAAGCTTGGTTCAAGCTTTCATTGCTGATGGTTTGGTCTTTATCATATCAGACAATACCTTAAGACCTCTAAGCTGACACAGCTACCAAAATTGTATAAAATGTGTAAGAGTAGGAATGGAGAGAATATAAATAACCGTCTTTACCATCTTAGAAGAGTGGGATCTTCTCGAGATTGAGAGAGTTTGCAGTATTTCATTCAGGCAGTTTTGGACCATTCAAAAGATTTAACTACAGACCTTAAAAGAAAACAATTTTCCATTTGCCTAAAAACCAGAGATGCTGGTGTTTTAATCAAGTATTTTTTGTGCCAGTGGTCTTAAAATGAAATATGCTTTATGCTTAGCTACCTTCCTGGTTTAGAAGCTGTCATTACTTGTCCTTAGCAAAGGTGCTCCAGTTATGCATTCAATTGTGCCTGACATTCAGAGAATCCTTTTACTGTCTTCCCAAAGTCCTTGATTGTAGTCATCACTAATTTCTACTGGTTATAGAAGTATTATAAAGGTTTGTGAGTCTCAAATCACAAATGTATTTGAAATAAAAAGCCTTCCTCTCTAAGATTCACCCTTTGCCTCTCTAGCTATGGAACTACTTGGGGACCAGCAGATTTCACAGAAACCTGACTTTAGTGTAGGAAGGATCTTCAGTAAAAGCATCCTTTTTCCATTTTTGATGTACTGCTGAAAGAAACCAGAAATGGCGGTTCATAACTTGTGTTTCTGAATCCAGCACAGTACTAGCAGAGGTTAAGGAATAACCAAACTGAGGGACTTGACCATCCAGCAAAGCAAAAGAATTAAGTTACTAGTGTTTTCACTATCATTGTTGGGCTTTCTTTTAAGTTTATGTAAGCAAAAATGGCACACAACAGAGATTTCAGAAATGTGGATTTTATTGAGATTTATTTTGTAGGAAATTTTAATACAAGAGATTAAATGCAAAGTCTTGTCAAGTGAAAGCCTGTGAAACTGAGTTCCAATCACTGAGCAAAGTCTGATGGAATTGCTAATTAGATCACATATTTCTCCTTAGCTGTAGAACAAGGAATCACACCAATGATTCCACTTTTCATCTGCAGAATAAGTTTTCAATCCCTTTTGTAACCAGTTAGTACAGTACAAGGTACAAATTCCTACTGATGCTGAACAGAAACATTTATGTATTTATAAGCTAATATATGCCCAGGGAATAAAAAGCCTCCAACTTTTATTTTTCCGATATTTATCATCCATTGAAAAACAGATGGTAGGAGGTAAGCCAGGTTATCTCAGACTTCTTGTGATGGGTTCAGTGGCAGAGACCCAAACAGCCTCGTATGCAGCAGAATACCTATCCCACTGGCAGCCAGTTTTTTTCCACTTAACTCCTTTTTTCTGCTTGGAGCCAATCCAGCCCAGTTCAGCTCTTTTGTAGGAACTGAGGAACCAGTATTGATTTCCCATTTAAGCCAATCTTGCGTAAGCCCACCACTGCCTCCCTCGCTATGAATGCGGGAAGCGCTGGAGGAAACCAGCTGCAGCATTTTCAACACGCAAAATTGCTTCTTCGAGCTGGATGTGAGCTGAGTTGCAAATTAGAAAAATAAAAAGCGAAAATGGCAGCATAGATAGGCTTTCTTTTCAAGTCTGATACACATTCAGCACTGCCTTCCTAGAAAGGATTCTCAGAAAACAGGGAATTTGCTTGTTAGAGCGAAAGGAGAAGATTCTTATTATAGGCTTCAGTGCAGTTGTCAGCCAAGATAAAAAATCCTTATACCAAAGTGGCCTTAGAACAGTGAAGCAATGAGGGCTTTCAAAAAAAAAAGTCAAAATTGTGCGCTGCGGGTTTTTTTATGAAACTGTGAAAATCTGCTATAACTGTCTTTACTGAGTGTTTATGGATTTAAGCTGAAGACTGCAGTGATGCTTGAGGATTCTCAGGCTCTGTGTCATGAAAGTTTTGTTACCAGATTCTGAGTTTTCAGCAGGCGTCCATTGCAATCAGAGTGGAAAAAATATCTCCAGCATGGATATTTTTAGGGACTAGCAGTGAAGTCTTCCCATGTGCTTTACAGGACAAATAATGCTAATATCATTGATTCAAACTCTGTCCAAAGTCACTCAGCAATGACCCTCAAATATCAGGATGCAGTTGCTGAAAATTGAAATGTAGTTAGGTAGAAAATTAACAGTACTTTCTGAAGTATAACATAGAAATCAAGCAAAATTTTGAATTATGGATTGAAAGTCAAAGAGAGAATATTTGACCCCTACACAAAATTACCGAGATAGCCTAAAAATGATATTTTTAAAGTTCTCACTCAAAATGGCTTAGCAGCTCTCTGACCTAATTCACTCAGTCTCTGTTCTTAGCTGTTCACAGTCTCTAAAACGGGAATCTATATCTGGAGTTTGTCAGGGACAAATTGTTGGAAGCTCTTGCATGGAAACAGGATACTTCCTTCTTCTCCTGCAAAACACTTGAGGGTAACTATCTCCAGACACTCTTGTTCCTGATTTTCATGGAGAAACAAGCCACCAAACCTAGATCATGATGGTTCCTGCCCCACATAAACACCAGCAGTGAAGTGAGATTAGTCCACTGTGATTAATAAAGACTGAAAGGAGACAATCTGCAGCAGCCTGATGGATGGAGTAATTTCAAATTGTACCACATGGATGTAAGAAACCAAAAACGACTGCAGCTTCCTGACCCGGCCTTTCAGACTGTTTGCAGCCTTAGGAACAAAGGTGTGAGTTGCTTCTGCACAGAGGTTTTGACTAATGGGGAGAAAAAAACAGTTTTGATTGGTTTCTTTTTCTATACAGAAAGCAACTGGCAAAATGGAGTCAATTAGGATATTATGAAGCTTAGATGTCAGCAACTATATTTTTTAGTTAAGTGTTCTTTGTCAGAGAACTTTACGTAAGAAGATTTCCCAGGAGAAGGAAACTGAGAGTTAGGTGGATTATTTTCATGTAGTGGAATCAATAACTTGAGTTTCCTTGGTGAGCGGTCAGAAGAGCCAAGGTATCCACACCAGGGAATAATTAGCAGCCTAAGCTGCTGGTTTGATTGATGAGGCTGCTGAGTGATTATTTCTCCAATTTTCCCCAAGTTCAATTCTCATAGACTAGGGTCAGTGAAAAGAGAAGTTAATTTTATGTTATCAGGTACTGATACTCGGATTCTTTCTGTATTTATTACTATATCTTATTTGCATTTTTAAAGAGTGATCTGGAGACACTGCTGAGAAGGTAAAAGACTTTACAGGGATTTTTTGTGGGAGTTTTGCTGAATTTGTGGCATCTGGTAGACTTCAGGAAGAATGACATTACAGGTTCTGCCTAGCAGAAAAAGTACGAGGAGGAGGCAATAGAGAGAGTATTTGGAGAGAGTCAGAAACTTGTGGAAGGAGGGATGAACATCAGAGCTTTATTTGAGATGTAGTGCCCAGTGAGAGAGAGGAAAGGAACAAATGTCAACAGGAGCAAACCAACCTTTTGCTTTTTAATGTAGTCATAAAAACTTACGTGCAGATAAGGAATATTTTAAACAGTGCCTCAGATAGGAAATGTCATTCACATCTACTGGAAAAAAAAAAAAGCCTAAAAAACCCTGATGCCTGGGGCTATGCTAATTCTTTAATGTGATGGCATTCCTGTTCTGAGAGCTCTGTAAGCTCTCCAGGCTGCCAAGCATGCTTGGTGCCCATGTCTTCAAGCACTATTCCTGCAAAGTTCCTGAGTATATTTTCATTTTAATGGGTTCTTAAGTCAAGCATCTCTGGCAAAGCTTCCTAAAAAATGAGTGAGAGCTCATGCAAGGGACAATGACATTCTTTAATATTTACTACACTAAAAATAGCTTTTAAAAACAATACACGGCATACAGAATGTTCTCCTTGTTCAAAAATGGTTGTTTTTAAGGGCATTTGATGGATTCAGAGAGCTCTTGGTAAGTACAGTTAATATATTTTCTCTACATATTCCTTCAGTACTAAAGAGCAAATTGCTTAATATGTAATTTTGAGTAAATGTTTCCCCAGTTACATTCACTCCCTCTTTCTGATATGCTTTATTCCTGCCAGAGTATTTTTCTCCTTTTAATATTTTCAGCAGGCTGGATTTATGAGCCTGTGAAAGCAAAGAATAGGAATCATCTTCTTCCAAAGCCAGCTGCACAAGTGAATATCTGACCGAGTCCTGAATGATGATCTTACAAAGAGAAGAGCACAAGAAACAAAATGAGACAAAACCACCTTCATTTTCCAAAAACTTAGGACAACATTGCACAAAAAGAGAGAGAGAGCAGCAGAAGAAAATTAGGGAGAGTGAACCCACAGTTTGTTTCATTTTTCATTCTAACATCATTCCAACTATAAAGAATGACAGTATAAATGATCAAACAACTGTTTGCTAATGCATTATAGATAGTCATACACAATATGGCAGCTTTATACTTGTATATTTACCCACCATGAATACAAAATATACTAAGAGTGACAGGTAATGTAGCCAAAGCTTCTACTCTCTGTAAGCATCTGTGTACTATGAATTATAAATGAGAGTCTTCTGTCCAAAGGTAGCAAGTAATGTAGATAATGCCATCTGAGTAAATGAATAAATGTGAAACAGATGCTTTTTGCATTCAGGGCACACAGGTACAGCCAGGAAGCCACCAGTACTGATTATGGGTGCTGGTGAGACAGCTGTTGTCTGTACCCAGTGCCAGGTGCATTCCTACCTGGGCTGTGTGGAGCCAGTTAAAAAGCCCTTTCTCTCTCTCCTTTTTAATAAGCTTCTAGAGGGATGAGGCTTCTTCTTATGTAGATTCCTCAGGCGCTTGTATTTCCTCAAGGCTTTCCTAAAAAACACAAATCAGCAACATTATTAGGAGAGTCCTGTATAAGAGGTGGTGAAATGAATCATTTGATTTTAAACAGTCATAAAATAGTTTTTCCTTGTTTTTTATGCAAGTGTCTTTGGGTCTGCCATTATTTTTCATATAAAAAAATATTTTGCCTCAACATGAGATTGCGTATCTTAAAAAATTACTGCTAGAAAGGCATTAAGAACATATTTTTTCCCCTTACATGTAAATTTACTTGCTTTATAAACAAAGAGACAGGAGCTTGGACTCCAGCTAGGGAATTGGAGGGTTCTTCTTGTCAGTACAGACAGCTCCCTTGATACCTAAAAGGTAGGCTGAACTCCCCAGATAAAATATTAAACCTAACAGCACTGACAATTTTCACTTGTGAGATACAGCTACTGCTATTCTTTCAGCTATTCATAAGTTTATATTGCTCTTGCATCTGTTTCTTTTCTGCCTAACCCTGGAGTTGTGCTGTGTCCATTTTCATGTGTGCTGAAGAAAAACTTTTCACTTGGAAGCAAAAAAGGGTCTCAGATCCATTTCCCCACAGATTTGTCATTCCCCAGTTACTTATGTCATGTACGGTTGGTAAAACAGTGGTTACCATGTGTGGAATGAAAGTCTATCCTAATGAAATTTTCAGAAGAAAATGAGCTAATGTGGTAATAAATACATTTCTTGTTTAGTCTGAGTACCTTGAATGATGCAAAACTCTCAGAAGGAAAAATTTCCAGGACTGATAAATATCTGTGCCTATTTTACAATGTAGTTTCACTGCCTCTTGCATAACTGAGCATTTTGGAGATTATAAAGTATAATCAGAGACTCACGTAAGGCTTTGGAAGAGCCTGACAGATAGCATACAGGTTCTCAGAACTTATTGAGATGGTATTTCAACCCTTAAGAGTATTTATGCAAAACTATCAATGCAGTTCCTTGCAGTAATTTCACAGCAAAACTACCAAGGCAGTCATTGCAGTAATTTCACAGCATTCCCTCAGAAGTTATTTTTCTTTCACACCAAATATCCCTAGCTCTTCAAGCTTTTTGACATATGTGTGGTCAGTCAGAAAGGGAGTTTGCCTGCCATTGACAGATTTTGAATTCATTTTGAGGTCAATCCAGATGATATCCTAAGAGGAATTCTTCATTTATACAGCTGTAATAGAGAACTGAGCTTTGTGATGCAAAAGCAAAGACTGAAACCAGGAGTACAGGTCCCACTCTCTACTTTCTTTTTTTCTTTTTTTCATTTGCTCCTGTGCAAAGTCAGAATAAAATACAATCATTGTTCCAATTTGACACATCTTCATCCCAGTTTTTCACTCTATTTACAGAGTGGAAATGACACCTTTGTGTGTGCAACAGTAAGAGAGATGCAATCCAACAGGGACAGCCAAACCATTCACTGTCCCTTAAATGACCTATTACTGCCATTGAGACATCCCAATATTTTTAACCTAGTAAATAAAGCAACTCCTTACCAATTACAAGTTTTGACTTAAAAAACAAGCAAAAATCAAACTATGCAACCGTGAAAGCCATAATTTTGCTTTCCAAACAGCATGATTTTATTTAGAATTATTGAATTTTAACCACAGAAATGTCAATAATCCACAGGTGGCTTGTTCCTATTTTCTTGTCCTTATCTTTCTTTCAGCAAGTTGCCCTTGCATTTATTTCAGTGTAAAATTTGGGGGAAAGAAGAAAAAGACTGTGGAGGTTTTTAAAATATTTGAGTAATTTGCGAAGTGATAGTTTCTGGCAATGAAGGTTGCTACCTTTGCCCAGGTCTCTCAGTATGATAAAATTGTTTCAGAATGTTAATTACTCAATAATCAGATTCCCTTGAAAATGAAACCTCAACTTTTACTAAAATATCATATTCCTAAATTATATCAGACCTGTAGTACAGTTTAATCAACAATTACATTAAAAGAGCTCATGCAGTCTACTTTTTAGAATGAGACTCTATTATTTCAAAAGAATTAGAAAAATATCTATGATGCATTGCCAATATGGAAATACTCATCCCATTGGCCTCTATTATCCAAAAGGAAATGAGAAAACACTTCCATTACATTTTGCAGTGATCCATGCCTTTCCCTTTTTAAGTCAATAAACTATATCTTTCACTGTAGCAGTTTGTGCATGTGTGCAAAAATGACCTTTTGCAGTTTGGCTGCTGAGACGTGCTGGGAGAGGTGACATAGGGATTGTAAAAAGAGATGCAAACCAGTTTATACTGCCAGGAATGTCCTACCACAGAGTAATAAAAAGAGGCCTGCAAAGCCTCTTGCTACATGCACTATTTTGTTGTTCTTTGCACCATGAGACAGAATTCCCTTCCTAAATCAGTCATCCCTAATTAGTTTAATCGAGGCTGATGCTCAAACCACAGAAAAATGTTACCAAGAGAAAGTGCCTCAAGTGACTCTTGGCCTCTGTGGCAGCACAGTCCCCTCTATCCCATCATATCACTACGCACAGCCTGGTGGAAAAACTCCTGGAAACCAACACGGATTCATAGAGGAGAGGGCATCAGGGGGGCACTCTGCACTCACTGCCTCTTCAAAAAATAAAAAAGAGGGGAAAAAAAAAAAAAGACTTCAGAAAAAGTACTTTGAAACTGGTGAAATAATCTTCTGAATAAACCACCAGTGGGGAATACCCACAGTCACTGAGGACAGCATGCTGCTCAGCGTATCAACAAAAATACATTTGGCCTGCGGCAATGCTGAGGGCAAACATATCCCAGATGGACTAGAGAGGCCCAAATACCTTCAGAGATGAAAATTTAATTAGAGGAAATGTCACTGCAGTGAACAAAAGGATTGCTTTAGTGATTTTTCATCATTGTTTACTACCAGTGAAGTATAGTTTTAAGTGTTAGGATAGGCTAAGTACAGGAATGTTCTTAAGCACTGGAATAGATATGAAAGGAATGGATGTTGAAGGTCAGAGAATCATCCCCACTTGAGGAGTGATCAAAAGGAGTAAAACCATCAAATATTGGCAGATTGCAATTTTTAATTGCTTCAGTGAAGGCAAAAGGCTGCAAAGGTGGTGCTTTCAAGTAACACCAAGAAGGAAAAAACTGACCTTATTTTGTTGATTGGTTGAGGGGTTTTTGTTACTTTGTTGATGTTATTGTTGCTGTCGTGAGATCCCGAGGATGATAAAAAGCTTGAGTCTCTCTGGAAGACACAGTCACCCCTGAAAGTTGGGATGGCTCACTGCCTCCTTAGCTCTTTGGTAATCCACTGTATATTATTAATTCTGATTCTTGCACAAGTCAGGGGTGAAATTGCTGGAAAAGCAATATAATATTCATTGCAGCACAATCACAAGGAATCAGCCCCCTTAAATGAAAATACCAGAGTTCTTGCATAAGTTCTGAAACTGTTTGGGATAAATTAAGAGAAAATAAGATAGAGTACATTACAATATAAGACATTATAGAAAGTCTGTCAAATTGCAGCATTTTCTGCATTTGCATTTTACATCTTCAGAATGCAGGATTGAGGTTTTAGTGTGTGAATTTTCTGATATTTTTTCTCATTCAGCCCTCATTCTATGTTTTCTGGTGCCTCTTTATCAAAACAAAATAATCACCGTAATTGAAAGAATGCACATCATGGTTTTCCCATCATAGTATTAAAATAGTGCTACTATAGAACACTTTTTATTTGTTATTATGTAATAGGAATTACTTACCATTATATGTTGTAAAAATAATAACAGAAATAGAAATTATTATCAAATATCTCTCACAGAGGTCATACCAATTTCAGTCAATTAATCTTAAGATCTCTACATATAGACAACCAGAGGGGAGATTAATCAAATTGGATCACAATCTAAGTTAAAAAGAAAGAGAAGAAAACATTATACAAGTATAATTACATAATTCTATTAAATACATGTATATAATTAGATACATGTATTGACCAGTATACTTATTTTGTTAATAAAGTAATTAAAGATGATTAACAAAGTTATTAAAACTTACTTTTTAGATTAAAGCTTTGCTGGTTTTTATATTTTTGGTCTTTTCTAGATGCCTCAGATTTTACTCATGTGAGTTTGTTCTTCTGACTCAGTTATAGCTATACATAAATGGATTCTTTTTGTGTAACAGGTACTGTGGAACTTTAAGTCTGCTGAAGAATCTTCACAGTGATTTTAGCAAAATTTGAATCAAGCACCTGGAGTACCTTATTGACTTACTAAGTTTACTGGGTAACATGTGCCTTAAAGTCAGGGGATTGGTTTCAATCTCTCTTTGTGCTATTGCTCGTTATCACCTGTTACTCACACTTCTATATTGTAGCCCAAATAATCTCCCTAGATTTTCACTGCCTAGAGGCACTATAGTTTTCCTGGCAGTCAGAACTGGAATTGTGTTCTCCTACATTGTCTCATTAGTCCTTCCTTCCTTCCTTCCT
>VZRX01016404.1:0-10182 GCA_013398075.1 Notiomystis cincta
TCTCTCTCTCTCTTTCTCTCTCCAAAGAAGGCCATTGTAGGAGTAGAAGACAATGGCTTTCTGCATTCTGATCCTCTGGACAGCTGCCTGGTGGAGGCTGGGCTCAAGAAAGACCAGGCAAAAGTAAAATCCTGGCTTTGAAATCAATAATAACCCCATTTCTTTATAACTGATGCTGTCACCATTGTGCTAAACCATCTCTTTCTAGCAGTAGGATGGTCAAGCACAACAGAGACAGTGCCCAGCTTGGTAGGAAACAATGAAAATTATGAGTTTGCTAACAAAAGGCATTAACCAAGGCAGGCTGAGGCACATCTTGACTAAGGCCAGTCATCCTCCTGCCCATGGATGGCAGGAGCTGAGAAAGCAGCCCATGTTTCTCAAGCCTTGCCACAGTTCCTGAAGTACATAAATTACTTTCTCTTCTTCTTTCCTTGTTTTCTTTTATCCTGTGAGATTACTGAACTGAGAGTTTGCCTTCTCATAATGAGGCCAGAGTACACTGGAATTATCTGCGGGCATCAGTTAATAAATAGCAGAATAAAAGGCAAAGAGCTGGCTGGGAGTGATGTGTGTCACACCAGCACAGGGCAGCAGCCCCTTTCTGGAGCAGGGCAAGAGCGGGGGCAGGAGGGTGCAGCTCCTCTGCGTGCCTACTGCAATTAAACTAAATTGCCTGACCCTCTAATCCTCCCCCCTGCTTCAAAAAGCCGGGGTATAAATTGCTGTCAGGTTGTGGCTACTAATGAGATTGAGCTGCACAGCGTGCCCTCTGCTGTGCTGTGGAAGGGCGAAGTGACAGAGGGTGGGTGCATCGATGTGGACAATGAAATCTCACAACTGACTCTAAGGGAAAGTCATCAGTTCTTTTTTATTACTTGCTCTTTTTATTGCTTTTATTACTAGCAAGCCATTAAACAGTTAACACTCATCATCTCAGGAGGAGATAGGACCAATGTAAACAGAAGCATTATTTACTTGGTATTCCTTTTATTATTATTATTATTTCATGCAGAACTTGTAAGGTCGCTTATCAGTAAGGTTGCCCAACATTTTCCTTTGTTAAAAGCTGTTTTCAATTGCTTCTAGCAATTCTTAACCATTTGGACTGTAATTTTCCACACCAGATACTTGGCTCAGATGAAGTAGGTTTGGAATATTTCCAAGACATTGTGGTTTATGGGGGTTTTGTCTTTTTTTTTTTTTTTTTAGGTATTATCTGGGAAACATACATTCTTTTGTCCATGTTAAAATTTAAAATTTTATAATGCGTTGAAGTGGGAAGGTAATATTTGCTGTTCCACTGTGATCTGCCAAGATTTGGCAATATCCTAAAACTATGGAAAAACGTATTTTAAAAAATCAGAACTGAGCACCGTCCTTCCCCTGCCAGCTCAAGGGTAATGGGATGTTGTGCTCTGAGAGTAATTGAGCAAATAATTATGTGCTGTTTGTTTGCTGAGTCTGCGATTCAGTTTTCAGGACAAAGCTTGAGGATTTATGTGTTTCTACATGTGCTCATGTGGCAAAAGTGAGACCAGCTTTTTAAATACAGCTCCCAATGCACTAAGGAAATATTTTCCTTTGAATAAGAACTGCAGGATTTGGATTTCAGTGTGTAACTCAAACCTATCTGTCTTTAATACAAGACTGTATTTATTTTTGACAGATCTGGGGCAGGAAATAAAAAATGAGAATCACCTTCCATTCTCCCAAAAAAACATAGCAATTAGACAAAAATAATAATTTCTATAGAATGCCACATGTCCAGATATTCTTCTAGTTGCAATCTTGTGACATTAGCATTGCAAGTAGAATCTTGTGTTTTCTTCTGTTTGAATCAAGGAACCTAGAAACAGTGACAGTCTGTTTATTTTTTTATGGTTGCTGAAGCTCTATTAAGAGGTATTATTCATGGTGTTTGATTTTTCTGCCGCCTTTACATCCTTGCATCCTGTCACGGTTTGAAAGACAGGTGTCTGCCAGAAAGGCAGGAGCCTCCCTTGGGATGGAAAATGTAAACCCTTTCCCTCTGAATTATTAGTATTTTGGAATTAAGGGACTCTCAGGCAAAGATAGGGGAATAGGAATAACAGTTCTTTATTAATATGTATATAAGGCAAAACAAAACAACAACTGTAATGGTGACAACAAACCAGAACCAGAGAACCCACTGACCACTGACAGCCGCTCTCAGGTGTCAGGCACCTTCCCCTCGGTGCAGTTCCTGTCCCGGCCAGCAGGGGCGCTGTGGCTCCGCTGGGCAGGGCAGGTGCGATGGTTCCCCCGCGGCTGCAGGGGGCGCTGTGGGGCAGCTCGGGGAGCAGACGCCAATGGCGGCTCGACCGCAGCGACCCCGGGATGGTGGCTGAGATGTGCTGGAAACTCCGCGGCTGTAGCTGGGAATCCAGGACACCTCGGCAGGCGGGGTGGGGGTGTGGGGCTGGTGCAGCTGGAACTCGGAGCGGTGCTGAAGAAGCAGCAGGGCTGAGGCAGTTGCAGCAGCGGCAGCGGCTCCGACTGGTCAGGGCCAGGAGAGGCAGGCTCAGGATCTCAGGGTCCCCAGGTGAAAAGAGTTCCTCTCTCAGCGAGGTATCAACAGGGTGCCAATTTGGTGGCTGTTCTCACGAGCAGAGGCTCACCCGCGGCAGGGTATCTCGGCCCCTTTCTGAGAAATGAGAAACCCTCAGACAGAGAGGTGCGCCCAGATACCCTCTGTGCTTGGCCACTTCTGCTGTTCTCCTTATGTATCATTATTAGCATTTCTTAGGAATTGTATGGGGAAAAGATTCCCTAACAAAAGGAGATAGCATAAACCTCAACACAACCCCATGGTTACTGTTTGATTAAACTTTGATCAAAGAAAAGACATATTATATTGTTAGTTATTTGACCCTGTGTGGAAAGGGTCCTGTGGGTTAATAAATAAATTCTAATTCATACAGGCACAAATTTTGAAATATTTTTCAAGTAGAATTCCTAGTCATAGAGGAAAAATTAAAGTAGTTTTTAGCAGACTATGCATGATATGGTCTTCTATTTTGTTCCTGGCAAAAACTTGTTATTTCTTTTTGTTCATCTTTTGACTAGAGCTACGTGCTTGAAAAAAGAAAGAACACTCTAAAACCCCCTGTGTTCAATGTTAGTCACATTAGGCAATCGATGCTTGATTAGAAAATCAAAGCCACTTCCTTTTCATTCTTTGAAAATGTTTACTTATTTGCCTCTCTTCAGACTGAACATCAAAGGTGGGATAGGCTGGTTATGTCCCTGCGATGCTGAGCAATTTTGATGTGCTAGAACAGAGAGAAGTGACCCCCTGGTATCAACAGGGCATGTGAGCAGCCCTGCACCCCTCATGTATCCACATACCCACACATATATATATATAGACTGTACTGGGCATCTCAGGTTGGACCAACTAATAAATGTTCAGCTGGATTTGAGCATCAGCAGCATATTTTTGCTGATCCATGAGGAGCCAGCTCAGGTTCAGGGCATGCAGCTTTCAAGGCTTGATTGAACAGCAGTGCATGTGTCCAACAGTGCCAAGTACATGGTCAGGGAGAGATTCCCCAGGGGCTTGGCCTCTGAGGAGACCTGTTTGAGTGTTTGACTGTGCCTTTAGTGGTATGTCTTACAGTGGGGCATGGCTGGCTCTTTTCTGTACAGAGACGAGTGGGGCAGTTTCAGGCCAGCCTGTGGTATATTGGCCTGGGGAGTGACAGAGAGATTGCATGTAGTTTAACAGGCAAATGTAGCTGGAGACAGGCTGTAGAGCTCAGTGAGAGAGTCAGGACAAGTTTGGTTTTAGAAGCCTGGGATATTCATCACAGTATTTGCACTGGCAAGAGACGAGGAAACTCCTGTAAAAGTAATGAGTATGGGACCCCGTTACAGTCAACGTTGTAAGCACAAGGCTGTGCCAAGCTGGGTGGAAAAGAGGGATTCTCATTTGTTTTATGGTGCCTGAGGCGTCTGGAAAGAAGTGTTAAAATTGGTTAAAACCAGGACGCTGGCACTCAGAAAAAGCAGAAAGAAGAAATTGACGTAATTGCTTCTACTGTGACAAAATTAGTCACAGTCAGGAGGATTGTTTGAAATATAAAGTAATCCTGGAATAAGCATCACAAGCACTTAGGGAAAAGTCCTTCAAAATAATGTGGAAAATGGGACAGAAACAGAAAGTAAGGTCTTGCTTAAGCTGAGGCAGCTAACAAGCTTGATCGCAACCTGGCTAGAACTTGGAGCCATGAAATGCACAGGAGTTTTGGCATCTTACCTATACACATAGATTAATGTGACAATACTAGGAGAACTAGAAACAACCAACCTAATTATCTGCAAGGGGAAAGACAGTGAGTGGGGATTCTGAATCTGCTTATAAAAAGGAAATTGCATTAGAACTGTAGGCCTGTGTCAAGTGAGCAAGAACATTTGACAGACAGTCAGTCTGGACTTCATTAAAAGTGAAAAATGTACGAGATAAAAATGCATTGGAGAGCCATATGGTTTGTGTCAAGTTATGATAGCTCCCTTGCTCCTTACACAAATCAGGAAACAAATGCTTTATTCACTTTTACATAACAAGCCAAGATTCATTAATCATCTCCAACAACAATAAGAGATAAAAGTATCTTGGAGGTATCTCTGATGAATTATAGTTGAAATTTGCCATGAATTCAAACACAAGAAAGTTATTAAGATATTACTTTGATATGGACAGATGACTCTCGATCTTTCTCCTTCAGTCCTCTGTTCAGATCAGCTATGGATTATCTCCCAGGGATGATGGACAATGGCATTTAATTTCTTAAGGACTAACTTGTGAGGGCACTCAAAAAATTAATCAGGCAGGGGCCAAGCTCTCTAGTACCTTCAAACCATTAATTTTTTTTCACCACGTGGGAAATGGCATCCAGTTGTCCACATGATGAATTCCTCTCTTCATGCAACCAGACATAGGGCATTGTGAGAAAGAAGAATATTGCAGCCTTTAAAAGGGAGAAAGCCCTCATCAAGAGGCCCTTTTAGGCTAACTCCAGAATACAAGAATTGAGTGGAACTTAATAATGTTCAGCTAAGGATAGAAATGTGTCATACCAGTTCTCTCACTGGTTCTTAATGAACCATTAAAGTCATGCTTTTTTCTCTCTTTCTCCTTTCCCCAGAGCTAAGGGCATAAACCTGCTGAATTAACAAAAATGCTGCTCAGTCAAAAGTGTGTCAGAAAGATGTTTGGATTATCTGTGTAGTTACTCACCCCTTCTGGTCATCAGGAACTGAAAGAGAAAGAATAGGATTTAATAATAGAGACTTTGACTGATGTTAGAACTTCTTGAAATGTATGTAACTGCAAAGTACTTTATTAAGCCTCTAAGCTTCCCACCCAGATGTCATGCAGTTCAGTTGCAGATTCTTACCAGATGGATTTGCAAGCACGTATCTATTTCTTGTTGGTTAGCCAAAGGAAAATGACTGAACAAGTCAGTTCATAAAAATGGCTTAGGCTGATTGTGCTCTTCCTTTCACACCACTGCTGGAAAAATGTGGGGGAGAAAACAACTGAGAAGCAGACAGTAAATGATTGTCAAATAAGAAATTGAAATAAAGAGAATAAGAATTCTTGGCACTTATTATCTTCTACTCCAAGAGTTTGATGGTTATATGCACCTGGAACCATAAAATATGTACATTCAAAATGCACTTACAAGGGCTACTCTTGGCTTTCTGGAACATGGCCTCCTCCTGCTTCATTGCTCATCCACTTCTCTCCATCCTTCTAGGAAACTTTTGCAAGTTCCTCCACTTCTCTCTGCCATATCCTGATTCATCCATACTTTGACACTTCACATGGGCCTATGCTTCTTTCTAGCATCCAGAAAATTCTTCCTTACAAGCTCGACACTTGGATACGCTTCAAAAAGATTGGTCCTTAAGGGGACATTGCCAACAGCTCCATAGCAGAACCAAATCACTTCCTTTCTACCTATATCCTAGCACATGCTACAGCTGGGAGTAGAATAGATATATTTACATATGGTGAAAAAAAGTAATGGTGTTCTTCTGAAAAAGTGATCAGGAATGTGAGAACTGGGACAGTAAAAGTTGCATTTCATTCATGATCAGTAAAGAGAGATTTTCTACCATTAGAAAAAGAATGCAAAAATGCACAAACTTACCAGCCCCCCAGATACTCACAGCAGTCACATCGTATGACAGGACCTTTGCCAATATTGCAAAAAACATTGTGATGAGTTATAAAAAAAGGGAACCAGAATTTACCAGAGTGAAAAAAGGCCTCTTGAGAAAGTTTCCATTTTAGCTTACCCACATTTCAAACTACTGAGTGAAGATTTTAGAAAAAAAATAGTTAACACACTGTGGGAAATCTCAATGCAAGACCTCAAACATTTCCAGAGAATGGAAAATGTTTCAGCTTCCTGCAAATGAAAACTGATAACGCAGTGATGGCAGCTCAGGCTGAAAGGAGGCATGATAATAAGGAATTCTTTCAGTGATTCCTGAAAGAAACCCTGAAAATAGTGTATGTGGCTGAAGAACCCTAGAAAGGCATCTCCTCTCTGTTATCTGAAGCAAGGTTAAATGTAACTGCTGTAATGTACTGGATAGTGCTAATACAGATATGTTCTGGTAGAGGACTTAATGGACAGCCCATTAATCCCCACCTTGGCAGAAACACAGGCTGGTAAACTGGCAAACAATTGCAGGATATTTGTTTTGACAGAAAATAAATATTTGAGATGACCTTCCTAACACACAAACATCGAGTGATGAGTTTGTATAGGGTTTTAAAATTACAATTTCTTCCCTGTTTTTCAACATAATTTGATTAGAGGAAAGATATCTTTTGGTAAATTTATGGTTGAACTGAGATTCTTGAAATAACAAGAAATTAGGTTTGATGACTCAGGAGATCTGTGTAGAGTTTTTGGTCGCCTATTTTTAGGGAATTTTTCCCCATAAAAAACTCCTAAGAAATGCTAATAATGAAAATTAAGGAGAACAACAGAAGTGGCCAAGCCCAGAGGGCATCTGGGTCGCACTTGCCTGTCTGAGGGTTTCTTGGAAAGGGGCCGAGATACCACAAGGGTTGAGGCTGGTAAGAGCCGGGACAGGGACAGCTGCAGGTCCCTCTTTCTCTCGGTTTCGGAGGAGGACGCGCAGCTGCCGCCAGGGGAAGGGAACTCGCTGGTACCACCGCGGTCCGGCCCAGGCTGCTTCTTCTGCTGCGGCCGCTGAGGTTGGTGCCCTGTTGATACCTCTCTGAGAGAGGAACTCTTTTCACCTTGGGACCCCGAGATCCTGAGCCTGCCTCTCCCACTCCCGACCGGCCCATGCCGGCGCCGCCACCACCTTAGCCCCCGCTAGCTCTGCTGCCTCGTCCCCTGCTGCTTCTTCCGCACTACTCCAAGTTCCCGCTGCACCAGCCCCCTGCATCCCCCCCCACCTGCCGAGGTGTCCCGGATTCCCAGCTACGCCACGGAGCTTCCAGCACATCTCGTTCATCACCCTGGGATTGCTGCAGGTCAAGCCGCCATTGGCTTGTGCTCCCCGAGCTGCACCACAGCGCCCCCTGCAGCCGTGGTTGAACCATCGCACCTGCCCTGCCCAGTGGGATCCACCAGCGCCCCTGCCGGCCGGGACAGGAACTGCACCGAGGGGGAAAGTGCCCACAGCTGAGAGCAGGCTGTCAGTGAGTTCTCTGGTTCTGGTTTGTTGTTACCATTATAATTGTTGTTTTGTTTTGCCTTATATACATATTAGTAAAGAACTGTTATTCCTATTCCCCTTAATTCCTATTAAGGGTCTGAGAGCCCCTTAATTTCAAAATACTAATAATTCGGAGGGAAGGGGTTTACATTTTTCATGCAAAGGGAGGCTCCTGCCTTTCTTGGCAGACACCTGTCTCAAACCGTGACAAGATCCCTTTTAGGTTAATGGTTGTAGCCTTTACATATTGATAAACCATGGCATATAAATAGATAAATTACTTCTGGTTGACGTATGAAGCCATGCTTAACTGACAATGAGTTGTCTTGAGAGCTACTTCATTTGGGTGAATGATGCACCCTGAAGACCTGTGAGGACTGCCAGTGGGTCCATTGATGTTTGAAGTGTAGGAGGTGCAGCTTTATTTGCCTCATTTGGGGCTAATTGTGAGGTGCTGTATGTAGATGTGACAATGGAGACCTTCGATCCAGAGGCCAGATGGTTTCTCTTTCAGACCAAACAAGTCTATTTGTGCAGTAAAAACAGAAGGGGCTGGGAGAATGTGGACTAAAAGCTGATGTAACTAAATCTGCCTAGGGCTGAGGATGACTGGCTGTAGGTGAGTGTGATGGAGAACAAAGGGCGAGGAAGGCATGACCTCGAGAGGGAGTAGAGAGAATTTCTAGGTCTCAGTACTGATGGAGTGATAATCAGTTGTGAGACTAAGCTCACTAGAGGAGGCAATTTTTTCTGCTTTGCTCTGGAAAGTAATCTGCATACAGTGTTGTAACAAGCCTAGATTGAGAATACATTGGTGTCAGATAGAAATCTGACGCTTCAGGTACATCCCCAAGACACCCATACAGGGTGGCTAACCACATTCAGGTGAAAATGAGGCAACAGTGCTTTCCATGTGTACCCAGACTGCAAATCGTTCTATTTTTTGATGACTCTGTTTCCTTGTTAGAGAAGAAAATATAAAAAGTGTGACACATACTGTGTGCGGCTGCCAGGAAAGGGGTGCCCCTCATGTGATTTCCACATAATTCCTCTGTAGAGTGTGTCCCTCTCAAAGAGACAGTACTACTGCAGGAGCTGAATACCTTATGAAGCCTTACCAGAGCACCAAACATCTTTCTAATTACTTCACTCCATACAAAATAATTATAGAAAAGAAGGATGAAAGCTTAAATGAAGTACAGAGGCCCATGAAAAAATGTCACCAGGTAAAACACTGCTAATTCACAAGGCATCTTGAAATTAATTTCTGTTGACTGCCTGCAACAGAAGGCTTTAATGCTTCTTTCCTTGTAACTGGATAAGCTTTCTATACTCTGCTTGCGTTGCTTCAAGCACTCCGGCAATGGTCATCTGCCCTGACAATACTAACTTGTCTTCTTCAGCCAGAAACAAAACAGACTCTGTGAGTTTTGGGTGTAAGATGTGTGAAGGAGAATAGTCACAGTAAGTAAGACATGGTCTGTAAGGAAAAGTGCATATCAGTAAAAAGAAACAGGGAGAATTTTGCCTCTTTTATCTGCAGACTGAGAAAGCTGCTTGATATTCTTCCTCCTAAGCAACAAAAAGACAGCACAAAAAATGATCATGTTTTTTATTCAGATGAATAGTACCACACATCCCTGCATTATATAATTATTTCATTAAAGTGAAGGATCAGTTTAAAACATCATTAAAATCTAACCAGCTGAAAATAATACGATTCCACTGACATTTGAATTAATTAAAATCTGAAAGTTAGGAATGTCAGGAAAATCAATCCACAAACACCAGAGGTTTATGTCTAAAAAGGAGAGAGAGGAGTCCTGTTACTTATTTGAATAAAAGGAAAGGCCAGCGGGCATTTCCCATGGGGTCTCTCAAATTTTTGGAGGACGCAGCCTCCTATTTATCCCAATTTCCCAACCGTATTTCCCTCTCTCTTTCCCCATTGGCTGAGATACTTGAGAGGTACAGACTTCCCAAAATGCCTAATACCTAAGATTCCCTTCTAATGTATACCCCTCCCTTTTTTTAATTCTTATGGAATTTACGGATCTTCACATTGTTTCTTTCATCTCTCAACATCCAATTTCATTTATCAGCAGACCTATGGTTTGTTTGTAAAGACAAATCTCTCTCTTTCCATTCATCAATCAGTGGAATCCTTCCCATTGTTTCTTTTATCTCTCAGTGCTAGTTTTATCTACCAGCAGTCCCACAGCTGGTTTGTAAAGACAAGTCTCTCATTCCTTTCAATACCTCCTCTTTTACTTTTTTAATAATTTTCCTTACAAACTTGTGTTATCATTGACTTAATTCTCTGTTCCTTGGTCCTTTTTGGTTTTGCCATTATTTGCAGTGACATCATTTTCTGCCCTCTTGTAGCCATCTCTGGATCTGTAGGCGTGGCCACTTCTTGCATCCCTTTGATCACGTGTTGAATAAGTT
>VZRX01016410.1:0-16055 GCA_013398075.1 Notiomystis cincta
GTGATGCACAGTGCAGTTGCTCAGCACCCACTGACCAGTGCCCAGCCCGTCCCTGAGCACAGATCAGCCCCTCCCAGCACAGTCCCCCAGTTTATAAACTGGGATGATGTTCTATGATATGGAATATCCCTCTGGGCAGCTGTCCTGGCCATGCTCCCTCCTTTTTCCTTTTC
Organism: Notiomystis cincta; assembly: GCA_013398075.1. Lineage (NCBI taxonomy): Eukaryota > Metazoa > Chordata > Aves > Passeriformes > Notiomystidae > Notiomystis > Notiomystis cincta. The sequence goes on from VZRX01016410.1 coordinate 174, forward strand.
CAAAGTCTCAGAGCAATGCAATTTTTATATTTTTTTTATTTTTCTGGAGAAAAGCCAGTTTAGCAAAGGAACTGTTTGCTGCATTGTCTCTTCTCCTCAGCTCCCAAGGACTGACCCTGCGTGGAAGCCCTGGAATATTCTCTCTCTCCTCAATCCCCCTCTCCATTCTCTCCAGTTCTCACTGAGCTGACCAGGACCAGGGACATTTCCAGGGGTAAATTCCTGCTGCAGTGGGTCAGCTACACTGAATTACCCCATGCAATGTTCCAGGGAGTGCAACTCAAGGCACAGGCACCCAGTCCCCAGATCTGCCATTTGCCTTTGAGTGATGCTGGCCAGGGCACACCACCTTTCTGCCCTCCTGAGACACAAATACTCAATCTTTTATAAAGCAATTTGAAGTCTACAGCTGAAATCAGATTTTTTTTTGGTTGTTTTGGTTTTTTTTACTTTTCATTACTGACCCCTTAGATTTTCTAGTTTATTTTGGGTCAGCTCTTCACTCCAAGTTTGTGGAGGAAGTGAAACATGGTTGGCAGCCTGGTGAGTTACAGTACTGAGCATTTAAGGTGTATACTCAATTCCAAGGTCCAGGAGTGGTTACCTGGTGAACCTCATCAGTTTAATAAATATAATAAATAAAGAAATATTCCAGTGATGCAGATGCTCATCAAAGAGTTGTTTGCTTTTAAGTAAGATTAATGTAAATAATACATCCACTGAATCAATAAAACACCACCTCTTACTGCAGTTTTTACACAGCTCTCACCTAGCAGCTCAAAATATTCAATAGATTTATAATGAACTTCATTGTCCCCAGCTGCTGTTGGGTTTTACATCCTTTCACACCTAATCCTCACCATCTGCACATTCAAGATTAGACATGATCCCTCGTGGACCTTGCTGCGTGTGAGAATCCAGCTCAGTGGCTCAGACAAATTCCTCTCATCACTCAAACCACATCCTGGGCACCCACAACGACTTCACAGCATTACAGAGAGGCTCACTGGAGTCACAGAAATACATTTGTGTTACTTTGCAATTATTCAGCACCTGGCAGGATTATAGTTTTAAACTGTTAGCACAATATAAAGTATACTTTTGAATTGTTAGCACATAGATGCTACAGGTTTGAGGTATTTAAAAAAATGAGTAATTAAGATTAGTGATTGTTTATCACTGTATTTACACAGGGCCTGCCTTATTACATTGGTTTGAGAATTTAAAATAGGAGTCTGCTTGTCCCAAACAATCAAAGTGTACACAAGTACCTTCTGAAAGTCAGTTCTCAAACACTCATTATGGTTTTGGCATTTCAGATTTGGTTTTGTGGTCATTCGAAATCTTAGTCCTGGAGCTATTTGAGCAGAAAAACTCACAAAGCAGTTGGACAACTCGAAACATTTCAGCCAATATGTGCTGTATAATTCACCTTTCACATCACTCTGGCTGCAAAATCAAACATTAAGCTGCCATGTCAGCTGTTAATTGCATTAAATGCTGCTGCCCTATCTGATGTTTTGGAGGTTTTTAAGTTAATTTTCTAAGGAAGAGCTCCTAACACCCTTATCATGAGAGAATTACAGCCTGAAGGATGCAGGCCAGCATCAGCAGCCATGTGATCCATATGGCAGCCCAGTTATGGAGCTACTTTGGTATGTGGCAGTGGAAGAAACAGAAACCTGGGGTTACCAAATCAGCGTGGGTTTGGGTTTTATTGAGCATATTGGGGGTAATTCAGCTGAAGAGGACAGGAAATGATGGTGACACTGCTCCACACCAGGGGAGAGACATAAATTCAGATGACCAGCACAGAGCTGAGTGTGACAGCATCAGTACATCCTGAAAGTTCATGGCATGCTCCACATCACAGATGGGATCTCATCTCACACATCTCTAGACTGGGAAAAAGGTTTTCCATGGGATCAAATCCATTCCAAGCATGTGGATCTGAGGGATGAAAACAACCCTGACTCCTCCTCTGTTAAGATATTCCTTTAATTCTTCTGTCTCTGCTATCATTTATTTCTGCTTTATCTAAGTCCAAGATGCCTTGGATAGGGAGTTAGAAAGCAGTCTGTGTCTTAAGAACAAGCCACTACTTAAATTAGAAATTAAATAATGCTAAAAACAAAAGCCTGTGGGACTGTCCCAATCACGAGGTAAAATGAACAACATTTTAATTTAATATAACAGCTCTCTTCCTCTCTAAAAATTCTGGCTCTTGAAGAAGCTTCAATCTATGGAACAGAAATACCGATTTTGTCCAAATGTATTTTCCTTGCTACTTTCATAATAATGAATAGTTTTAAACAAGAGAGAAAAAAAAAATTGCAATTTGTGTCCTGGAAAAACACCTCTATTTTTGGAAAAGCAATGAGCATGATTATCTTCCATTGAAGCACAAGAATAATAGGTATTAATGATGGCATTTCTGCTAATTTCATAACCCATTCTCCCAGCTGAATGAAGCAGGGTTTATTCAGTGAGCCTCACTGAATTCAAACATTTGAACATCACAAGGTGTTCAGCACTGTACAGCACATCCTAACAGTGCAAATACTGTATTTTAGCTCAGTGCTAGATAATGGATTAGCTGTACTGGCAGTCCTCAGTAGCAAATACTCTTTAAAACAAAATTAGCCTTTTTAGAAAGAGTATTTCAAAACAATCAGTGAACCCCAACAGCTTGGGGAAATACAATGCAAAGTCTGCAATAATAAATCCTGCATTTTATTGCCTTCAGTGATTTTTCCATGGATCTCCTATCTATCCCCTATTTTAGAAAACAACTGTCTCACTCATCAGTTTCTTGAATATATAGGAGTTGTTCCTAGGAAGAGGAAATATGGATGTCACTCCCTCATCCCCAAGACAGAGTTACTCTCTCTTAGGAGTAACCACAAGAGCACTGGCACAGAATTTCTGGTTCACAGAACTGAAATTTAACAGGAATTGTTGTAACAGATGGGAGCTTTCCTGTTGTGTGACCCCCACCAAATGGGTCAGTTTGTGACCTTTCCCACAGCCCAAGTGCATCTGGTCAGTTCCTGGGACTGCAGCATCCCCTGCAGGCACCTGGGGCTGCAGTGCCCCACTCACATCCCACAGGAGCAAAACTTTCTGCCAGCCTCAGTGCTGGATCCCTGCCAGCCAAGCTGGAAACTGGTTCTTGAAATGTATCTGCAACTGGGAAGAGAGGGCCAGTGTCTTCACACACACATTGATCTGCTGAATGCTGAGGAGCCCTTCTTGAAACGAGAGAAAACACCTTGGCATAACCATTCATCCCTTCAGGAGCTTCCAAAGGCACTTGGAGGTGGGCAAGGGGAAGTGACCTGGCTAAAGGAGGTGAAACTCTGCAGCTGATGTGAAGGGAATGAGACAGGCTTTCTGCTGGGACGGCAGCAGATGATGGGGTAATTAAATATTTACCATAATGAGAGGTCACAAGGGAATGCCCATAAGCAAAACTCGTATTTGCTCCTGCCTGCTTGGCCTTGCAGCCCTCACAGAGCTCTGCTAACAACGTGTGTGTGTGTGAATTAAATGTAATTATACACACACACCCTTCACCCACACGCCAGTTTCCACATGGTGACATTAACATCCCTTACGAATTAATTAAACCTAACAAGACACCCATAATTAAGACTTCTGAGGTTTATTATTTCTCTTGTACTATTGGGAAACAGACTCAGGGAGATTAAGTACATTATCTAAGTAAATGAATCTCTAAATTACAGTGGGAGCACGGTCCAGGGGCCCTGATTCCCAACAAATTGACTACTTAAACATTGAAGGCTTTGTGCACGGGCATTAAACAAATTGTCTGAGGTTAGTTGTCAACGTATCCTTTTCTGGATGAAAAAATATTTCTGGAATTAGATATTAGCCATGTTGTGAATCTTTTCCTTAAAAAATCAAATCAATCCAAGACCTCTCTGAACTTTTAATTGTGAGTGTTTGCTTTCAGATGACTTTGAGCAACACATTGTCCATTCATGTTCATCTCTGTGAGATGCAGGAACAGACCACTTACTAAGCCACTGCTCAAATTAATTGAAATGTTTTTGCAGATTGAGAAATACATTAGGTAAATCATATTTTCTACCATCAGGCTGTCTGATCAATTAAGACAGCAGCACATACAAGTATCAAGGCATCAGCTGGTTATTTTTTAACCTTCAGCTTTAGGGAATGCTTCATCTTCTGGATCCCAAATAAACACTAACAAAAGTTCTGAAACGTGACCTTGAGGTGGCAAAGGTCATTTCTAATAACTACAGATTAAAATAAGGGAAAAAAATGCTTTAAAAAAAAAGTAAAAAATGTTCTAAATAATGCAAGTTGCAGGAGCACAGAGGACCTGAGAGACCATTAGTCTAATGCAAAGTGGCAGTTCCTATATTCCTGAGTAAGGAAGCCATATAACAAACTACACTCAAATCCATTAGGAAAACTAATGCCCTACTGACCTCAAATCACGTTTTTTACTCTCAGTTTAATTACAGAATCACTGAATAACTGCAATTTAAGATCACCTGCATCCAGCTCCCTATAAAACTTCGGATGGGTGAGCTCTAAGGAGTCCTTGTGACACAGAGTGTCACAGGAAATGTCACCTCACCTCTGCACGCCAGTCGAACTCGAAAGAGAACCAGACAGTTGTCTTTTTAGGCTTGAAATCCCTCATTATTGATCCATGGAACATTCACATGTTTCATGGCTTGTTTGTTCCCTAAAAATAGGAACTAGATTGTGTTCAAGTGCCACTTTTTCAGGAAAAAACAAAACCCAGCAAAGTGAGACAAGCCTCAGTCGCAGGTAGGTCAAGACTGCCCAACTTCCACTTTGGAAAAGCTGAAAAAAGTGATTCCCCAAAAGCTCCACACATCATTTACCTCATCTCTCAGCCAGTCCTGGGGACCTGGGATTCCTAAAACTGCAGTTTGACTGAGCTCTTCTCTTTCCCTGTCCCCCACCTCTCCAATTTCCCCAGTGCACCAACCTGTCCTGCCCTTTCATGCTGCTCTTTCCCCTTGGTGACCCTTTGGCCTCTATCATTTCTTCTTGCAGAGAAACCCAGTGTGATACAACACACAATCAGTGCCTGTATCAATCATTCCAGAAAAAAAAAATTTAAATTATACACTAAGCAGTGACACCAGGAAACCTATGTTCTGTGGTTTTGGGTTCTTTTATTTGAGTATCTGGCCTGGGTTTTCCCTGCTGCTAAAGGAGAAACAGCAGGCACTCCACAACCCCTCTGCTGCTTTTTTCTTGCCCATTTTTCTTTGGTTGTGCCTTCCTGCTCTGCTGGAATTACTCTCAAACCAGCCTGGCTGGAGATGCAAACAGAGAGAAACTCCAGAACAACCTCCACCAGCAGCACCAGGAAACAGGATCATGTACACATGTTCCAAGTACAGCAACACCTTGTCAAACTCAGCAGAAAATGAGCTGGGAATCAGCCTTCAAGATACCTGAACCAAAAAAAGATGAAAGCTGGTCCCACACTGGTTAGTTATTACAAAGAACTGAAGCTGTCAGTCACACAGGAGCCCATGGACAGGTGATAGCTTTTCCCACTCCTAAAAATGACAGATAAAAAGGAAACATCCACAAAGAAGGATTTTATTTACTCATCCCTCCAAGATTGCATTGAAAAGGAATTCCTGGAAGTGCTCTGGTCACTCTTCTGACCTACACAGCCCCTGGGAAAGGCTCCACAACCATCTGCAGACATCAAAAGTTTTCAGCCATTCCAGCTACCTGCTCCCCTCCTGCTCTCTACTTCTGGGCCAAAAAGAGACAAGTGGGTTAAATAGCAAACAAAAAATGAGAATTAACAAACCATAAAGCCTTAAGTGTTGAAAGAATGAAGGGCAAAGTGAACTCAGTGTGATAGTCAAGGGTATTTTGGGAGGCACTGTTACATGACATACAGAATATAATAATTTGGTCCTTGGGGTACTACAGGTTTTGAATTTGTTTTCATCTGTGCAGCTCTCAGTGCTGCTTTCTGGTTCACAGGAAGATTATTTTATACTTAACCTTCAAGATATTTTTCATGGATTTTTACAGTCTTACTGTGGAGAAGCAGGACCAAACAGTCCTTTCTTCTCTGCCTGATAATAGGCCAAATTCTGAGCAATATTCTGTGTATTTAATTTCCCCCCTATATTCGAAACAAAAAGCTGCCAGATAGCTGAAGATTTACAAACAATGTGTGTGATATCCTTCTCACATACATCTCACCTCCTCCTTTTGTTCTCCTGCCTCATTTCTCCTTTATCTTACTTTAATTGCACCATCTAAATTTCTTTTATGTATCTACCCTCCTTTATTTTCCCCTGATTTTACTTTCTCTAACAAACCACTCTCACTTTCTCCATCCACTTTCACTTCTCACCCAGCAGGCAGGTGCAGATGGAGGGGCCAAACCTCTTGGTCAATTTTATCAAAAACATGGAGAGAAAAAAAAAAGTGAGAGAAAAAAAATAACCACACTTCACCAAAAAATAGAATACAATGTTTTGAAGTTGAGTAATGATGCTTACACCAAGACCAAAAGCACAGTGAGTCACAGAACTGCAGATCCTCCTGTGCAAGAATTGATGTTGGAAATGAAACCCTTGAAATTTCTGAACAAATGAACAAACAAAAGACCCAACAAGATACATTTTGGTTGTGGAGTGTAAGAAAATGTAATGAGGAAGAGGATTTAAGTGCTGTCAGCTTTTCAAAACAACCCTTCACTCCATGATCTTGAGCTTTGACACTCCCTGTCTGAAAATTCAACTTATACTGACATTTTCTTCTTTCTCTCTGGTTCAGTTTAGCCACCAGTCACCTGTTCTGCTGCTCCTGGCTGCAGGATGCTGCTGACAATCTGACATCCCTGCCTCTGTGCACTGAGCACATTCCAGTGCCTGCTCCTGCTGATTGCAAATGGGGCACAGGGATCTCTCAGATGAAACTATTTATTATGGGATCACAGTGCATGGCTACATTTATGCCTTGGTGGCCAGCAGTGCCTATCAGCAATAAACATCTCAGGAATAAGCAACTCTGATGCACAGCATGAAAATCTGGGATGGAGAATTCTTAATTCTGACAAAAAGCTGAGCAGATCTCCCAGGTGATTTCAGCATATCTAATTCTTATTTACTTTTCCACTTCTGTCTGCTTGAGTTTTTGAACAACTTTGTGGCTCTGTGTCCCAATTCCTGTATCATGTGGTACTTGAATAAATTCATATGAAACTTTGCCTCAGTTTCCCAGCTCCACCTGACTGCAGCAACAACCATCAGCTCCTTTGCAGGCACAGCTCTTTTCATCACCCAGATACCACTGAGGAGCACCTCACCTTACAAGAGATCAAGGCTGGGGAAGGTACATAAAACAAATACAGCTGCAGGTGGAAAAAAGCCAGCTGAGGGATATTAAAAGCAGATAAAAAACCCCAAACACACAAAACATTTGACAGTTCGGGGTTCTTCTGTCTTGTGGGAACAACCAAGAGAATACTAAAGTTATCTTACTTATGAAGAGGAAATATCCATGTAAAACACAGAGTTAACAGTGGCTGACTTTGCCTCTTTTTATTTCCAAATAACTCCACATTTGGAAAATTTAAGTGTGATTTTTTTTTTCCCCAATTTTCCTCCAACCTCTAATTAAAAGTCACACCTCCTCATTCACTGATAAATATATGGAAACTTTAATAGTTACCAGAATAAGTGTGCTAAATATGGATCCAAAATTAAATGCTAAAAGTAGAGCTATTTATCATCCTGCTTTTACTTTCCCATTCACATATCCTATATACATTTTTTTTGGGGGGGGGTTATATTTCAGAATTCTAACTCTCAATTCTAACTCTCATACTAACAAACATGATTTTTATTTTTTTTCCTGAGTACAGCTCTGTGCCAAAGAGCAGGAATGTTACACTCCATCATTCCACGATTCGGGAAGCATCACGCCATTTGGGAAACAAAATCGTGACCTACACGTCTGTCTGAAATAACAATATCACAGTTTGGAGGGCTGAAGGAATCCAGCTCACCACCCACATCCTTTTATGCTATGACTGTTCTTAAGGAACATCATTTCCCTTTCCCAGAGGCAGTTTCCCAAGTGCTGATGGCAGAGCCCTCACGCTGCACACACCACATGAATACCACAGCTTCACTTTTTGACATTAATGGGTTTTCTCTAACATATGATGGAGAAAATGCCTCATTTCCCCCCATCATCTCCCAAAGAGATGCTAAGTGTCTTTAGTCAGCTGTGACGACGCCACCATGTGTGACAACATTCTCACAGCTTTGAAGGGAGCAGGAAAAATTTCCACAGGCTGGAGAAAGCAAAGGCTTCTTGTGTGCACGGACTAGAACCTGCCAGCTAATAAAAACACTGTTATTTCTTTTCACAGGTAGGAAACTGAGGATCAGACATGATTTCAGCAATGTCCTGAGGGATCAGAACATGGGGCAAGCAGTGAAGTTCAACCAGGCTGCCTCGAGTCCTTTTCAACAGTCACGACCATCATCAGGTGTCGATGCTGCTGATTCCAGAGGAACGGGGAGCAAATCGCCTGTAAAAAGACATCAGGGCACACTGGCCATGTTAATGCCATTCCTGACATTCCAGGGGATTCCTGGTGGGCCAGGCACAGTCCCTGCTGCCAGGAGGGACATGGTGAAAGCAGATTAAAGGCTGATACCAACATGAAATCGCAATTACTGATTACATGATCAGTCATTATAATTACTGATTACAGGACACGACCCTGCCTTGGCACACACACTCCAACTCCATTCACGATGCTCCCTCTCCTCTTCACATGTCATTCTCTTAAAATTCAGCAGGGACACCTTCAAATTCCAGATTTTGGAATAAGACATTTACCTATCACATAAGGACATGGTGACTTCCCCAGTTCATTTAAACCCACTAAAATGAAGATTTCATTGAGCAACCTGCTCCAGTGGGAGGTGTCCCTGCCCATGGCAGTGGGGCTGGAACGAGATGATCTTTAAGGTCCCTTCCAACCCAAACCATTCAGTGACTCCACGATATCATTTATCCATTATCTCACAGCTAGAAAGAAGTGCACTCCAGTGCAGAAGTGCTCCAGCTCCAGCTCATTCTCACGTTGCTTGTTGTGGCTTTATTTAGTTAAGAAATTTGCATGAAACTTCCAGATGACACATGATACATATGTGCAGACACTTCAATATTTTTTTTTACCCCGTTCCCACTGTTGTTTAGTGAAATGATGGCATCTGTCACAAAAGCAGCAACAGAGTAGACTGTTACAACTCTACTACTCAGAGGCAGAATGTGAATAAACGATCCTGAATGCAGAGGGGTTTTTTTTAATTGCAGTTTGTCCTGTGGCATTGACTCCAGGCTGCACCAGAAATCCAGGGCAGATCCCCACCAGTTATTCATTAAGCCAATTTTCTCACACACAATAAGCTATTAAGGTCATAATGAGTATCCTATAAAAGCAATTGAAGAAAACAGAAGAGCTACATACCACAGTCAAGCCCTTTACTGTAGTATATTAAACTTGTTTTCTACTCCATAGGGTATCCACATTTTTATGTCTTTCTTCCACAATGAACTTTATAAGCAAGCTAGAGGATTCATCCTGATTTCACTCTCTATCCACACTAGGAAGACAGAAAAACCAGAGCAGGCGCTGCAGCACATTATTTTCTTACAAACAAATCTCTAGCAACTCCAGGAAGAATATAGATTCTCAGAGAATTCAGTTAACCTCTTGGATAAAACTGGATTTCTAAGTATAACTCCATGAATTTGTAGACAACAAACAGGCAGTATAATTTAGTGTTGGCTTTGAAATACACAGAAATATTTTACTGGGCCGACATAGCTCTCGGCACTAACTCTCTGAAGTACTCAGCAATTCAGAAAAGAGAAATTGAGAGAATGCTGGAATTAATTTACTCTACCACCAGAGATGGGCTCCAGCACTACATATGGGCTATGAGGTTCAGTTTCTTTCAATCCACACATATATTATGTTCCATAACATAATATATGCTGCAGAAAGGGTTTTGTTGTGGTGCTTTTGTCCTTTTCTCATTTGTCTTGGCCCACAGGAAAACAGAGGTATCACAGGAGACAGTTACAAGCTATTTTTTTCCCCAAACAAACCTTTATTGCATAAAAATATAGTGCAGCTTTTGTTTATAAGCCTTAACAATTTGGTGGCATGAGATACATTGAGTGGATGGAAGGCTATAAAGAAGCCAAGCTAAAATCTTCAGGTTTCGGGTCTTATTTTAGAAACACAGATTTTTGTGTCAGCTGTAACTTCCAGTGGCATTCACAGAATCACAGAACCCATTCCTAACTCACTGCAATACAGGAGAGAAGACCTAACATTTGTTTGACACTGCCTGGATGAATTCTCATCTCTTCAGTGGCTTCTCCTGTGCTACATTTTCTGAAGGCAATAATATTTTAATCTGTGCTAACAGGTGACTGTCAAGGGATGTTACAGCACCCAGGTAGGAACAAAGTGATGGCTGCTCCAAGTCTGTTCCTCAAAGGCAAAACCCTAAATCCAATTATAGCAACATGTCCTCCTGCATGGGATCTACCCTACTTTTACAGACAGGTCATTTCAAAATACCCCCTCCCTTCCTCTACTGTTTTAATTGAAATTTGTTTTTAATTAATTTTTAAAACTTAGCTAGGAGAATCAGGGAGCGATTAGCCAGTCAATGTTAAAGACAACTGAATAGAGGCTTTTGGTGTAATTTTCACTGATTCCATCAAATCATGCATTTTTATCATTTATTTGCTTCAAACTCAACATCTGATGCATGGTTGCCTTTGATTCAGAGTAACAAGAAAAAAGTTTACTGTTAAAGATTAATCATGTTCTTCTGTTCCCACTCTCCTTCTGCTCTTAGATTTAAGAGGATGCACTCAACTGTAGTTTTATTTTCACATTATGAAAAAATCTAGTTTAGATTGCATTTATTTGTAATTTATTCTTCTACATTTCTTACTCAATAGTAATGTAAGTAATGCATGTAATAAACATACATTTCATTCATTACTTTTGTACTTGACTAATAAATGGTGACTACTTTCACCAAGTCTTTCTGTTTATCCATGTGCAGTTTGTCTGTTTGTTCTTTGTTCTTCTCACCTTTGAAGCATCCTTATGGTCATTATCTCTCAATTTAGCATCACTTGGAAAAACTCTTCCTCCTGTTTTTGGTACAGGGACACTGCTGCTTCCCCTTTCCCAACAGTTTCAAGGCACAGCTCCCACCATCACCACACTTCCACACGTATGGAAAATGCCCACAATCACCCGAGGGTCCTGACACCCAGAGATGGTATTTTCCTCTTTTTCCCTGAAAGTGCTCAAGGCCACACTGGACAGGACTTGGATCAATCTGGTTTACTGGAAAGTACCCAGGGGTTGGAACTGGGTGACTTTTAAAAGTCCTTTCCAGCCCAAACCATTCCATGATTCTGGGATTTTCTCTTTTACTTTTGATGTTAATCTTCATTTTGTATAAAGCCTGCTGTGTCAGGAGCAGATCTGTCATTCTAAAACTTACCATGTATTTATCAAATCACACTCATTAATAACAAAAAGAGGAATAAACCCAATTTTTTGTCTTTAATAATCTCATTCATTTCTTATCTGAAGCTTAACAAAGCCATATTTTCACGGTAAGTAGCAATCCTTCCCACATGATTGCCATCAATGTCTACAGAATTCTAGCTTTTATTTTAAATGGTATTTAAAAGAGGTTCTGTCATTTCTAGTTGCAAAGATAACTGGTGAAACATGAAAGCAAGAATATCAATGCTGTAGCTGCCTCCTAAGCCTGACAGATGCAGTGCCTCTGCTGCTGCTCAGAACAAGATGCTGAGCAGCCATGGTAAAATTTTTAAAAAAAAAACCAAAACACATAAACAACTTTTCTCACTTTCTGAGACTGACTCCTCCCCACTTCGTGTTGCTCCTAAGAAACTTGTGAGAAAACTCCTTTCTTTCCTGCTTGTCAAAAATGTCAGATTTGATAATTAAAAAAAGACAATTAGGAAGAACTGGAATTAAAAAACATTCCTTTTTCAAAAGCAAGCACAGGGTCCTGCACAGAGGAGAGGAAAGAAGGGATCAGAGGGGAGGAGGGCGAAGGAGGACAGATCTCCCAGCTTCACTTCCATGTTCACTCTGCTGCTGCAATGAGATTTTCCCTTTCTGGACCCCATCAAGAGAACCCCATTGCCCCACATGTGAGTTTTCAGCTGAGGGACCTGGCAGGGCCCCGACCTGAAGGATGGGAGCACATTTGTGCAAACTCCACACACAGCACTGCAACCCCTCTGCCTGTGAGGGATGCGATGGCTGAGACACCACAAAATGCTGAATTTATTTGTAATAACACAATCTGCCCCGCTCCAAGAGCTGTAACTCATCTGAATCTGAGACTTAAATCCAATTCTAAAACCATTTATTAAAAAAAAAAAAAATCCACATTCTTTTTCAACATAGAGGTAATCAAATGTCTGGGCTGTATTGCTGCTGATGGGTTTTACCTGATTAAATTACTACTGGGAGGACAAAAATATTGGTGAGCTCAGAGTGCTGAACAATGCAACACATAAAGTACTGTGCATCAGCAAAATCCTGACAGTCAAGGGGTTAACTGCAGTGCTAGAATGAAACATAAAACTAATCACTATTTATTGTCAATAATTTGCAAATGCGTGGATAAACAAGGTAAATGGAGGTGGCTTTTCCCTTTCAATAAACTAAAACCAGAAAACCACCAGGAATTCAACAAATCAGCTGCATATGAAGTGAATGAAGTAAATAGAAAAGTTTAAAATGCAATACCTCTTTAAAGAGCGAAGAAACTTCATTTCTGACTAAAGGAATGGGCAACAGTGGAATTGGAACTGAGAAAGCCTCAGTTCTACAATTACATCACTTTACTGCAGCTCCAGAGTTAAGTTATTGCCCTGGGATTGACTAAACCTTTCCCTGGAAATGGCCAGAGCATTCTGAGCTGAAGGATGATATTTTTATGGACTGCTGGTCGCTTTTAATTCCTTTATAGCACATTAAAATATAGTCACTCTTTTAGCCATTTTAACCTTGTTTGGCACAGATGGTTGCACTTGGAATTCATCGACTTAAATGGTCCATGGAAGGTATCATCAAGAATTGCTGTAGCTGATTCTTTTTTGTAACTTGCAATGCATTTATAATTATTAATGTCCCTCTATCATTTATGGCCCATTGTTTTTCAGATTTTCCACATCTTTCACCTTACCTGTTCAAAGAGTTACAGAAGCCAGAACAAAGAATTCCAAATACAAAGACACTCACAGTTATCACTAGACCTTGCAATAGTCAAGAGTGTCTGTACTTTGAGTTTTGGTGATTATATAAATGCTCAAGGTTAGGCTCAATAACAACCTGAGGGCAATGCTGTCACTTAGACAAGACAACCTGCAGATACTACAGGCTCACACACCATTGAGTATATTCTTCATGCATATATTATATGCATTATTTTTTTATTTGTTCTTACTTTAGGATGACCTCTGAAAATAATTGTATTTCTGTTTCTTTGATCTACAGTACAGCCTGAGGAACACAGGTTAGCTCGTTGGTTTTCAGTAAGAAGAGGGCCTGTAACCTTCACAGATTATTAATTTTCATAAGTTTTCCTTGAACAGCTGCAGTGTTGTTAAGATTTAAATTTGTAATCTGCGAACACCGATCTCCTTTCTGTAAAACCCAACAGCTGAGTGACAAGCAGGGCTCGCCTTTGAAATAAAAAGGAAAAAAAATATCCCATAAAAACTACCATAATTCATCTAGCCAGTGCTTGTCTTTACTTCTGTGTTCAGTTTTGTGTATGTTAAAACAATGACTTCTTTTGTAACATCGCTGAAGTAGCTGAGGACGCTCTGGTTTCTTTTTCTGTACAAAAAGAGAATTTTAAGAAGAAAAACCACTAAACCAAGAGTTATGTCTTTCTCTTTCTTATAATCATTACCAACTAGCTATTCCTTTGAATCATTAGCTGTGATTTTACTCTTCTGCAAATAAAACCAGACCAGGTCTTCCAACAAACCTCCTCCCTCTGATTGATATTTCCCAGCCGTACATCAAAAAGTAAATTCTTGTTTCTTGTCTTGGAGTAATTTATCCCTATCCCATAAGAGCATCCCCAACACAACCATAGTGCTCTCCACCATCATCTCCAGCTTCCAAAGGGAACAGGTGGAGCCTGAAGTGGATCTGGAGAGAGGGAAACTGCTCTAAGAGGAAGCAACTGAGTTGAAGGAACAGGCAAATTGGAAATATATGTGTTAGAGCTCGCAAAGTGACTGAGAGCTGGGGAATTTCAGGTTAAAGGGCTATTGCAGAGGTGTCCAGAATGTTCTCAAGCTGAAGTCAATGCTACATAAATCAATATAGAACAAAATACTACCCTGTGGAAAAAATAAAAGCCAGCAAACCAAACTCGAAAAGATTATTTTGGAGGGAGAGAAGGGAAGAGTAGAGCTAGGAGCCCAAAATTCTGCATTCTTATTAAATAAAAGCATTGATCTGAAAATATATATTATATATGGCAAGCAGGGAAAAAAAAAGTTGATTACATGCATGAGTACTAATGAGAAAATAACATAATTTGTCTAAGACTTGAGTTTGCTGTGAGAGTGCCGATTTACACAGATTCACACAGCCAGAGAGACTGTGGTAAGATCACAGATACATTGACTGAGTCCCATCTCACCAATTGTCTTTCCTGATCTTTGAGGAAAATTATCTGACAGGAGGTCATGAAGGCCAGAGCTCCTGGTACCTAAGGGTATGTTCTTCCCTTTCCTGGCCATGCTCTAAACCAACCCTAATTACCACAAAATACCAAGGTAGCTTTTTCCAGGAGAGCATTAAATGGCCCAAATCAGCTTTAATACCAAAATGCAGAAATACAATATAAAACCAGAGGGTTCAGTGTTGTAAACTCCCCACAGCCTTGGACAACATCTCTGGACATAAAGGGGGATCAGACACACTGAAAAGTCTCCTTTGAACTTTCTGAGTTCTTTATAACTTGTTTGTGATGCTGCTCAATAACCCAAAGAAACAACAGAATACACTGACTCACTAAGGAGAAAAATCATGTGAATGTTTTAAAAAGCAAGAAAGGAGTAAAGACATTTGAACACTTTGCATTGCACATCTCTGCACTTTTATGTCTTTCAATAAAGGTGCATTTTCTAGGGAAAAGAAAAGCTGATGTAACAGTAAAGTTTAAACTTCAGGAAAAAAACAAACTGAATCTGCTTCAACTTTCCAAACATCACATTAAGCCAGCATGAATGCCTTTCTGCATTTTGAAGAACACGTGTAAGGAACCACCTTAGAAATGAAGTCATACAAACATCTTTTTCTGTATCCTGATAGAACTTTGGATTTAGTTACCAAAAAAATGAACAGAGAGTAGCAGTATCCAGTTATCCACACCAGTTCAGAACTGTGCCCATTTTGGACATTTTTTACACCAGAAGTATGGAAACAAAACTTGTGCCCTGACTTTTCAACAAGTGCATTTTCCTTTTCAGTCTCCTCTCCCTCTACGAGCCGTGATTTAGCTCAGGCTGGGGAAGCATTCTAGGGAAACATCACTTCACACTTGTTCCATGGATAAATTTTCCTCCTAGACACCTCCTGTTGCCTGTTCTATGTTTTCAGAAAGTCGTGGGAATCTTATTAGGAACTGTTTTACAAGGAATCTGTGCAATTCATTGGGCATATTGAATTGCACAAAAAAGAAAGTCTAATTC
>VZRX01016411.1:0-11678 GCA_013398075.1 Notiomystis cincta
GTGGATCACTTCCTGCGCACCGGGCGCATCGCGGCGAGGGACGGGGCCGCCGTGCGCTGGTTCCACGCCGCCAACAGCAGGGCCCGGGCGGCGGAGGCCGCGCGAAGTGAGTGTGGCACAGGCCCCTTCCCCTTCCTCTTCCCCTCCCGCCTCCAGGATCCCCGTCACTGCCCTGGGCACTGTGCCAGGGCTGGACAGCCCTTTGGGTGAAGAAATATTCCCAAAATCCCCCCTGAGCCTGCCCTGGCCCAGCCTGAGGCCGTTCCCTCTCCTCCTGTCCCTGCTCCCTGGGAGCAGAGCCCAAATCCTCCCGGCTGCCCCCTCCTGTCAGGGACCTGTGCAGAGCCAGAGCGTCCCTGGTGCACCAGCCTGGGCAGCAGTGAGTTTTGTGTAAATTTATGTGAATATTTGACAAATACGTATTTGGGTAAATTTGTATATAATATGCTCTATCTTGAATACCATCACTGGCTCTTTTCTTCATATTTCAGTCTTAGCTATGTGTGTTGGACTCTGAAAAGATGATAGCACTGCCTAGATTCGTTATAGAAAGCTGCTTTCAAGAGCCTGAGCATTCCTTAGATCCCTCTTCGCTTGTCTTGTGTGTCAGCTAACATTTTCCTGGTAGGTTTTGACAACGAGTCAAGGGGAGTGCTTAGTCTCTGCCAGAGTTAAATCCTGTGCTCACCTTTCCTCTGTCAGGAGCCTTATTCTCAGAGAAAAATATCTGAAATTTAACAAGAATGGATTCACATGTTGGATGTCCATTTTTCTGTTCCCTTGAAGAAAAATCCCCACGTGGTTGCTTGGCCAAATGTATCCTTGAAGATCAATTTTCAGATGGTTGGTAGGTTTGCAAAGAGCTAAGTGACTGAAAACTCCCTAAAATGGCGTGTTTTGTGTCACAGACAGCAGTTCCCGACGGAGTAGGGGTGCAGGGGCTGGTGTGGACAGACTGTCGGGGGGGCTGCTGCCCTGGGGCGCTGGGGGGCTGAGGTGGGGTTCTCCAATCCCCAGGTGAGGTGCACATGGTGGAGGCGGATGTTGTGCTGCGGGGAGGCAGCGGGGAGCCCATCCTGGCGCACCCCCCGGACACCGACTGCGACATCACCCTGCAGCAGTGGCTGGCGGAGATGGGCGGCACCAACAAGGGCATCAAGCTGGACTTCAAGAGGTATCTCAACAGAAAGGTGGTTGTGTTGTTTGCGTTCTCACCAGTTACAGTTCTGCAGGTGATTGTCAACCAAACTCCTCCTGGTTGTGCAGTGTGGCGTGATGCACTCGTGATCCACGTGGAAACATAGTCCATAATACTCAGAGCATGGCAGGAACAAAACCTTTAAAAGTGTTTTGAACCACAAATAATGATTTTTTTATTCAGTGAATTAGGTACTGTGAGCAGAACTTTCCCATTGGGCAGGTGAAGTGGTGCTGCCTCTCTGGAAAGCTCCTTTCTCTGGCCTTATTAACTGGAGGTTCATTCACAGTTTGGGCCATTAGCTCTTTCATTGTCTCAAATGGAAAACACACCTGAAAACCACATGAGATTGCCTTGAAAGAGTTTGAAATGAGCTGTGGTTTCCAGACATGCATCCCTTCAGCTTCTGACTCTGGCTTTGTCTGAATTCCACGTGCTCAGTCTTGTTTTGGCAGCAAATTACAAAGAGCTTCATCAGTGCTTCAGTACTCTATAGAAATGCAAAAAACCCCACGAGATAGTTGCAAAATGTGATTTATACCTGTGGTTTTGTGTGACACAGTCACAGTTTTCATGTGAAAGTTTGTGAAAGTACAGAACGTGGGCAGGCTAAATCCTTTTATTGTTACAGGATCTCTGTGGGTCCTGGGCACAGAAGGGAAAAAAGAGCAGTACACTCTTTTGGGCTTATTTCTTGTGAGTTTTGGTGGTTTTTTCCCTCCATTTTAGTTATTGTTTAAATTAATTTTAAACCACCTACTTTTCATTTTTTGACAAGGAGTTTACAGCCAAGTGCAGTGATTCAAAAAAGCTTTTAAAAGTACATTGTATTATAAAAGTCTGATTGTATAAAATCATTTAAAAATACATGACACAGTGCAGATGGAGTCAAATAAATGATAACAGAATTTGATGTTCCTTTGGATAACATTTATTTGGATTCCACTGCTGAAGTTGTGAAGATTATTTCAGTGGTGCTTTAAAAATCTACTTTCTATATCTCTACTCTATCATTTTGATTGACCACATAATTACATTTCCTGCTGGCTTTGGCTACTGAAATTAATGTAATCTGCAAAAGGTCTTCAGTGTCGCATTTCAGAAATGCCAAAGTCATTTCACACGAAGCCAGCAGTAAGTCTGAATTTTCTAAATGCTGTGCAAGAAAACCATGTGCTCCCTGGGGTTTGAGTTGTTTTGGGTTTGGTTTTTTGTTGTTGTTGTTGTTTTGCTTTGATTTTTTTTCTTTTATTTTTTTTTCTGTGTTGCTGTTTTTCTTTGGGCTTTTTTCTCACTACATTACCTTACACTTTGCAGTAGAAAGGGAGGCACTGGCCCTGAGAGTCCCTTGCCTGTTTGAAGATATGAACTGTTCTGGCCCCAGACAGTGTGAGAAGTTCTGAAGCCCACACTTTAACTCAAGGCATCAGTGGCTTTTCCTCTAGAGAGCTTGAGCTCATCCTGAATGAGTGGAATTCCTGCCTCTGTGCAGCTTTCCCAACAACACAAAAGACAAAATATAAAAAATGATGTTACAGAGGAAACAAGACAAGCAGCTCAGGGGACAGTTGACACTTTAGAACCAACCTAATTCCAAAACTGACCATACTGATTTTAAACTCCTTGGTGTTAAATGATGCATTAATTAATATGCAAGATTTTCTTGGAGTTCATTTCTTTCCCCTGTTGTTCCCCATCTCCTTTCCTTCCACAGTACTTTGAAAGTTTTGGTAGGATAGGGTTAGAAAAAAGCTGGTTGTGCTTTTTCTTTTGGCTTGACAGGACAGTAGGAATATGTGACCGAATATGCTCACAGGGTGTCTGCACTGGTTGCTCAAGTGGTGTTAGCTCATTGTTAACAATTTAATAATTAGCTGTCAGATGAGCTTTGGACAGGCAGGCTTTTGTGTGCTGGCACACTTTTGAACCATGGGAAAAATCACAACCAGGCATTAAATGTTCAAGTCGGGTGCCCTTTCTCTCTTTTAATTGCCTGAAATTGGCCCTATTGGGCTTTCTATTCTCCTGGTACAGGTGCTTCATCTTGCACAGATGGAGGTAGCTTTGGGTCTGGGTCTGGCACAGAGGTCACATCCTTGCCACTCTGAGTGTGTTACGGTGGGAGGGGTGACTTTCAGTCTTCAGACTGCATTTACAGCATTTGTGGCGTGCAGGTCTGAGGAGACAGAAGTGTTAGAGACTGCAGTGGTGTCCTTTGTTAAACCCTTCTCAGGCCTGAGGCGAAGAGGTGACAAGGTCGGGGGCCGTGAGGTGAGGCCAGGAGATGCTGGGAGCAGGGCCTGGGAGCTTGTGGGTTTCAGTCCCGCAGGGGAAGTGCTCGGTCGGTGGTGCCTGCCCGGCGGGGAGGGCGCGGTGGCCCTGCCGTGACACTGCGGTGACACTGCGGTGGCCCCGCGGTGGCCCTACCGTGCCGTGACGCCGCCTGTGTGCCGCCGCAGCCTGGACGCCGTGGGGCCGTCGCTGGAGCTGCTGGGGCAGGTGTGGCAGCCGCTGGACAGGCCCGTGTGGCTGAACGGGGACGTCCTGCCCGGGCCCCGCGGGAGCCGCGCGCCTCTGGACGCCCGCGCCTTCCTGGGCGCTGTCACCGCGGGCTGCCCCGACGCCACGCTGTCCCTGGGCTGGACCACCTGCTGCCACCGAGGGCAAGGTAAGGGCACGGCTGGGCCTCCCCGTTCGCTCTCCCGCGCTGGGGACGCTGCAATCAGCCCGGTGCTGGGGCGGCGGCGGGCCCAAAGCATCATCTTTTTGTTGTTCGGAAGCGCTGGTTTGTGCTGCAGCTCCCTCTCGCCTGCTGAGGGACAGACTCAGCCTGTGTCTCAGGGAGGGCTCTCCCTGGGTCCTGGGAGCAGTGGTTCGGTGATCGGAATCCCGGCGGCACGTGTCCTGAGGGAAAACAGATCAGCTGAAAGTTTGAAACTTTATTTCTGCTTTTCTTGATCACTGAAATCAAATTGTGAGTCAGCCTAAGCCCTGGCATTTCATTTCTTTCGGGTCTTTTCCACAGGCTTCCTTTTGCAATTCTCATTATGAGTGGCAGAGTCCCCTCCAATATTGCCTGCAGCTACCATGGCAGGATTAGACACCATTCCCATTGCTAATTACTCATTAGCAAGATTTACTATTTTGTTGTATGATGTACTGCAATTTTATTAAACTGTTGAGTGCTTTCTCCCAAGCTCTTTCAGTGCACGAAAAAATTGCTGGAAAACACATTAGAAATACTGGGTAACTTGTGAAAAATAATTTCATTTTATCTCCATTCAAAATTTCAGATTATGGAAATACTAATTAAGGTTCTACTGTAGGACTTAAGAAAACCCGTTCATTTGAGTGATTTCAACTAGAAGTTGCTGCTTGCCCAACAAAGTTTTTTTTTAATATTTAGTGCTTTTTTAGTCTTTCTAGTCACTACATTGCATATGAGTAATTGAGAAAAAGAGTTATAAACTGTTGTTATAGGATTTTCATCACCTGTAGAAACAAAAGAACAGTTAAATATCATTTGAAATAGTTGAATAGTTGTAAAAACCTCAGCAAAGGCACTTTCAGTATTTTAGATTTCTTGATTTTAGCATTTTAAGGCACAAAATATTTTTTGTGTGTGCATTTGCTTAATTCCTCGTGGATTAATTTAATGTTTTGTCCTAATTTTTTCTTCCTGTTTTTATTTTTAAATGGTCCCCAACAATGTAAAACTAGGCCATACTGAGGCCAGTGGCAGCAGAGTTTTTTAGAAAAAGGGCAAATATATACTAAGAATCACAATCTGTAGCTACATGTGAAGTAAGTAAATACATATGTACAGTATGGGAAATAAAGGTTTCCATGATAAGTTAAATTTCCATGCTAATACTGCATTTATTGCATCTTCCCCCCGGGACACGGCGTGCCTGTGGAGTTGGGCCATTTCTGGGAATGCTGGAGGTGCTGGTTCCGTGTGTCAATGCCAGCTCTGGCTGTGTCTGTCCCCAGGCTACGAGTGGCCCATGGTGCAGGAGATGTCCCAGCTGTGCCACCGCCTGTCCCAGCCCGTGACCTTCGCCGTCAGGGCCGCGCTGCTGCCCGGCTCCATCCCGCAGCTCCAGTGGCTGCTGCAGCAGTGCCACAGGTCAGTGCTGTGCCCCCAGCCCTCACCTGTCCTGACAAACACAACAGCACAGTGGTTATGTGCCCATGCCCATGCAGTGACATGGGAAATACTTTTTTTCTCAGTTCTTTATTTCCCTCAGGTCTCAAAGTGTTTGATTCCTCCGACAGACGTGGTCACTATTAATTTATTTAAAGTAGTTAAATCCCAGAAGCTTCATGACCTACAGTAAGGACTTTCAAATGGTGTGTAGGTGTGTAATCCAGTTCTGCTGCAAATATTTCCTGAGATGAGTGTAGTTAAATAGACTAAATAGTTTGATGCTGCAATTGGGAATTCATCCAATCCAAAGACTTTGTACTGGATTCACTATTTATATTTTTTGTAGCAGTGTCTCCTGGAAAATGTCAAAGATGATTTTTAGATTGGAAGTCAGGTGTTTCCCTCCAAGCTAATTAATTTTGCTGAGGCACTTGAAATGTATTCAGTGGTTTTCATACACCAACTTACATTTTCCTTTAAAAATTGTTCTTACAAACCCCTAACCATTTCATTATAAAAATTATTCACTTGCAATAGAATGAGAATAAAACCAGCCTCCCACGTATTGCCATTTACTCATCTTTTTCACCTGCTCTGCCTACCCAGAGTTTAGTAAAATTGTTCCAACTAAGGACAAAGCCCAAGACAGAAAACTTAGGAGAGTCTCTGAAAGATTTCTAAATATTTAGAAACAACAGAATGCACAAATAAAGTGCTGGTATTCTTGCTTATGGTGAAGAGTCAGGACAGAAATTAAAAGAAGAAAATAATTTATTATTGCACTAAGAATATGTTTTATGAATTGTGCCAGTCTCCAGTGTATCCTCTTTGGATACAAACATTATTCCCACTGGAATATTAGGATTTTCTCTTTTACCTCAGCATAAAACTCCAGGGAGGTTTTTCAGTGGCATGATTAGAAGACAGGAATTCCTGAGCCAGTTTTGCTCACATACAACAATTCTGATTCACCCATTTTTAAAATTAATACAGTTTTATTAAGCAAAGGGGAACAACTAAGCATATATTTGGAGGATGTGGAGGTAATGCCTTTAACTGAATAATGCTTTGGGGGATTTCAGTGTTTTGTGAGGAGTTCTGTGCAATTACTGAGGACTGTGTTAGGTGGCATCTCTACACATGGCTGACGTGACAAAGCACAGAGCACAACAATCACCTGCGTCTGGGATTGCATCATATTTCCTGTTTTGAGGCTCAGCTTGTGACTGCTGAGTGCTTTATCAAACCCTAAATGCTCAGTCTAATAAATTTCTTCGCTAGATATTTACCTGAGGTTTTTTATTTAACTCTTCTGAGGTTTGGCAGAACAATCACAGATAAATTGCAGACAAATTGGTCTGGGAGGTACAGTTGTTTGTATTTAATTACATTTCTAAAATTAAGATGCTGTAATTATGAATATTTTGGGAGCTTTTTAGTGCAATGTCTTCCTGGTTTACATGCTTAATCTTACTCTTCTTCTCTTTGTTTTGTTTGTTTTCCCCCTTTTTTCTGGACATAGATACAGCCTCACTGTTTGGACAGGAAAGGAAGACATGTATTCTGTAGAAGACTTGCTTCTCATCCGAGAGAACTTTGATAAAAGTAGGGTTTATTATGACATTTTTGAGCCACAAAATTCTGAATTCAAAAAAGCCATCGGAATAGAATGATAAATGCAAAGCAGGCAATGCCTGACCTCAAAATGCTTTATGTTGTAAACCCCTTTGAATGTGAGGATTTCTTGTGCAGAGAAATGCATTTTCCTGAGCAGAAGGACTGTGTTGAGCATGCCTGTGGTTATTGGAAGAGCTTTTATTTGGCACTGTGTGGAAATAGAAAGGTAGTGCCTTCCTCATTGCTCCCTGCTGGCGTGTGGGACCCGTGGTGTCACACACTGCAGAGGGGGAGTGGTGCTTGTGCTGCGTGGCACTGCTCAGCTGCTCTGCCCCACAGCCCTGTGCGAGCTCCCCGTGTCCGTGGCCACCCTGCCCACTGTCACCATGTCCATGGTCCCTGTGTCTGTGGTCCCTTTGCCCAGGCAGTGTCAGTGCCACGGTCTTGGGCTGGGGAGCAGCCCTGGCTGGTGCCATGAGCTGGCTGGGGTCACTGTGGCTGCAGGGCCGGGGTCAGTGAGGCAGCAGGGCCGTGCCAGGGCTGCCCCAGCCCCGGGCCGTGTCCCCCGGTCCCACAGGACTCGTTCCCGCGCCGTTCCGAGGTGCCCGGTGCCCGCCGGGCCTGTTCGGCCATGGCGGCTCAGCTCGGCCTCCTCTGGGCCTGTGAGTCCCTGCAGCTCTCAGGGCTTTCCAAGTGGAAATTTCCTCTGCTGAAATAAACCCCTGCTAACTGCAGGAAGAGCCCGACCAGGTCCATTGAAAGCATTTGTTGCCTCTTTTGCTGCTGCAGTTCCCCAGAATTCTCACAGACTGGGACACCAGCTCTGTGGGATTGGCTTCTGCCCAACTCCACAAACAATGCAAGAAAAACCAAAGGTTTCTTCCATAATCACAGAGGACATTTGAGCTGCTGAATAAAAGCTAATGCCCTGGGAAGCATTACTCTGTCAGCTTCTTGTCCTCCTTTTCCCATTCCTCTCACATGGTTCCTGTGGGGATTTTGTGAACTCAGATACTGTACACAACATTTTACAGGCTGTTAATATTAAAGTAAATTACAGTAATTTTTGATTCTTACATGGCATTGGTACAGCTGTGATAGAAAAGTTAGTTACATTTCTTAATCCTAGATCTTGAAATAAGGTAATTTCACATAAAAATTCAAGATTCCCTTTTGTTACCTACAACTCCTTTGAGACATCTATCTAATAATTGTTTTCTGTTATTGAGAGGTAGAGCTTTCCTTGTTTTGGGCATCTACTAAGGTATGCTTGGCTAAAATTAGGAAGTCTTTTTCTACATAAGGAAGAAAACTACCTGATTATGCTTGGGATAGCTAAACAGAGCACTTGATTTAAGTTGCAGCCCCAGGCGAAGTGAGTGGCAGCAACCACCAAAGGGTCAGGCTTCCCTGTGTGATTTCTATAGAGAGTTTGGAGAAATTATTTATTTTTCAGTTAGGGTTTGTTGCAGGCAGTTGCATTCACTGATTTGCAGCATTTCCTCTCTCAGTGGTAGACCTTTTTGGGACCACAGGGACACGTTTTTCTGTTACTTAGAAATCTTTGCACTGACAGGTTCCCACTTGAAGTACTGGGATTTGTTAAAACTCATAAACCATTAAGTAAAAAACCATCAACAGTTGCCAGAAATATTTTTAAGGAAGAAGTATATCTGAGCAATATCTATGGATGTCAGTAAACAGAGATAATCAAATAAAATTAAAAGAAGACATAATTTGGATTACCAGGAAATGGCTATGTGGTGAATTTGATTATTCTATGGATTATCTTATATATATGAATTTCTGTATGTAATTTTTACCTATGGATCTTTGCTAGTCCCCTGTGAAGTTGTTTATGTCACTGTAGTCTGACTTGCACATAAATAAATTAATTTGATTTTGTTTCTCTGTGTTTATTCAAATGCTCTCCTAAAATAAAACGTGTTGCTGTGGGGCTGGCAGCGAGACAGCAAAGGACAGATGAAGCCAGGTATTAATTCTGGTGGGAACAGCATGTCTGTGTTGTTCCAGCTATAGCTGTCTTTAATTTCAGTATTTTCTCTTTTGCCTTCCTTCAAGGATCTGTTGCTTGTTCTATAAAAACATCTGTAATTTACTGCAGTCTTAAGCCTTGTATTTTTCTGTGCATTTGAAGGATATTAGTAAATAGAGAACGTGGTAGAGAAGAGTTCTCATCGTGTCCTGCCATGACAGAGAAGCATCTTGGTGGGAGCAAAGCATGAGGTATTTTCCAAGGTTTCTGTTGTTTAAGTGTGCTCTGCAATCAAAGAAAATGCCCCCAAAGATACGTTTTTCAAACATGGTTCTCCATCTGATGTTCTCCCCTTCTCCATCTTCTGCATTCATTCAAAGTGCTACACATTTCTTTCACCTGCTCTGACTGAAATAAAAATCAAGTATTTTTTTCAGTTCATACCCTCAAATTAAAGCTGAAATTATGCTGAGGGTCTTCAAAACTCATTTGATTTCTTGATGATTAAATGGCCCCATCCTTTCCTTTGAGGAAAAAATTGAAAAATTAGAGTGTTGAGAATTAAAAATATTTGCATTGACTTGTTTTGAAAAGGTTAGAGAGAGCCTATTGGAGTACAGGAATTGTACCCTACATTATATCCAAGAAAGAGGGGGGCTTTTCCATAGAAATCAGTGTTCCTCTGAAATTTCTTAATTAAAAATGTCTTTCAATTTTCAGACTATTTTGTTTTAATAAAGGTGAAGTTACTAATGTAGTAAGAGGCATTATGGTAAGAGGAAGTGTTTGGACAATTGTTTAAAGAAAGATTTATTGATTCATAACCTTATATTAATTAGAGGCCTTTTTCTAGCAAAAGTATTTAATTTCTTGAAATTTTAATTGAAAACCAATTTAGTTTTCCATTTGTTGTTGTATTTTGATGCTCCCAGACACATATTTTTCAGATTGCTTTTTGTTGCTGTTATTTGGTTGTTGGTTTTTTTTTTTTTTTTTCCAGAAATTTGTGTTTTTTNTTTTTTTTTTTTTTTCCAGAAATATGTGTTTGTTTCTAGTAAAATTCACAGTGTACTCTGTTGTCTTCTGAAGTTTGGACTTAAATATTTTTGGGGTAGTTGCATGGTAATTTTTAATATCCTGGCTTTGACTTCATTCTGTTGAATTCCCTTGAAATACTGCTTTTGCAGGTGCTTTGGGCTGATTCCCCTGAGTTTTGCAGTGGCCCCGTCTGCCACTGCTGGTCCCAGCTCCTGCAGGTTTTCTCTCCTTGCAGAGAGAGGCAGTGACGTGCACAGGTCCGTAATCCCAAATCCCAGCAGGATCTGCCGGGCACAGTGGGTGTTCTCAGAAGGTGCTCCCTTGACTGAAGTGTGTCTGCAGGTCAGGGTGGAACTGTCACACTGGCCTGTTTTTGGGAGAGCAGGCTGTGACTCACTCCCTCTGTGAAACACGCATGAAAGTGTTCAAAATTGCTGATGCTTTTGGGGAAAAAACAGGAATTTACTGCAGTTCTTCAGCGTGCCTCTGTGTCTGGGTTTCAGGAACTTGGGAATAAACAGGGCTTGTGTACATCTCTAGAAAACATCTCTGGTGTTCAGCCTAAGATCTCAGCACCATTTTTAAACAGCTGGACCTAAATTTTGGGACAAACCCCCTGGATTAACATGAGATCTGCAGCTGCCTGTGTCATAGTCCAGGAAGTGCCTGGCTCAGGTAACAGGTGCTGCTGAGAAACAGGAATTTTGCATATAAACAAATAAATAAATAACCTGGGGGCCTTTTAAAAAAAGGTCAACTTGTGTACAGGAGTGAAAGACCTGTTGTCCTTCACAGAGGATTAATAGCTGAGCCTTTAATCAGAATATTTAGTGATGACACGTGGAATTTTGTCCCTTAGAGTCTGAACCCCCCCTCCGAGGTTTCTTAAGGTGTTTTCTCATGAAGCCTGATCTCCTTGAAGGTCCTGCAGTGCCAGTAATACTTTAGGGTGAAAATGTAAGAATATTTATTTATAAATCCCTTGTTTTAGTTGGAAAAGTAATTAGTTGTGCTGTATACCATGTGCAGAGAGATAAAGGTCTTACTTGGGATAGATGATGCAAAAAAAGGGAAATTTAATGACTATTTAGTTTACTATTTTTCTTGTGTAGCTGCATCAAATTATGGCAATATTCTTTTGGAAGTGCTGTGTAATTGTAAAAAACTAAGATCAAAACAAAGCAATTACTCCTTAAAAGCAAAACCAAATTAAATGTGCAAGGAAGGATATTTTGAACATTGCACCTTAAACACAACCTTGAAAACTGCTGGTTTACGACATTTTTGTGTAGGGACTCGCTGTTCTTAAATCTCTTATACCAAAGTAATGGGAGTTCTTATGTAATCTGTGCTTTTTGTGAAGCCGCCACTCTTTGTTTCGAAGTCCCTTCCATTGTATGGTTCTGCAGCATTGTGCAGGGCAAGTGAAGCCCAGAAGTGAAAGCCAAGCCCCGCGTTGTTTGTCACCTTTCCCGGGCGCCGGGCGGGTTTGGAGCGCTCGTGGCCCCGGGGGGGCCGCCGGCGGTGCCCGCCGGGTGCGAGCGGGGTCCCGAGGGTCCCTGAGCCCCCGCGGCCGGGACAGCCGCGGGCTCCGGTCTGCGAGCCGCCTGCTCGGCAAGGCAGGGATTTGGCATCGGGGACTGGGGTCGGGCTGACCGTTCTTTGCTGAAAGAACATCG
>VZRX01016411.1:21527-41827 GCA_013398075.1 Notiomystis cincta
AAAAAAAAAAAAACAAAACATGTATCAAACCAGCTCTTGGAAGAACACTTTTATGAAGATAATTAGATTTTTTTCTTATAAACATCACCATGGATACTCTTGGTTGGATAGAAAAACAACTATTAGTATCAAGAAGTTCCTGCTAAAAGTGAAGGAGAGTGGAAAACCAGAGCAGGGAACACGTCCATGAAGCACACATTTTATTATAAAACACAAAAGATGCTTGCATATGCACATGGCATATTTGTTTATCACACTTCTTGATATCCCTCTCCTGTATTTCACTGACAGTTGGGCCACCTGGATATGTACCAGGAGAAAGTTTCATGGTTGCAGAATTCTAATATCAATTTTATTTGACTAAAAGTGTTTGTCACAAATGAGTGTTTTAGTTTGCTCAAAGAATCACTGGCAAAAGTATTGCCAAATCAGGGGTAATATAAAAGTGAAACTGCAACCAAGTCATTGGCATGCTTCATGCTACTACTTAACTACATAGTTAAAGCACACAGACCAGAATCTAGAATCAATCAATCTCAAATTAAAATCAACCAAAAGTGATATACATGGAGGTGGAGGACAGGAAAAAGAGTAGGAATGGGAAAGGGTAAGGATACAAGGGAATAAGGGAGACCCTCTCACTGAATTACAGGGTTCAGAGTGCACCTCTCTGTGAAATGTAGCCTCAGACTTGACCACAGCTTTAGGCTTAAAGATTTTAACAGCACTTAAACTTCATGGCACTGAATCGATAGCCTAATTTAAAGAATTTACCAGAGGAGTCTGTAGAACTTACTAGAAGCAGGACAGTAAATCACAGGCCTGACTTATGCACTGGATGCATTTAGGAATTGGAGAACAACATCCCTGTTACACTGCTGTAGCACATTCAGTCAGGGACACAGAGGCTGTTCAGAGGGTGTACAATCCCTGTACAGGCTCATTCCTGTGGGAAATCCCCCTGAGCTCAGGGAAGGACTCACACTGGAACCTCTGCATTTTCCCAAGGGCTGAATGGCTGAGCCCAGGCTCTGCTGGCAGCCCTGGCCCTCTGGGCACTGGCTGGCTCTGAGACACCCTGCTCCGAGGGAGGGCCTGGGCACAGTCCCTGCAGGGTCAGGAGAGCTTGGGGGTCTCTCTTAGGACCAGTGCTGGTGGGGTCACAAGGCAGTTGGTTTAGTCATAGCAACGTTCTGTCTGGATTGCAGCTCTGCTTGGTGACTTCCTTTTCATGTTCAATAATGAAAATGCTTCTCCACCTGGACGTGCTCATCAGCCAGCCCTACATCCTGGGACAGACAGTGTCTCTGATAACCCAGGAGCTCAGCCCAGGGCCTGTTTGTCAGGGCTCTGCTGCCTAATGAGCTTTTCTGAGATCACAGTGTGGCCCCAGGTGGATGATTCTTGATAAACTGTGCCCAAATAGGGGCAGGCAGGCAGGAAAATGACATGTTCGGTTTCCTGGTTGCCAGTAGGTTGCAGGAAGCCCAGCACTGGAGTGCAGGCCTAGGAGCCTTGTTTTGGGAAGGTGTCTCTGAGCAGAAAGCCCTGGCCTGGCAGCTGGCAGTCCAGGCACACCTGAGGGTGTTATCAGCCACAGACAGGCCTCTCCTGCGCCCTTGGGGATCCCAGGAATCAGCTCCATTAGCTGCCTCACTTCGTTCTTAGGAAAATAAAAGAAAGAAAAGGAGTGGAAACAGTTACATTTGACCTGACATCCCCACCTCCTCCCCTGGTTTTGGATTTTGCTTCCCATGAGAAATTGTAAACACTCTATCATGTCTCTTTGGTACTGGCCAGCCTTAGCCTACACCAGCAAGAACTCATTCAAGGGAAGGAGGAGCCACGATTGCTTACATGCAATTACCCCTGTACTAATGCACTGCCATGTAAATTGTTGAACATGATATAATGTAACATAAGTCATTCCACTAATTCTGTTACTTTATTAGGCATTGGTGCATAGAATTCTTTTCAAAATGGTGAATGAATAGAAAAATATGGAAGCATAATTAATTTTGTTTAGTTGAGATGACTAAAAAAACCCCAAACCCTGAAACTATTTTTATCATGTACTGATTTGGTACCTTAAATACATTCTAAACCATTAGGTACAGAGGCAGATGTTTACTGTACTAGAACTGTTTGCTGAGAGGAATGCACTCATATTGTAAACAACAGTGTTCTTAAAAATACATCTCTTAAATGCAACAGGCACAGCTGCTTGCTTGTTCAAAATCTTGAAAGGGATTATGGTAGTGATGTAGAGACATCAGTGGAGAGGTCTAAGAGAGAAGTGGAGTGCTATATTTTGTGCTTCAAAAATAATGACCAAAACCAAACAGAAGGAATTAGGAGCCTCTGAAGTGTCTCACAAACCCCTGTGCGTGCAGTGTAAATCTAGAGAAGTACCTTGTTATATTACTGGTTTGTTTACCAGGCAATTTGGAGGCACCCATGGCAGGCACCGTCCCTGCTCGCAGGCTCCGTGTGCCCACCAGTGCCGGGCGCTCTTCAGCGCCGAGGTACCCCCGGCTCCTGTTCACGCCTGTCTTAATTAGCTATTTATGACATGGAGCCTTCTGCCTGGAAAAATATTCCCTCTGAAGTGTTTGGTGGTTTATTGCCAAGCACTTTGATTAAAACACTGAGTGTGTGTGGGAACTGCACTTGTGACACTTGCAGGAGTAATTGTGACTGCTGACGGAAGCAGGGCTTCCTCTCACAGTTTTAGAGAACGTATTGCAGTAAAGGTCTGGTTCCATGGGCACAAGCCTTTGCAGTGCTGCAAAATTCAAGTGCTACCTTCCTCGGTGCTATCATCAGCAGGCTCAGGGGATAACTCTCTTTTGCCAGTTCCCAGTCTGTGAGCATCCTGAGAGCTGATTCTTTCTCATACATGCGTTCATAAATTGTTGTTGAGAATTACAGCACAATGTTGCACTTTTATTTCTGGAGCAGTTTCTAAAAGAATCTGAATTACATACTAGGAAAAATATGGTGAATTGTGCAGAAAAAATGTGAAACTGGTCTGCAACAAAAGGAACAGAATTTACATGATTCCATCACAAAGATAACCATAATTTCATGAGAGACACTGAGAGTCAACTAAAGAAATCAATTTTGACGGGCTGAAATAGCAATATGCACAAAATTACTCACTGAGTAAAGAACTCCAGCTGAATGGGTTGCCTTCTATCCATAAACAACTGAACAGGCATGAGAAAAGAAAGATTTAAAATTAATTAGAAAATCTAAGTCTTTAGAAACTTAGATATATTAAATTAAGGTTTTCCACCTAGGACTGCTGATGGGACCAGATCTAAGTCTTAATCTTTTGGAGCAACACCTAACAGGAGGGGTTATAGTGATTAAAAGTTCCTTCTTTTTCTTGTGAAAATTAAGCTCTTTTTCAAGCTGTTTTCACAAGATATCATTTCCAGGAGCTTTTTTGGACATGTTCAATGAGCTACTGATACAGAACTAAAAAGAAAAAACACTTCTAAAGTGCCCCTTAGTACAACTGAACAAGCTTTAGTGCAATCCAGTGGCCCAATCCATTTTAAGTTACTCAGGTGAAGCAGGGATCTCCAGTGAAGGGCTGGAAATCCATCCACTTGGGACAGCTGTCCGAAACCAGTGTGAGTGTTCCCAGAAGGGTTCTGTGTGGAAAACTGCATTTGGAGGAAGGATGAACATTAAAATGTCCTGGTTTTGTACTAGTGTCCATCTCAATTAAATCAATTACATAATGTATAAATGATGAATAATGGCTTCCTTATAGAAAAAGATTCTGCTTGGTATTAGGAACTTGTTAAAATGAGTTGCTCAAGGAAGGAAAAGACATTGATTTAAGGTTCCATAGGTAATGAGGTATCATTAATTTCTTGTCCTCTCAGGTTGCGTTTACTTTTTCCCCCCCCATCTTTTTTTTCTTTTCACAGCAGACATCACTTAACAAAATATTTATTTTCATACCTACAGCCAAATATATCGCCCAATTTCAAGAAAACACTTCACCACCACTTAATCAGAAATAAGCACATACTTAAGAGACATCTATTTGAAATACTTCTCTTGATCAACCCAACGCTCTGATTTTCTGTAAATTTTCAATCCAATGGGACAGCTGAAGAGATAAGGGACAGAATGGCAAGGACCACAGCTCGAGGACTGAAGATGATACACAAATGCTGTATCTGAACCATTAAATGATAAAAAGAGCAAAACAAGATGTATGAGAAAAGATAATCTACTTTAACCTATCCAATTTAATTGGAGATGAACAGGCAACTTTTGCAATGTAAGCTCTTGTCCAAGTCACTTGAAAAAAGTCCTGAAAATGTAATCAGAATAGAACTCTGCTTGAGAGCTCATGTATTCTTTTTCCAACCATGTCAATTAATCTAACAAAAGGCTTCTTGTATGAATTTTGCTTTGATGTTACAGAAAGGAGACAGAATGATCTGCAGAGAACAGAGGGTAGAATAACCCAGGATCACCCCAGAGCCAGCTGAAAAGGAGTGAGGACATAGGGAAAAGAGCAGGTTTCCCACATGCAGTCCCAGGAGCAGAAGCTGTGCACGGAGGGAGGCAGGAGAGCACTGGCTGGGGCACAGCGACAGCCCCTGGGGCACTGGAGGCTCTGGGATGGGACTGTGGTGTGGAGCACACCCCTCAGGATAGCAGCTCTAGCTGAGGATTTCTGTGGAGCTGACAAGCGCCCAAATCCTGAAAATCCCTCACTAATGACATTCTTTGTCACAGCATCTTGCAGGTGCTAAACGGCACAGCACTCTCAAAGTGTTTTCCTAGTAATTATAGCTACAGGGCAAACGAATACAATAAACCATGTATCTTTCTAAGAAACATTAATTTCCTCTTCCCAGCTCTCTTTCTCCATTACCACTCTTCTGTTTCAGGACCTGGCTCTTCAGATTTTTCAGCCAGCCTTACCCTAACTTGGTTGGCTTCATTCCTACAGCCCTCCAGGGCAAGCAGAGACAGCCAATGCACACCTGAGTAACAAGGGAGGCATCTCCCAGTTTTGTACTGAGCCAGGCTTTGTTGCCTCATTTGTCACCTCTACCCACCTAATTTTCTGTCCTGATTAAGGAACAATCCTTCCCTCAGCTTGTCTCAAGTCAGCTGCTGTCTCTGCATGCTCCTACCTTCTTCTGTTAGCGCAACTTTCTAACTGTTCAGGGTAACTTTGGGTTTAGGTTTAAGTCCTCAGCAAATTAGTTGTTGTCTGATGAAGACAACACGGTTGTCTGTTCCCCATTAAGATGTCATGTCAATTGCTACCAGTGCTCTCCTCAGATAACCTGAATAAGATAATCGTTGTCATTCTCCCCTTCCTGTTTTTCCCCTGCTCTTCTGTATAAATACTAATAGTATTTTATTTGCTAAATTAGCTAACTTATTTTTCAGAGTGTACCTTTCTTTTCCATGGATTGCTGTCCACGACAGAGATTTGTTGTTGGAATGTTCCCAGCTCTGACCTTGAATACACTGTGGCTCTAACACTACTGAAAACATCAGCTTTCTACTGCCAAATGGAAATCGCTGTCCACTGTCAGATAAAAGATAATGAGTAATAGACAAGCAATAAAAACATTTATGTTTGTTTTTCACTTTTTATGCAAACCCCTGGTTTTAGCTACCTTGTTAAATCTAGTATTATCCTAGAAAATTAAAATTTTAATATGTTTGGAACGGTTTGTTCCTGGAAAAGCATGAATGAGGGGAATTAAATTATACCTGTATAGACTTTTCTTGGTGATTGGTAATTACACTGTCACTCACGATGCTATTCATTGCACTTAGCTGCATGGACTTGGGTAAAAACACGACATTTTCCCCTGTACTGGACATAATGAGAATCTATGGCTTTTCAAGGAATCATTC
Organism: Notiomystis cincta; assembly: GCA_013398075.1. Classification (NCBI taxonomy): domain Eukaryota; kingdom Metazoa; phylum Chordata; class Aves; order Passeriformes; family Notiomystidae; genus Notiomystis; species Notiomystis cincta. The sequence continues at coordinate 27,438 of VZRX01016411.1, forward strand.
ATCAATGAGGTACAGGAGTAAACAAAACATGGGGAAGATGCATTTGGAACACAGGTGTTTTTTTTCTTCAAACCACAGTATAAGAGACTTATTTTCAGCCAGGGGAGGTAACAGGGGCCAGGTAACCATCCTCACAATACACCCAACAGCAAACAGTCTGCATGTGCTTGCTGAGCACACAGACTCACAATCTTCTGCCTACCCATCCTGAGGCAGCAAGCCTTTAACCTCGGTGTGGTTAAAGAGTGGTGCTTGGGGTGCCTGCCATGGGGGTGAACATGATCTTGGGTTCAGCTTCACTGCAGTCAAGTGCATTCTTCTAGTTCTTGGCAGGGCTCTGGATATTGAAAAGCTGTGGTACAAAAGGTGCTGGCCAAATGCAGTGCTTGTACTAAAAACCAAACCAAACAAAAATGTGTCTTTGTGGCAGAGAGCCACACCGAAGGAACATCATTATGTTCTGAAAAGTTTCAAGTCGAAGACTCAGAAGTTCACATTTCCACGAAACGTAAATTAACTTAATTTGTTGTTGTATCTGACAAAGGACATAGTTAAATCTGGAGAAGACTGAGTGAGTCCACTAAGAATCAAGAATAACCACTTACATTCTCAGCAGGCTTGTTTTTGCACCCAAGTTAAAAGTTCTTTGAAACGGAAATTATTCTACAAAACATCCTGGCCTCAGTAAGCCTTATCTGTGCACTTAGGCACAAAGTTTCTAATGCATGTTGGCCTCAGCCAACAGCATGAAGTCCTTTCTCCCATTTTTAATAAATGTCAGTTGTCCTAAACACAGTACTTTGCAAAGTGTCAGAGCTTTCAACACTGACCTATAACAGGTACGTTTTAAACACTTTCGGGAGGTTATTCTCTTGCCAGGGTCACTGTGACTTGTATTTAAAAAAAAACATGACATCTCCCTGGTAACAGTCTCCTTCCTCCCCTTCAACAATGTGCTGTCAATTTAAAACTCTGAAGACTTCTTGCTGCATTATGTAAGCATAAACTTGTTTTTATCGATCAATGTAACATCAGTGCACATGGAACAAGAAGATCAATACAAGGAAGTGCTTATAGTTTCAAAGAAAACAGAGAGAAAACTGAGACAACTCAGAGCAGCTGCTGCAAAAAATGTTTTTTACCAGCTAGATGTTGCAGTAAAGTGTCATGGAGTATTCAAGGGGTGCTCATAGCTGATGTTCTAAAGGAACATCTATGCAAATTATACCAGTTTACTTAACGTATTTAGTATTTTTATATTTAACTATATTTAATAAAAATGAAACAGGACTACTCTATTATTGCTTATAATCCATATTTGTCACACAGATTATTCAAAATCACACTGACAAATGAACTGCACCTTTACTGATAATGTGTGGCAGGAACATAGGAACACAGACTTTTAAGAAATCAATGTATATTTTCTTCCACTTTGAAGTGGCTGTGGTCAAACTGACACAGTTACTTTCTTTAAGAGCAGCAAAGCTTTCACACAGCTGTGAACCTAGGGAAATATTAAAGCTTCTTTACCATATTTTGCTGGGTTTGTGTGGCCAGGCTCGGGGAGCAGTGGGGCTGCAGGGGTGGCTTCTGTGAGAAGCTGCCGGTAGCTTCCCCTGTGGGGCCAATGCCACCGGCTCCAGGAGGGAGCTGCGGCTGGCCAAGGCTGAGCACATCCCTGGCAGAGGGGTAACAGAGTTAAGAGGGTGGGGTAAAGCCTGTGGGGAGCGACAAGGGGAGAGGAGCAGAGCCTGCAGCTCCCAGGCAGCGGGAGCAGAGCGCGTGCTCGCGGCGCCGCAGCACAGATTCCCTGCAGCCCACGGGCAGCACGCTCCCACCCTGAGCAGCCCACACCGGAGCAGGACAGGCAGGAAGGAGCCTGTGATCACATGGGGAGCCCGTGCTGGAGCAGCTCCTGGCAGGACCTGTGATCTCAAGGGGAGAGGAGCCCACCTGAAGCAGGTTTTGCAGCAGCACTGGTAATCCTGCAGGGACCCATCCTGGAGTGACAGGTCCTGGATCAGTGCATCCCCCAACTGCTGTGTGAGTCTTCCAGACTCCCCTTCTCCCGCCGGGCTTGCTTACCTTTACCTCTACAGTGATACATTTTAAAGGCTGATATAAATGTAGACAACATCCCAGTTGTCCTGGGAGGATTGATGCTTTCTCAGCGCAGGATGTTTTCAACAAGGAGACGGACACTAAACCCCTTTGCTTCAGTACAAAAGCTCTGACAGAGTTTAACCCCTTTCATTACCCATGGGATTGTCAGGGGTGCTGCCATGGACTGTAAGTTCAGTGCAAGGTCTCGTGCAACCTTTGTTGTAGAATTGCTCAGATCTACCTCCTTCATGCTGCAGACCTCCTTCTGTGGGGCATACCTTCAGAGTGGGGGTTGTAGTTTTTGGAACCATTCACAACTGAGGTATTTTACCATCAGGCATGATTTTCTTCAAAAATTTAATGTATCTTTACACTCAGTAAAACTTAATGATTTAAAATAACTGCCCTTACACAGAAGTACAAAATGCCTCACTTATTGTGCCATGACAGCTTTTTCATACACTTCAAATTTGTACTGGATCCCATTCTCTTCTTGGATATCAGCAGGGACACCTGGGTACCTAGGGAGAGAGGAGAAGAAAAAGCAAAAGCCAAAACAGATAAGAATAGATAAGCCAATGTAGATAAGAATATCATTATGATTCACCTGCAATTCATCCAATCAACTAGAAAAGCAAGTTGTTTGGAAAAAGAAATGAAAGCATTGTCTTTAGAACAGGTACACTGTTTTTGGGAATCATATTAACTAGTATCCATGATTTATGTGCACACCTTTTATAAGAAGGTGGGCTCTGACACAAAACAACACCCCCACTTTTGGCTTAGTAAAGAAATACCCAACATTTTTATTAAAGCCTATAATATGTTATTCAACATGTCTGCCAAGGAGGAAGAGACTACGGAACACTTTGTTTTTTTTCCTTGCCTTGCTTTTTCTAAGTTGGTTTAGAGGAAATGCTAAGTACAACGTTTTTTACAAGTCTTCTAGAGATTACTAAAGCAGGTGACTGCTACCATAGAACGAGTCCCTCTGTATTCCAGGTTTTCTCAACTACTTCTTATTAATAGACACTTTAAAAAATCTTTTCATCTCCCTGTGAAAGAAGAAGGACTTTTGTATGAGTAATACTAACTTTGAGGGAGAGATACATTTTAAATTTATTTGTTAAAGGTTTGGCATCGTCAGGTTTCCACTTCAGTGAGGAAATTATCTGTTATTTTACAAAATCATGTTCTAACACCAATGTTCATTTCAGGATGATGGCTGAAACAAATATATACCTAGGAACAGCTGATAGAGAGGGAGCTCTGGGTCAGACCTCAGGACACTCAGATGAGTAGAGAGTAGTTCAGAATATATTGGAATTGGAGAAGGTGACTTATCCTTCCCACCCACCTCGTCTGTTCTGCATCCCTCTTCCCTGCCCCTGCCTGTCCTCCCCCAGAGCTGTGCTAATCCACTCCTGTGCCCTCTGCAGAGAGTCTGACTCTTCATAATTTCTATTTCTTCCATTGCTGGTCTGTGACCAGCTGAGAGCCAAAACAAGAGCAGCAGGAAGAGGAACAGGTCTAGTCCTCCCTGGTTCTTCAGGCAGGTGTCTGAATTTTTTTGCTGCCTCCTTTTGCTGCCTGTTGGATGTAATTTTGTTGGAGAAGACATAAAAGCACAACTGGAATATGACAAGGATAATACAGAAGACACCACAGTGAATGGCAGAAACCCCAAATTTTTGTATATCTTTTCCTACTATGTTTGTTAGGAAGAAGTAATATTCTCAAGAGAAAAGGAATAACTTTAGAAATCTATAAAGCTCAAGACAGTCAAACCCATTTAATGTGTCTTTGGCAATTTATCAAAGACATTCAGAGGCCAAGTACTATTTACTAACAACATACTGGGAGTTACAAAGCTTAGTAAATATTTTAGTAAACCAGAAAACAGTAAGAAAAAGCTACTTTTGAAACAACCTGACATAGACAATTCTTTGCTGTCAAGATTACAGGAAAGGATTACAGGATTGAAGAACACAGCAACTTCCAAGAAAATCTGTGCAGAGTGTGGTGCCATTCCAGGCTGTACATAAAGTATGATTCTGGGGAGAAACTGACCTCTAACTCAAACCAAAATAGCCTTAATAGAACCCTTAAAACATTCAAATTAGATTATTCTGAAGACATGCCTGATATGCATTTTGGTACTTACTCTGTTAGAAGCTTGTAGTCTTTATGGTCAATTTCTGGAAAAAATGTGTCACTTTCAAATTCTTTCAAGATTCTTGTCACAAACAATCGATGATGAATTGGCTTCTCCATTGCTGCCTTTAGAAACAAGACAAACTCAGTCACAATTTTATGTATCACAGGCTTTTAGCAAAGCCGTGAAAATTACTCTCTGAATCTCCTCTTTTAGACTCTGCTGAAGAGCACTTTCTAAAGGGATAATTTCACCCTGTGTCAGTTCCACCTGGTAAGTGGCAGCAATACCTATTCTCAGAGCCTGGGGTATCTGACAGAAGTTAAGAACAAAATTTGAATAGCCTTGTGAGAAGAAAGGAACAGTGGGCCCAGTCACAACAAGCAAGTTCTGAATTGCACCTCTCTGAAAGACAGGAAGGTTTAGGTGGTGGGAGATGCCCACACCACAAGGTAATTTGTTCTGATGTTTAGTATCACTGCTAGGGATTTGTGCTGTATTTTTTACAATTCCAGAGATTTAAGATTCCAGTTTAAATTCAAAGTTGGATTTCTGGATTGGGGCAAAATGGTAACATGTGCTGAAAGTTTTGACATTTTCAAGCTTCTTGGATGAAAATGTTCTAAGATAATATTTGTTAGGTGAATTTTTTACTAACAAATTCAGGAGTTAAGAATATACATTTTGTCTTGAGATCAAAAAAAGGCAACTCTTCCAGACTTTGTGAGCATTAAAATAACCCATGAAAGGCTACACTAGGGTTGGTTACAATACGTTTTTGAAAAGCTGCTCCTCCCTTTTGCTTAAACTGGCAACAAGCAATGCTCTCTGTGGAGGGTGACTCACCATGCAGCAGGCTATTAGGTACTACTTCAACAAGCACAGGAACCAAGTAATAACAAACGGAATTCAATAAAATTAATTAACCACTGCAGAGAGGTTAATTTGTAGAAAAGCTGCTCTACTAGAGAGCAGTTAAAAATTAAAGGGGTAAGTCACAGCACACAAGCATCGAACAGCACCTGATGTCCATCCAGTTTGTACACAAATACTGGTATTTTTCATTGTTTAAGGACAGGGAGGTAACAAGAGTCACACTTGCAAAATGACAGAAGAATAGTGATCTGCTGCACAAATAAAAACATATTGTGTTCTGCAAACAGAGACACTTCTGCTTTGTAGTTGAAGAACAAATCAACTTCCCATCCAACTATATGGGAATTCAGTATCAAGAACCCTCTGCCACCACAACAGGCCAGGGAAGAGTACAGGGAGGGACCGACCACAGGTGTTGCAAAGAAAGTTGAATTTAACCCAAGGTGGCCTCTGTTCTAGGTAAGTGGTTTCAACAGCCATGAATGAAAGCAATCAGAATGAACCAACCAGCTGTGTCACTGTCCTCACATTCATAAGAGCAAATGCTTCCTCAGTGTGCCAAACCAGCTCTGGAGGCCTGTGTGTGTAGGTGGCCCATGACCAGTAAACAGCAAACAGGAAAGAACTTGGGGAAGAGCAATAGGCTCAGGCTGGTTTCAGGCCACATGTTCCTCCTCAGCAGCTGGGAGTGCCCAGAGCCTGGCAATGAGCACACAGTGGGCAAGGACAGACACACTTTTCCATTTCACTTGCTGTGTTCTGCTCAGTGCAACTTTCAGCTGCTTTGGGGGTCACGTACACAGCTGAATCAGCCACCCCAACCTGGCCTCAGCCTGTGCCCAGGACAGCCCAGGCTGTGCCTCACCTCGTTACTGTCACAGGGCTCGACCCTGTCCCTGTCCCACCACCCTGAGCCCCGGCTGGGGAGGCCCCTGCCAGTCCAGTTACTGCCCATGGGCTCCAGCTCCTGTTCCCTCGGGAACACCTGGTCCTTCCTGTTCTCTGAGGCAACTTCAGAAAACTTCAGAGAAGTAAATTTTGTATCAAACACAAAGCCTTCCAGGCGTAGAGCCTCCAAAGGACATGTTCAGCGAGACCTGGACTCTGACACTGCCCCAGTGAAACACTCCTGAGGACATGGCAGGGTGGCAAAGGAGCTTTATCATAATGCTGTCAATTCCATGAGGAATAAAGTAGGTCCTCACTGACACTCAATTCAGTCTTGCTCCACCCAGCCCACTCCATTGGTTTCACCACGTTTTTGGGACCGAAGAGAAATTAGAGGGTGCACAGTGCTGAGCTGGTGGAATGCTGACATACTCAACCCACACATCATAAAAGCATGCCATACACATAAAGAAGTTGACACCTGGGTCTATTGTTTTTTGGTGGATTTGTATGTGTGTGTTTCTGTTGGTGTTGGTTGTGTTTGGTTTTTTTTACGACCCTATTTAATATTTAAAGATGTGATGGACTTTCAGTTCCTATTCCTAGTAAAACCTCTGTTTTTGACCAGTCTAAACCACACGGTTTAAACATAGTTAAAAGAGACTGATGTAATTTATCCTGAGTGGACTCAGGATAACCTGGTCTAGTGGAAGGTGTTCCAGTCCAGGGCAGGAGGTTTGGAATGAGATGAGCCTTTAAGCCATTTCCAAGCTAAACCATTGTGTGGGCCTCTGACTTCCCTAGGATTTCCAGAGAGTGCTACTTTTCAGAGTCAAAACTAAGACCTGAACCTCTCAAGAGACAACACCTCCACACAGGTGCAGCAGTGTCTTAACCCAGAACAGAAGCCTGGTTTTGAAATCACAGAAGTGCAGAATCCCTAAGGTTGGAAAAGACTTCCAAGACCACTGAGTGCAATTGTTAGTGAATCTTCCAACTGTCCCACTCACCACACTTGAGTTGTACCTGGGAGTGGGCTTGATATCCACAAACACAGTTTCTTGGGGATGAATCTGTGCTCCAGTACCTCTGATATGCTCTTACAGCTAAGAGGGACTGCAGGGGCAGAACCAAGGAGGGAGCCAGCACCACAAGCCTCCCAACACACAAGAAGCACTCAGGAGCCAGCAGACAGCCCTCAAAACATGAAGTGCTCACACAAAGTCACAGTGCCTGCCACGATGCATAACAGCTTCGTAACTGCTGTAACCCACTGATCACTGCTGGGCTCCTCCTTCCTCATCCAGACAAACAACAGCAGCCTCAACTCCTTCTGGAACTCAGGAGATCCAGAACAGTGCAGACAGGATCCAGATGGCACTGCACTAAGATCCAAGCAAATTAACCTGGTAAACCTGTGCTGTCAGAAGCCCAAAAGCTTCCCTGGGGGCATCGCTACCGCCCTGTGGCTACATTATAAACCTGATGAGGGGATCAGTGTCCAGTCAAATTCAAGATGACACCCATATGAGTTTTTTGGAACCCTCACTGAACAGAGGGAGTTGGTTTCAATCCTTCCTGCTCTCACTTGCCAATACCAACGCCCCCCTCAGCTCTCCTTGTCCCCACTGTTCCACCCTTCCCTGTTGCAGAGGGCAGTTTCTAGAGTGTGTCTGAGCACAGCCTCAGTGTGACCTACACGAGGACTTGGATGGCCACCNACTCAGGATAACCTGGTCTAGTGGAAGGTGTTCCAGTCCAGGGCAGGAGGTTTGGAATGAGATGAGCCTTTAAGCCATTTCCAAGCTAAACCATTGTGTGGGCCTCTGACTTCCCTAGGATTTCCAGAGAGTGCTACTTTTCAGAGTCAAAACTAAGACCTGAACCTCTCAAGAGACAACACCTCCACACAGGTGCAGCAGTGTCTTAACCCAGAACAGAAGCCTGGTTTTGAAATCACAGAAGTGCAGAATCCCTAAGGTTGGAAAAGACTTCCAAGACCACTGAGTGCAATTGTTAGTGAATCTTCCAACTGTCCCACTCACCACACTTGAGTTGTACCTGGGAGTGGGCTTGATATCCACAAACACAGTTTCTTGGGGATGAATCTGTGCTCCAGTACCTCTGATATGCTCTTACAGCTAAGAGGGACTGCAGGGGCAGAACCAAGGAGGGAGCCAGCACCACAAGCCTCCCAACACACAAGAAGCACTCAGGAGCCAGCAGACAGCCCTCAAAACATGAAGTGCTCACACAAAGTCACAGTGCCTGCCACGATGCATAACAGCTTCGTAACTGCTGTAACCCACTGATCACTGCTGGGCTCCTCCTTCCTCATCCAGACAAACAACAGCAGCCTCAACTCCTTCTGGAACTCAGGAGATCCAGAACAGTGCAGACAGGATCCAGATGGCACTGCACTAAGATCCAAGCAAATTAANAGCTGATGGCAACCCTCCCACCCCCTGGAGGGAACTGTGTGGGCTGAACCGAGGGGCAGTGGGAGAGATGGCCATAACCAACAGAAGGGTGGATGCTCTGTGTCCTTATAAATGTTCACAGATTTGGTCCACCCTCTTCTGCAGTCTGAGGAGGATGTGAAGAGCAGCAATCCCCTGCCTCCATCCCACTCCTGGCAGGCAGCATCCTGACCCGAAATGCCATCATGGAGCACATGCTCTAGCACCTTGGCTTGCCTCAGCTCAGAGAGGCTGGGCAGGGCACTGCAGCCATCTGTACCTGAGCTGACTGCACACCTGTGTCCCAAAAGCGCACTTCAGACAGCTGGGCAGCTGCTGTACTTTGGCCCAGCTCCCTCGATGAGGTCAAGTCTGGCTGGTGTTTCAGTGTGGTGTCTGGGCCAAGCAAAAGGCACAGTTGGGCAGGTGGTCACACATCCTGAATGGCCCAGGGCACCCACCAAGGGTATGGGAAACAAAAACCAAAAAAGGGCTGGAAGGTCAGGGCACATTCCCTGCTCACAGCCATCTACGGAAACACGGCTTGCAGGATTGTTCCCAGAGCTTGGTGACAGCAGCCCTGATCACAGTGGACCTCCCCAAGCCAAAGTGATTAACTGATCAGAGCGGCTAAGGTTAGGAGCTGTGCTATAGGGCTCCACAGGACAGTAAGCCACCATCCCAATAACAGTGTGGACCCTGGAGGTGCTGCCTGGCAATGGCAAAGCTGCTGCTGTAGCTTCTGACAGATGCCCTCAGTGGTGCACCCTCACATCCAGTACATTCTGTGTCTGCTTCCTATTCCCCAGAACCCCACCCCCATGGGATGTCACTGGACTGAGCTCACTGCCAAAACCCAGACCAACCTGGGCAGAGCAGCTGCAGTGAGGACCTCGACAATCCCCACATCTCCTCCTCTGAACCCACAGCAGACCCTGACAGGCTGTCAGAGCAGCCCTTCAGTGCCACAGGTGCCTGTGGTTCCATTTTGCAGTGATCCTAATGGAAAATCTCTGTGCTTCAAGGAGTCAGCAACCCACAGAACAACCACCCTGCACAGACCATGTTCCCTGCCCACAGGATGATAGGGTCAGACAGAAGACCATAACAGACAAGCTGGAGGCAGATCCCGCTGGGAACCTGCAAATCTGCTGTCTGCAAGTGCTCCTCTCGATCTAAAAGGGCAGCAAGAAACTCTCAAGTGAACATCCTTTCTGTCTCACGGTAGAAAGTGTAACTACTTGGTTTTCTCTAAGAAAGTCCTGTAATAGCTTGAATAATCTAAATGGGGTAGCCCTTTCTACAGACAAGCACAGACCTGTATTAATGAACAAAATCAGTTCTCAACCTTTGAGCCACACAAATGAGTGAGATCAAAATGCTTTAAAACCATATACCTACAACTACTGAACAAAACTATTCACTTCAATTACCAATTGCTATTTTACTTCCCACACATTTCTACATGGTATAATAGAAATATTCCTGTAAAATCCTTTGTGCATCTTTAATGCAGACACTAAAAATATTACTTGCAGTTTTGGTAGAGTGTACAGTCCCCAAAAAACCATTTCAGTTAACATTACAAAGGTACTTTGAGTGCAGGAATCTGTATAAGTCAGATGTCTATCTAATGTAATTAAACTTTCTTTTGAAATGCCTTGAGTAGATGCTTCAAAGGGAGGAAACAGTTGAAATTTTAAAACCATGACAGGGTTTGTGTTGGACAGAACCTTAAAGCTCATCTTGTTCCATGGGCAGGGACACCTTCCACTATCCCAGGGGGCTCCAAGCCCCAATGTCCAGCCTGGCCTTGGGCACTGCCAGGGATCCAGGGGCAGCCACAGCTGCTCTGGGCACCCTGTGCCAGGGCCTGCCCACCCTGCCAGGGAACAATTCCTTCCCAAAATCCCATCCATCCCTGCCCTCTGGCACTGGGAAGCCAGTCCCCCTTGCCCTGTCACTTCAGGCCTGTGTTCCAAGTCCCTCTCCAGGTCTCCTGGAGCCCTGGCACTGGAAGGGGGTCTGAGGTCTCCCTGGAGCCTTCTCTTCTCCATACTGGACATTCTCATCTCTCTCAGTGCTTTGCTTTTCCATGTCTGGAGTAACCAGGTCTCCTATTACTTTAAGACACATTCCCTTGTACTGATCAGCACAAACAGTACATTCCAATTTACTCTGGATCAAAACTGCCAATTTATAATCTGAGTATTGGTGAGCAATGGTCTACAAAAAGACATTATCTTCTCCCAAATATCAGCCAGACACTGGAAAAATAGTTGAAATAGAAGCCTCCAAGACTGGTGCTCTTGGAAGAAGCAGCAGAAGCAGTAACTCCTTAAAGCTGTCATGGCTGAGAGCCAAGGACATTACTTCTGTAGGATAATATCTGATTATAAGCTGAATGTATTTGCACATTGAATATATGGTGGACTTCACCACAAAGAACAACAGTGTTATTATTTCATATGCACCTCATTTTCTTACAACCTCTACTACTTCACTGTTTTTACTGCAAAAGATGCATGTCCTCAAACACACAGAAGAGGTTCATGAAAAACACAAAGTGTAATGGCAAGAAGGACCAGAAAAATGCATTTCCTACCCCATACACAGCACACGGATTCAGCCCTAATTTTCCACCAGGTGCATTATGGCACTGTCATCACCCACCTCATGTCCAGGTGCCAAACAACAACTGGAGTGTATCTCCCAGAATGCTTGTAATGATTAAAGGACAGCAGCATTGTTTCTTTACTGTTAAAAAGACCTTGCTTTACAGTTCTGACCCAGGGAGTGGGAGCAGTAGGAACACTGCTGGATGAGAAGGTAGAGTGAGTGTGACCTTTTGTTGTATGATTATGTCCTGTTATTGCTGACATCATGACCTGTCAGCTCTCTCTAAATCCTATTTTCTTCTCCATTTGCATGTATAAAGTGTCATACTCTGGGTAATAACGCTGGAGCACTTCTTTTTTTTGTTTTCACATCCTTGGCAGGGTCAGTCAGCAATCTCAGTAAAATAAACATAACAACATGAGCTCAGTAAAATAAACATAACAATATAGGCTTTGTCTGAAAACCCTAGCAATTTAGGTATTTATGAAATGCTCTCAAAAGCACAACAACTGTGTGACACTGGCCCATTGGCAAGAGCAATGTTCAGTTTCTGGACGGGTATTCTGAACTTGAGAGCTGAGATCGTACTCTCTGAGACTTTTCTGTTGCAATCACTGCAGTTTGCTGGTAATACGAAGGGGAAGCACCTCTTAAAGCAGCAGTAATGGGAACTTCATCCTCATCCCATCACAGAAAATGAGTAATTTAGGAGGAGGCTAAATGTACCTTGTACACTGAAGTGCCTCCCACAATCCAAACCATGTCTACTTTACTTTTTAACTCTGGTGAATCCAAAAGAGCTAAAGCATCATCCAGACTTTTGGAAAGATAATGTGCTCCTTTCGGGGTTTCCCTAGAAAAAGCAAAGTTTTATTACTGCATAAATAAAGGACAATTCCTCATGATCATCAACACAAATTAGACATAAAATGTGCTTTGCTGGATTAACAAATAACTAAATGTTTCATGTTAGTTATTTTGAAGTGTCTGTTATTGTCAAATTATGTTAGAAATCTCATCTGACTGTAGGATTGTTCAAGAGATCACAGCTTAACCATATTTTATGAGGCATTATAAATTAAAAATCTGAAATTTTACATGTTTTTGAAAAAGTGTAACTCAGAAATTTACATATCTATAATATAAACACATAATCTATAAATTAAACATAGGTCATTAAATACAGATAATCAAGAAATCAAACGTAGATTTTGACTTGAATTCCAGAACTCTAATATTTCATTTGATAAAACTAGCTTCCCTGTCCACCCACATATTCACCTGCAAATCCACCAACATCCTCCACAGCAATAAAGCAGTACAAGTGGACACTTGTATTTAAAAATATTTGGGTGACTGTGGGTGATGCATTCAAGAAGAGAGTTCTGAAAAAGGACAGTTCATCCACAAATCCCAATAAAAATAAACTTCAAATAATGGATTTAGGGTCACCAATCTAAGCAGGAACTACAGAAATACAGCTAAATACATGACTCAGAAACACTAATGAAAATTGTCAAATGGTTTGTGAGTAGAGCTAGAAGTAGTACTCATAATGCAAAGTAATGACAACTACCTTGTGAATGAATTTAAAAAAATTAAAAACTAAGAGTGAAGCAGTTATAACACTCAGAACCAACACTTTCTAACCAGGTATCAAAACCACTACATTTGGAACTACTGCATGTTGTAATGCTACAGACATTTTTTGGTGCAGGTTTTTATGTGTTTTACAGGGCCATTATTTATCATACTTACTTGAGCTCCCTGCTGAGCACAATATTAATTCTGTCCTTTAAAGGACGGTTCTTCTCAGGAATGGAGAACCACGTTTTTTTACCCATTATCAGTGCATTCTGTTTACCTGAGCAAGAGAGAATTGATTTGAATTGTTTAGAGGCACTAATGGGTTTCCCCTCCCAAGCACAAGCTCAGGCCCCAGTGCTCAGATGAGCCACACTCAGATGAGCAGAGAGGAGCCTGTTTGTGGGCTCAAAGCCTGGTCAGGTAGCTGACACTGAAACAATCTCATGCAGTCATAAACTCGCAATTTCTAGGAGAAGAACCAGTAAAATTAAATTAAAAGCTGAAGTGCTACAGGTGCCAAACATACTCTAACATTCACATAGAAAAATAATTTCTGACCGAACCCAAGCATTCATAACCTGATTACCTCTTATATGGAAAGCTGCTAAGGAAAGAAATGTTTCTCTTTATGAGGAAATGGAGTTGTCAGAAAAATAAACACGGTGCCAACATGGTCACTTCTTTCCATGTTGTTTCCAGGCTGAGAGACAACAAAGAAAATGGTGACATCCCTGGTGTGAAGATTTATGGCAGCATAATCCATTAAGAAGTTTGGTTATGAAGCAGTTTACCTGCCTAGCATCCAAGATCACACCTTGTCAAAAGATCTGCAGGCAGGATAGAGCAAGATGTTTCTTTTAGATTATATTTCAAACATCTTTTTTCTTGGTCACAGGTTATTTGTGCCAGGGAAGATGCAACTTGCAGACATCTAAAAAGACTTACTCCTGTCAATTGTGTTCTGTCCTTTTTTGTACATATAAGGTCGTGAAGGGCTGAATTAGGTCTTCAAAACATGAGCAAAGCCTTTTACTTAGGACTGTTTGAAAATGAGATTAGACATTCCTTGTGGATTATGGAACAGATCTTCAAATCAGAAAATGGAGTAAGTCACCTAATCAAAACAAGGGAGTATGTAAAGCTGACCAGAAGTGAGTTTTTACCAAAAAAGTGAGTTTTAACAGCATAAAAAACCAAAAAACCCTAAACAAACCATGAAAAACTGACTGTGCTGACAAACAACTGCAGCACTTCTGGTCTATGCCATCAGCATGGTTTGGAAGTTCTAGGGCATGGATTTGGCTCAGCATTCAGAAAACTCAGCAAATTTACTGTCACAAGGGTCAGAGGGGTGGGTTGGGTGGCCAAGGCTGAGCTACAGCAAACAAGTTAGATAAGCTAATGCAGATTGAAAAAAAACAATGCACCTCTGCTAATTCAGCAGCTTGTGAAAACCTTCCCATTTTTAAATTGGAGTTTCATGCAAAGACTTGCTAGGTACACTTCAGATGAAGTTTGCTGTTTTTCTGGTGAAAGAAGGACTTGGAAACTGTTTCCTAACAGATCCACCTGCACCTCCTCTGAAATACCTGGTTCATCTCCGTTCCTCCTCTAACCCTAGCGACTCCAAGGGGCTGAAATTCTGGTGAGGCTGGGGAGGGCAGGCAGTGAGGGGGCCGTGAGGGGGCCGTGAGGGGCCC
>VZRX01016413.1:2370-23185 GCA_013398075.1 Notiomystis cincta
CTGAGCTCAGCCCCAGGCTGGGGGTTCCAGGTTTGCCTGAGCTCAGCCCCAGGCTGGGTGTTCCAGGTTCTCCTCAGCTCAGCCCCAGGCTCTCCAGCAGCAGAGGCAGCAGCCACCAGCCCTTGCTGCACGGTGGGGCAGGGACAGCCTGCAGAGGTTCAAGGCAGGATTATTTCACAGAATCCCAGGATCCCTGAGGTTGGAAAAGCCCTCCAAGATCAGAGTCCCAGCTGTGCCCAGTGCCCACCTTGTCCCCAGCCCAGGGCTCTGAGTGCCACGTCCATCTTTCCTGGGACACCTCCAGGGATGGGGACTCCAAACCCCCCTGGGAGCCCCTTCCAAGGCCTTTCCATGAAGAAATTCTCCCAGAGAATTTAAATCTCTCAACACCTGGAGCAGCTGAGCAGTCAGACTCCTCCTGAGCCACGAGCAGCTTCTCCCACAGCACAAATTTTGTGGCTGGAACCCCATAAAACGCTCTGGGTGACCTCACCAGGCCTGAGGTGAGCTCGTTCTCCAAGATTTAGGTGTGAATATCCCAATTTGCTGCAGAACCTCAGCAGGCACAAACCATCTGGGGATTAATATTTTCTTGTTGCAGCCCTTAGGAAGCGTGATTGGGATCAGCTGCAGTTGTGAATGTCTCATTCCCCCTCCAGTGGCTCCTCCAGAGCCCCAAGAACATTATTCTGGCAGTTGTTGGTGTCCAGGAATTACAGGCACAAAATGTATCAGACCCTTTGAAGCCTGACTGAAAACTTGACTTAAGCCCCCGGAAATAATAAAAGGAAAGTAAAGAACTCACTAAAGCTCCAGAAAGGGATTAGGAGGGGGGGAAAGCCAGGGGGGACAAGCAATTCCAGCTCTGTGTGATGGGGTGATACAGTGATGGTGCTATCACTGCAGCCAGGGGCTGCTCCCAGCTCTGCACACAGCCCTTTTTTCCCATTTTTAAAGCATTCTCTTGTGTTTTTTTTCTCTCCACTGGCGTCGTTTAAGAAGAAACTAATGTTTAAGAGCAGAAAAAAAATATAAAACTATTTCCCAGAAATATTTTGTGTGTAAAAAAAGAGGCTGAAAATGTTCTGCTGCCTCTGAAGTCTTGGTCAAGGAAAGAGGTTCTCAAAACCAGCAGAAATCTGGGTTTGGGTTGAGTTTACAAACAGTTTGTTTTGTTTCTGTGGAGGAAAACCATTCAGGAGCATCTGGGCTCCTGCTCCCTGTCCCTTTGGAAGAGGGTTTTGTCCAGGGCTCTCCTTGCCCAAATCTGAGCACCTCCCAAGGTCAGAGCCTGCTGAAAGGGTTATAAATCCCTTCTGCCAGGACTCTGCACTTTAAGTTTGATGAGTGTGATCAGCAAACAATTCCAAGGAGTGTGGCTCTTATTAAAACCCTGCTCGGAGCAGGGGGACACGCAGAGAAATTAATGCAGAGCAATTTCTCCTTCATTTCTAAGACTTATTGGTGCTAATGCAGACTAATAACCTTCGTTTTTAATTGTTCCTTCGGGTGGGTTGGCTGCTTTTGTGCTTGTGTGTCTGCACAAGTCGGGGTTCGTGTGGGACGTGGCCACACTGGTCAGAATGGGAAACCATCCAGGAACAGGACTGGGAGGCTGAAATGGGACCAGTCCAGCAGTTTTCCCACTGCTGACAGCTGTGGGTTTATAAGCTTGGCTGTAACATAATTCCCACCTCCTGGGACAATCCCTGAGCTGTTTGTTCTGTGTTTCTCAGGGCCTGGGCCAGACAGAACTCCTGGATCTGCAGGTGACACAGAGCTGCCACCCACCCTGTGGCCCCAGCCCGTGCCCAGTCCAGGAGGATCGGGGGGGTCCCACCCGACCTGTGCAGCTGTGTCCTGATGCTGGAACAGGATTCAGCTCCTGGTTTTTCCTCCTGACCGAAGGAAAGTTTCCAATTGCTGACCTGAGCAGAGCCCCTGGGTCTCCTGAAGGTGTTTGTGCAAGCAAAGCACAACCCCAGGACCAACGGGGCTGAGCAAAACCCCCCGTGGGCACCTTAACTTTGAAAACAAAACCTCCCCAGGTACTTCTGTGCACGCTGAGTGTCCTTCACTTGTATTTCAGCCCTTCAAATTTATGGGCTCGCATTTCCTGAATGGCTTAAGGTGGTTTTGTGTAATTGCAGTCACAGGAGAGCCCTGGCCACGAGCACTTATCCAGGTACCAAACCCTGGTCCCAAGTGCCTCATCCCAAACCCAGCATTCCACTGCAGGATTTCTCTCAGCTTTTCAGCACAGAAATAATGAGAAATGGACAAGAAAGATCAATGTTTCGCTCACACAGGTAATTTTCGATGTGGGAATAATTTGGTTCCTTAAAATAAAAAGAGTGGAGAACCGGGGGGTAAAATGGAGCACAAGGTGTGAGAAAAACTCCTCGGGGCATCCCATGGAGGGTCCAGGTGCAGCTCCTGCCACCCTCCCCAGGTGCTCTGGTGGCTCCCTCAGTCCTGGGGGTTCTGCCCTTCCCTCACCTTGGCCACGAGCCCCTCTCCAGCCCCAGTTAAATACAGAGCTGCTGTGCTCAGAGGGCAACGAGGGCAAGCATCTTGAGAGGAATTATAGATCAAGATGTGATAAAAACCCCAATTTCTGTGTGCTGGCCCCCAGCAGGGTGAGGACAC
Source organism: Notiomystis cincta (assembly GCA_013398075.1). Classification (NCBI taxonomy): domain Eukaryota; kingdom Metazoa; phylum Chordata; class Aves; order Passeriformes; family Notiomystidae; genus Notiomystis; species Notiomystis cincta. The sequence goes on from VZRX01016413.1 coordinate 5,020, forward strand.
CTCTTCCCTGGCAGCAGCTCCATCCCCTGCCTGGAAAATCTGTCTCTGCTGAGAACCCACGGCCTGAACCAGATCCACCATGAAGAAAAATGGAAAAGGCTTAAAATATAACAGCCTCTGGGATATTTTGGTAAATGATGATGATGTAAAACTGCGTGGAGATGGATCGGGGAAGGGATAGACAGTTATAAAGTTAAAGAAATGATGTCTCTGGAACTAATTCTGAATTAATGACACCTTGTAGATCTTTACTGGCTCCCGTCTGAGGAGCTCAAGCTGACACACGGACATTTATTAATTAGAGCTCGTTTTACACGAGAACAAGCTGAGGATGGGGATGGAGAAGAAGCTGTGGGCCCATCATAAGTCACACGTTAGGGATGGAGGCAGCGATGGGAAACCAGGGTGTGGATTCCCAGCCTGTGCCCCAAGCCTGTGGGGATGCTGAGCAGAGAGGCAGGAGGAATAAATTCTCCCCAAAGGTGAAAACAGAGTTTGGGTCGAGTATGATTTATTCTGCCCCGAGCTGGAGTCAATGAGGCTCTCAGTGAGGGCAGGAGGAGGTAACAAATTGGTGCCACACAGAAAAGCCCAGCCTGAAAACCCACTCGGGGTGTAACCCTGGTGCTGAATTAATTACAGGCTGATGAGCTCCATAAATACACCATGCTCTGATCATTTATCTGAAACATCTCATCTGGACTATAATTAGTAGATAAGGGACTTTAATCTTTCCTTTCTTCATGTTTGTTTGTACCTGTTTACGGATTTAATTAAAACTAAAGCAGTTTAAAATAAATGATCAGAAAGGAGGAGTGATGAAGAGGAGAAAAGAAATGGGAGAGCAGAGGAAGGTGGGGATGGGAGGAGGGCTCTGCCCAAAGCCTGCCCGTGTTTCCCTTGGCTTTGAGGAGCCATCAGGTAAAATTAATTTTTAACAACATAGGCTGTGCAGACTCATCTCTGTACCGGGACTAGATTCTCTCTGGATCAACAGGAAAGGGTTGAAACTGAGGTTTCTGAGCAGAAGAGATTGGACAGGAATCTGAACTGCTGCTCAAGCCAGAAACAAAGAGTTTTTTGTGATGCAACAGCTGATCTGCCACGGGATCTGCTCCCAGACTGACACACTGCTGAGAGTCTGGGTGAAATTAGTAAAGAGTAAATGAAAGATGCTGGGGGGAAATGCTGCAGATGGACCAGCCCATAACCAGCTCCTGGCTGGGCTGGGCTGGGCTGGGCTGGGCTGGGCTGGGCTGGGCTGGGCTGGGCTGGGCTGGGCTGGGCTGGGCTGGGCTGGGCTGGGCTGGGCTGGGCTGGGCTGGGCAGGGAACTCCTGCTGCTGAGGTTTCCCTGTGCTCAAACAGGACCCAGCTCTCCAAGCAGGAAGGGGAGAGCTGCACCTCAGCTGCAGATTTTGGGGAGAACTCTGAGGTTTTCAGCCCCTTTGGCCTCACAGCCACCCCTCCCTGCAGCAGCACCAGCAGAGCAGAGCCCACCTGAGCCTCCCTCCCCGGGCCAGCCCCTCAGCTGGCCAGGCACTCCAGGATACCCCAATATCCCTGGATTGCCCCAGCCAGGGGGCTCTGGGGGCTTTGCTGGGATGTGCAGCAGGTTCCAGAGGCACTGCAGGTGTGGGGGCTGCAAGGCAGACCCCAGAGTAGCTGAGCAGCAGCCCCAGGGTCAGCATTACCCCTGAGAGGGTCTGTGCTCCTCACCCTCTGACAGGGGTGGTGCCACCGAGGCCAGCTCTGCTTAGAGGGAACCAGAGCCAGAGAGGAACATCCCCTTCCCAGAGTTATCCCTGCTCCATCCCAGTATCATCCCTGCTCCATCCCAGAGTTATCCCTGCTCCATCCCAGTATCATCCCTGCTCCATCCCAGAGTTATCCCTGCTCCATCCCAGTATCATCCCTGTTTCCTCCCAGCATCATCCCTGCTTCATCCCATTGCCATCCCTGCTCCATCCCAGAGTTATCCCTGCTCCCTCCCATTGCCATCCCTGCTCCCTCCCAGCCACTCTCCCCTGGGGGAGCCCTCTCACCGGCCAGCCCTGCCGAGCTCCCAGGGGAACGGAGCTCAGTTATGTAAATGCTGGGGATCGCCATTCGAAACGTTTCAGTGCTCCCTTCATTCCTTTGTCCCTGAAGAGTGTGATTTGATAAAACAAAATCGCTCTTAATTAACCACCTGCCCTGCCCAAACGGGACAAGGGCTGGGTGGCAGGGGAAGGCTGGAGCAGCAAGCTTGATTTTTAAAATAAAGCAGGAAAAAAAGTGAAATTATAAAGGGATGGCCTTTGAAATAATTAACCAGGTTCTGTCCTCTTCTGCACTAATGACTCTGAGCTCAGTTACCCACTGGCTCCTGATGTCTTCCCTGGCAAACTGGGGCAGTGCTCAGCCAAGTGCCAAACTTCAGGATTAAAATGCAGCAGGAGGAAAGTGAAATATTGGTTTCCCTTCTCACATCCAGCCCCAATCTGCCTTTGAAGAAAGTGAGCCGCATAAAAAATGGATGAAAAGGTTCCTTGGGAAATTGCAGCATTTGCCTACAGCAGAGGCTGAGGTTTGGGGACAGATTGACAAAAGTTATTCAGGTGCTTGGGGGGCTTTGCCAACTCCCTGTGTAAACCTGGGGAAGCTTCAGGTGCCCACCTCGTGAAGGTAAAATCATTGCTGTCTGTCCTTCCAGACCTTGGGATGAGCCTGAAGGTCAGAGCAGAGCGTGGAATTCCGGTTTTCCACGTCTCTGGGTGTGCCTGTGCTCCAGGGGCACAGGGAGGCTCTGTGGGCTCCCCCAGCCTGGCTGCAGGCTCTGGGGGCTCTGGGGCTGGGCCACTGCTGCTGCCCTGCCTGCTCAGGGTCAGGCAGACCCACAGGATTCCTATTCCCAGGCACCCTTTTTGGCTCCCAAATCCCTCCTGCCAGCTGCTCTCACCCAGTCAGGCATCAGCACAAGTTTATCTCTGTTGGATGATGCTCTGTGAGCCCAAACTGGAGATTATTTGTGGGTTCTTTTCCCTGTTGCTTTATAAATCACCAGTTGGGTTTTATTCCTGCAGGTTGGTGTCCCTTGGAATATGGAATATCCTGCAATGGAAGGGATCCACAAGGATTATCCCAGTCCACACAGAGCAATGGGAAGAAAGGGTCAGAGCAGGGGGAGAGCTGGATTTTCCCACACAACCATCACCTGGCAGGGCCCTGAGCAGCCGTGGCACGGCCAGAGGGGCCGTGCAGAGCCCCCCGTGCCAGGAGGAGAGGAGAAAACTGCGCCTGAGGGTCTGGGTGGGGAGGTGGGGCCGGGCAGGCACAGCCCCGGCCCCCTCGCAGCCAGCTGCGCTCCGGGGTGGCCACCCCAAAACTCCCCGCGCCCAGCTCTGTCCCTGCAGCTGCCCCAAAAGCACTGGGAGGACGGGAGCTGGCTCCGGGCACTGCCTCGGGGCGGGGAGGGACCCTGCTCCATCCAAGGCAGCGGGGCTGGGCTGGGCTGNCTGAGCTGGGCTGGGCTGGGCTGGGCTGAGCTGGGCTGGGCTGGGCTAGGCTGGCAGGCAGGCCCTGGGAACATCCACACCTCTCTTCTGAAGCCCTGAGCAGCCCCAGGCTTGGCAGGCCGATTTTTCAAAGGATGAAGGCTTTTCTCTGCTGTGTGCTCCTGCAGGGCTTGCAGAGGAATTGTCTGTGTCTGTCAGAGAGGGGGACATGAGAGGCACTCACCTTCTGAGCTTTAAAGGGGATTCAGTTATCTGTCCTCTCTGACCTGAACATCTGAGGCAGCAGAGAATGCCTCCATCTGGGAATAAAACTGCATCATTCTTCCTCCTGCAGGGTCCTCTGCCTTGCCCTTTTTATTGTCTGAGATCTTGTTCAAATCCTGCCTCTTTCACATATGATCAGCTTCTGCTTTGCTGGAGTCAGGCAGAAGGGAAAACAAACAAGCTCTGTTCCCAGCTCCAGCTGCTGGTCACTGCACACTCCTCCAGCCCCTTCCCTTCTCCCAGGGAGTGCCCAGGTGATGCCCAGGCTGCCCCAAAGGGATGCTCCTTGACCCCTCCTCCTGTGCTGGGCAGGGGCATGATGTGGCCACCCCTCAGCAGAGGCAGGGGCTGTGCAGGGCTTGGAGGGTTCACATTTTTATGTGAGATGTCACAAAATAACGATTTTTGACAGAAATTGAGGGGGGGGGGGAAATCACATTTTCTTCTGTCTGTAGCTGGAACTCCACGGAGGAAAATCTGTGTGATATATGAAATTACAGGTGTTGGGCCAAGGGGTCATAAAGCAGGTTAGGAACTGCTGTGGCCTGGGCTGGATTTAATGAATGATAGTTCCTATTAATGAGCAGTTGCTTGTACCCACGCTCCCTCACACACTCCCAAAGTCAGTTGTAAGTTTTTCCCTTCATTTTGGGTATCTGGAGACACTTCAGCCGTGCAGAGCTGCTGGGGCACACAGGGAGCTCTGCTGCCATGCTCAGACTGCTCTTGGAAGTGATTGATCTTGGTTAAGTGTTGGCACCCAGCTCCCCTCCCCGCTGGCAGCAGCACACGCTGTTTTCCAGGCTATTTTCCATGGCAGAGGAGGAGAGGGATCGTGCTGGAGTGAATTTGTTCAGTGTTTGAATGTCTCTGAAAATCACACCACCACTGCTGGCTCAGCACTTTGGTTCAGGCTTGGGTTGAAAGCTGTCCCAGCTGGTTTGGGGTCAGGTGAGATCGCTGGGAGGGTGTGAACACCACTGCCATTCCCACCCTGAGGCCCACAGGGGCAGGAGTGGGAGCAGGAATGGGTCTGGCAGGACCTGTACCTGGAGGTTCCTGTGTCAGACACACCTCCAGCCCTGGGCTCTGCCCCTCTGGGTGTGGTTTCACCCGGGCTGAGGTCCCTGAGGGGAACTGGGCTCCTTGCTGGGGGAAAAGCAGGAGTCTCCTGGGTTAAATCACAGTCAGGGCCACCACAGAGATTCTACAGTAATGCCAACAATTTCAGCTCTCTGTTTAGGACAGATTTAGCAGCTAAAAGGTGGAAGGTGACAGTCACCAAGACTTTGGGGAGTGTTCTAACAGGAGGATTTAACCCAGCAGTGCTGTCACCCATCCCTGCAGGATTCCTCATCCAGCTGTTCCCTCTCCAGCTCCATCCTGCTGCAGACATTCATATCCAGAGATGTAATCAATGCCTGGATTTCAATGCTGGAGGCATTCCCTACAGAAATCCCCTGCTCAGTCAATTAGCAGGACTGAATTTCATATTACTTAAAATCTATTCTCCTGGAAGGCAGGAGATTCCAGCATCTCCATCTATATTTGCTGGGATTATTGCTTAAAGGTGGCTTAGCTGCTAAGCCACTGCTGCAAAAGCTCCATTAAGTTCTTTCCTTGTTGTACATGGGAGCTGGAAGGATTTCAGGGCAGCAGGTCGGCTGCAGAAACCCGACACCCATTCTTCCAGCAATTAAACTTTGCAAAGTAAACTCTGTGGATTTCATTAAGGAAATGGAGCCATCAGCACTGGGAATACCGTTTATGAATATTTCCTTGTAATGGCCAAGCGAGCATGTTGACAGGATGAGTTATTAAACATATTTACAAACAGCTGTTAAAAAGCCAACATCGAGGTCCCAGCTGTATTTCCCCCCCTGTTTTATGCAGAGTTTATAGCAGTTATCCTTTGAAAAGCCAGCTTGATTGGCTTTCCTGCAAGGAGAGGTAAGCTTGATTAATTTATTCCTCCTCCCCAGGCCTGCAGTCACAGGGAGGGGGGCAGCCTGTCTGTCTGTCTGTCTGTCTGTTCACAGCTCACTGGGGGAACAGACCCAAGGGCAGCCAGGCAGCTCCCAGCCTACACGTGTTTAATTACAGGCATTGTGTACTTCTGCTGCAGGGATCAATAAGTTGGAGTCTTCCCCAGTCAGGCTGGTTTTTATGGAGTTCTTTCCCTTTGCTGTGTGAAATGAGAGGTCACTGGTGGGAGTGACACCAGGGGAGAAGGTTGGGGTCCCAGTGACACTGGGAAGGGTCTGGCAGGTTCACTGGCTGATCCTCCACGTTTACAGGGACAGGAGGGAAAGAAGGGATTACACCCAAGGTGTTGTCCCTTGAGGAGTTGTGGATTCTGTTCCTGAGCATTTGGAAGCGACAGGAAATGTGAATCCCGTGGCAATGCATCACAGGCACAGGATACGTGGTGAGATTATTGCCAGCACGTTCAGCCTTGTCTCCTGTCCCCTCCTGCCTCAATCCTCCACCTCTCCCTCCACGAAACAGGTGGGACAGCTCAGCTGGAGAGGTCCAGCCAGGCCCTGGCAGTGCCCCCCGAGTGCTGTGGGACCGTGCTGTCCATGGCCCTCGACCGGGAATTCCTGGGCCGCTTCCCGCAGGCAGATTCCCGCGGATCCCCGCCAGCCCCAGCCGCTCCTCTCCTCTCCCTGCGACGAGACGCCATGTGGGAAGCTCCTTGTGTTGTTTCCATCTGACTGCAGCAGCATCTGCTGCTGCTAAAGCTGCTCGGAAGGGGAGAGGAGCAGCCCCAGCCCGCGGGAGGGACCCGGGCGGGTCCTGGCTGGTGACAATTCCCGGGACCATCGTCACCCACCCGGGTGTCCGAAGCTCTGACCCAGATCCCAGCACCCTCAGCCACGTGCTGGGGCCCAGCTCTGCTTCCCAAGGCACAGCAGCACCTGGTGGAGCTCCCAGAGTGTGAAAGTTGGGAGTGTTTGGGGTTCCAGGGCTCCCCCTCCATCCACTGAAATCCCTCCCAGGCATTTCCATCCTCGCTTCAGATCCGGCTTCTCCAAGGAAGGGGCTGCGGGGCTGGAAGTTGGGGGACAAAGGGAGCCCATTCAAACACAGATCAGCGTTTCAATGATGGATTTGCTCAGGTCACTTTTTGTATTGTCTGGGCCTGGCTCTCCCGTTTCCTCCCCCTGGGCCGTGCAGGATTGCAGCAGGAATGGAGATCCTCATGGAAAACAAACTCTGCAGATTCTCTGTGTTTGTATCCCTGATTTTCACAAATCTATTTCAACAAACAGAACCACTGTGAAGCCAGCCCTGGGTTTGTGCATTGAAGAGAATTTTGGGTCTCTCTAAGCTAAATCCATGAATGAATTGGGTATTTTTTAGAGAAGATTTAAAAATTAATTGTGGAAATGGAAGTGTGTGGTTCTAAAGAAGTTAGATTTGGTGTAGCACCCATATATAACTCTCCTGTTTTTCGAGGAGATCCAGAGGAAGGACACTTTCCCTCTGTGAGGTGCTCAGGTTGACGAGAAACCCATTTGTAAGGAAAATTGACTCTGGAAACAGTTGAGAGCAAGCGGCTGCTTGTTCTAAAGTCCCTGCCAAGTGATTGATTCAGTCCGTGGGTTCATCAGATCATTGCTTCCAATAATATCAGTTTGCTTATTTATTTTATAGAGGATCAATATGATAAATATTGCAGCAATGTGGAAGTGCCAGGGAGATGATTCCTGGGGTGGTGAGGGGTTGCTGCAGCCTCCTCCGTGTGCCCCGTGAAGCAGAAAAGCAATTCAGCCACACTAAAGGCTACAGATGAGGCTGGATGTTCGCTGCAATAAATGCAAATGATTTGAATTCATTTCGCTGCTAAGAGGAGAAGAGAGGGGAAAAAAATAGAAATTAAAGCTAAAGATGTTGCAGATCAAGGAATTCAACTTTAAGCAGATGCAGAATTAACATAAAAGAAAACAAAGCAATAAAGAGAGAGGGAAAATAGATTTCACTAAAATAATCTGATTTAATGAATAGGCCGTGATTTATTTCTGAAGTACCTCTCCGCGGTGGTGGTTTTCTCCCCTCTGTTTTTTTTTAGAGCATGTACAATGGCATTCTGGCCCTGCTGCAATCAGTCTGCTGCGAACAGCTTGTAGATATTTGGCTGTGCACTGGCCCATGAGAGCAAATCGTCCTCCCTCACCGTCAAAGACTTTTCTTTTCCAGTTCCTTTATGAGGTGACAAACGGTTCCCCTTCCTTTTGTTCTCCAGCGTTGAGCACATTCAGCTTTTCTGGCTCTGCTTTATGATTTTTGTTTGGATTCCTTAATGGCTCGTGCTCCTTTGTCTGCCAGCCACGGGGCTGGGGGGTCTCCTGCTTTTGCCTGGGTGGTGAATCCCAGCCCGGGGCTGGCCGGTGCAGGATGGATCCCAGCTGGGATATCCATGGATCTCCAGTGCAGCTCCTTGGGGAACTCCTGCAGAGCCTCTTGAGCAGAAAGGAAACTCCCCCGTGGCTGGAGCAGCTGTGGGCACCCGGAGCTCTCACGTTTGGTGTCCTGCACCACAGGAGAAATAAAGGATAAAGTAACCTTAAAATGAGTGCTCAGATTTATGGAGAGCCTGCCCAAGTCACTTCTTGTTTAAGTTTGAATGACTCCTGGGTCTGGGAGTTCTGCAAAGGAGAGGGAGGAGAGGGAAGGGTCACATCCTCATGGAAACCTCTGGGGCCTCCTTCAAGGGTGTGAGGGCTCCTGGAGCAGCCAAACGCTGGACAAGGGCTCTGCTGGCCTGGGAATCGCCCCATCTGACAGAGAAATGGGCTCTGGGGCTTGGGTTTGGACTGACCACGGGCTACCTGGGATGATTAAAGCCCTGCAACACCATAGGAACTGAGCCTGAGGGTGCTGCAGCACCCAGGACTCAGAGATGCTGATCAGATTTGGCAGATCTGCACATTTGGGTTCCCCTGCCCTTTGTCCCCTCTCCCTGAGCTGAATCTCCGGCCCAAGGAACACCAGAAATCATGGAAGAGAAAAACACCAGCGTTCCTAATTGGAAACAGCCTCTTTTGTCTGGGCTGGGTAAATTTAACTGGTCCAGTTCCGCTGCCAGAACACTTCTGCCAAGGAAAACTTCCCCATTTAAACCTTCCACTCATCTAAATAAGGAGAGAGGAGCTGGAAGTAGATCCTGGCACAGCCGTGGGGTGATTGGAGCTGGCAGAAATAATCCATTTGGTCTCCTTTTCTCGTGATCCAGTCCCTCCCCACGATGTGAAACCCTGAGCTGCTTTTCCTGGTGTGCAGCCTGAGGAGCACCTGGGGTGGCTCTGGTGTCAGCCACGGCCTGAGAGTGTCAGGGAGGGGTTGGACAGGAGTTTTGGCCTTTTTTTATTCCTCAGGATGTGCTTTTGTCTTTCTCAATGCCCCAGGGCTTCATCCCAGGTGCCAATCACCAGGGGCTCGCTGCCCACCGGGTTGGCACAGGGAGGTGCCATCACCACCAGCCTGAGTGGCCTTTTGGGAGGGGAAATGGAGCCTCTGGGCCTTCTCTGGTCAGAAGGAGACTTGTCCGAAGCAGAGCAGTTTGCCAGGTCCCAGCAACTCACTGGAGACTCCTATGATGCCTCTGGGCTGTCACTGAAGGAAATCCAAGGATTTCCCCTGGGTTTGGTGGAAGCTGCAGTGGAGCTCCCTGGTTTGGGGCCAGGGTTTGTCCCCAGCAGGAGCTGGGACTCCACGCTGGAGTGGGTTCATCCACCTTTGCCGGACCTGGCACTTGGGATCAGCCTCTGAAAGGCTCCTCCAGACCCCACAGAGGGCAGTCGGTGGCATCTGCAGGGCTGGCAGCTCCTTAATTAGGGGAATGCAAATGGGCTGCGAGGGAGAAGGTGCCAGTGAAAGGAAAAGCAGCTCATGAAAGGGAGCACAGACAAGAACGGGGAAATTATTCACATAGCCCTAAAGTTTACTTCTGAGAGGTCCTTTTTTCTTTTCCTTTTTTTTTTTTCAATTTCATATATTTGCCTTGATCATTTGAGAGAAAAGATCCGTCCACAGACAGATCTCCAAAGAGATTATGATTTTTTTCAGCGTTGCTGTTGCTTTAATCCGTGGTCTCTTTAGACAGGGAATGTCTAATTGGTGCACTGCTGAAATCAAATGTTTAAATAGATTGAATGGCAGACTTTTTCCCTCTGTTGTGACATTAATCCCCCAATATTCCTGGGCCCCTTGCTGGGTATTGAGGCAAAGAAAGGAGCCAGAGGAGGTCCCTGTCTGTACATCTGTGAGGTGAAAACTCCCTGGATACACTCACCACACATGATCCAATACATCAATTAAACCCAGGACCTTGCTGCAATCAGCACTCGCACACATGAAATAAATCTCTCCATATGATCCACATTTCTGCAGCCCAGGGCAGCCTCTCTGCAGAGGAGCTGAGGTGGGGGGAGGCAGCAGAGGGGAGCCCCAGACCGTGCCTGGGCTCCAGCAGAACTTCCTGCAGGGATGGAACTGAGGTTTGCTCACCCTGATGCCCGTGGGCAGCACTGAGAGCTGGAAGGAGGTGCTGGAGGAGCAGGTGAGGTGGAAATTCAGGGGTAGATGAAAGGGTCGGTGCTCTTGAAGTTTCCTTCTTTTGTTGTTTTTATCCTTTCACAGCCTCTGTTCTTTGTGGTTGTAACAAACCTGATAACAGCGTTTCAAATGAACTTGTAGCTGCTCTGCCTTTCTCTGCTTTCGGCTGAGTTACCTGGAGAGAAGGAGTTTTACAAACTTCTGGGTTTGTGTCTGGCTGTGAACGTGCCCTCCCTTTGCTGACAAAACGCCGGAGCAGTGAGAGCGATAAGCAGGCTGCAGGCTCCGCATTCCTCCATCGCTTACAAAACGCTTCGCAGAATTTGCAGCAGCAGATTAACACTGCCAGACCCACAAATCAAAGGATTTCCAGTTCCACCCCCCTCCCACCTATTATGCAGGGGGAAAAAATCTCCATCTCCTCAGACAAGAGGGAAAAAGAGATGAAATTAGGGTTTAAAATCATTTAGGTTTGCATTTCATTCCGTTTGGCATTGTCAGTGATACACAGTGCCTACAGAAGAATTAGAAAGATTATTGTGGAATAAAAGGCAGAGCCACAGCGTGTTTGACAATATGCTCTGTATTTTACCTTCATTAGGACAGGGAGCTTGAAATACTCAATTCTTTATGATGAAGGAACTAAAGATTTCCAATGAGAGCAGAGCAGGGCGCGGGCAGGGGAGATTTATTGCTAAAGCAGCTTCTTAATCACAGCAAGCACCTGAACTAAACTGGGAGATGCTTCTCCCCCAAGACACCCCGTGGGTGAGCTGGGGAAGGGGAGCCCTGCAGGTGGAATCCAGCCAGTCCTGAGGAAATTCAGACGCTGAGATTTTGGGACAGCACAGCCGGAGCCCTGGTAAAGCCCCCTTTGGATACCCGTGCCCTGCTGCATTTGGGGTCTCTGCCACGGGTTGTGGGACACCAACAGCAGCCCCGGGAGCAGCCTGCGATGAGGTGGTGGGAGCTGGGGCCGTGGTGCTCAGCAGCACCTCGGGACAACGCCGGGGATGTGCCCTGCCCGGGAGTTCCCAGCACCGACGGCTTTTCCCGTCACCGGAACAAACCCAGACGGGAAATCTTTGCAGGCTGCCCCGAGCACTGTGGGCTGCGCTGTAGCTGTGTCATTAGCGAGTAATTAATGACACGGACGAACCTGCAGCAGGGAAACCCACGGGCCCCTCTTCAGCCCCTGAACAGCAGCGAGGGGCAGGGGAGCAGGCACGGTGGGGCTGGGGCAGCTCAGGGTCCCCCCTGAGCAGGGAATGTCCCCCCTGAGCAGGGAATGTCCCCTCCTGGCTGGGGACGTGCCCCTGATCCATGGATGAGCTGAGGAGGTCATGTCAGAGCAGGATCTGGCCCTTAGGAAAGGGTTAAGCTGTAAATTCTCACTGGGGCAGGGCAGTTCATGGCCAAGGCTCTGGATGCTCCTTCATGAGGGGCCAATAATTGAGTCCAGGGGCTGCAATTCCTCACCCCCTTCGATCCCAGCCCCGGGCTGGAGGGGCAGCCCGACCCCGAGCGTCCCTGGGAGGCTCCAGCAGAGCAGCTCCTGGCCTCGGGCACCTCTTCAGCAGCTGGAGGGGCCCGGGGGCCAGGGCAGCACAGCTGGATCGGGGTCACAGCTGGGGTGGGGAACGCTTCCAAAAGCCGTGGATGGACGCCCAGTCCCAGGGCCTGGCTCGGGGGGGCTCAGCTCCCTGCTCTCAGCACCTGTGCCCCGCTCTGGCTGGTGGCCCTGGGCTCGCAGGTCCCTCTGGGGACACTTCAGAACACAGCTGGTCTCAGAGTGGCACCCGAGGGCCACCTGGGGGAGCTGGCAACCCCTTCAGGTGACCTTTCTTTGGCCACTCGGCTTGGGAACCTCTCCCCGCTCCTGGCATGTGCTGTCCTGGAGGGGGAAACACAAGGAGGCAGCAAAATATTTATTTTCAAAAGAGGTGGGAGTGGTGTGCAGGCCTTGGGTGACACCGAGGAGCCAGAGGAAGGAGAGGAGAAGGTGACCCCATCGCTCCTGGGAATGGGCCAGCATGGCCAATGTTTTCATGTTGTATTTGATTTTTTAACAGCACTAAATATTGCTGGTACTTTTTTTCCAGGGTTATTTTTGTGCTCTCCTCTGTGTGATCCCCTTTTTTTCAGCTCTTAGCTGTGGGAAGATGATTAAAAATGGCACATTGTCTGCTCCTGGAATTCCTGACACAACCTCGGCACAGGCAATTGTGTTTCTGACAGTAACAAGACACTCTGGAACTCGGGATTCGGAGACTTTCTGTTCTCCTGCCCTTGCACTTAATGAAACCGGAGTTTGTTTTAGAAAGAAAAAGCCAGAGTTAATTTCAGCTCGGTTCAAACCAGGGGATCCAGAGGCAGGAGCCAGAGCTTGGAGTTATGGGAAAATCTGAGGAGAGGAAAGGATAAGGAGCTCTAGGAAAAGAAAAACCCTTTTTATTTCCCAAGAAGGCATTATGAACAGGAGAGAGAGAAAAAAAATCACTTGACAATGTTCCTCTAAAGAGGAAGAATAGTGTAAAGTGCTGGTTAAATTCCCATTGATCCTTCACTCAGCTTCCCATATACATGTGGGTTTGACTATTTGATACTTCCTTTCACTGTCATAAGTAATAACTGAGGGGAAACAATCATTTCTAAATAACTGCCTGTGATTCTTCTATTGTAGTGATTAGTGCTGAATAATTATTAGCTGCGGCGCGTTTCTGCGGGGCTGGGTGGCAGCGGGAGCTGTCGGCGGGGCCGGGCGGCGCCTATAGACGGTGCCTATAGATGGTGCTCTTGGCCTCGCACAGCTCCGCAGCCCCAACCCTCGCGGGAAGCGGGGAAAGGCTCTTCTCCCGCCGCTGTGGTGGTCAGGGAAGAGCTGGCTCTGTTTTAGCGCCCTGGGAATGGGGCGAGCGCGGATTTCGGGGCCGAGGGACGCGCCCCAGGCGAGGTCTGAGGCCGCGTTACCCCCGCACCTCCAGGGAGCGCCGGGCGCTGGCTGGCGGCAGGGTCCAAAGGCTCCCGGAGCAGACAGATTCCCCGCTCCCTGGAGCAAAGGCGTTTCTCAAAGATATGGACAGAGAAAAATCCTGATACACGGGCTCCAAGCAGAGCCTGATCCTTCCCGGGCTCTCTGCTTCCCCGGCTGCTCCAGCACGGCTCTGTCACCTGCAGGAATGGGCTGCTGGGGGTGACCCCCGGGCCAGGAAATAGGGATGAGTTCATGCCAAGGGTTCAGAGATGGCTTTACAGCCCATCTGCCCTGCTTGGCCCGCAGCTGTGGGGCTCCTGGTTGCCTCTCTGAAGCTCTGGGTGCCTATGGTGGTGCCCCTGCTGCCAAGGAAGTGGCCACTGGCACCCAGGTGGCACTGCAGGCGGGTCCAAGGGCCTGCTCTGTCCCCAGAGTTGGGGACAGGAGAGGGGAATGTCAGACCTGGAGCAGGCCCTGCTCTCCTGGCTGTAAAACTCGTGAGTCTGCATGGTGGTACCACGAGGGTGTGGAAACACTCGTGTGCAGAGCTGGTGTGGAGCTCTGTGGCCACCAGACTGTGCCTGTGTGTCCATCTCTGTCCATCTCTGTCCATCTGCCACCATCACTTGACTGAATTCGGGGCAAGTGCTTCCTTCTGCCACAGCTCCAGACTCTGATCCCAGCACTGGGGCCTGTCACCTTCCCAGAAGGAGGATGCAGATAATGCAGCAGGAGAACAGCTGGATAGTGCCAGGGCAGGGCCAGGAGCTGGATTTGGCTGTTCCTGGTGGAGCCCAGGACACTCTGATTGCCCCAGCAGCTGGTTCAGCACGGAGCTCCCTCACATTTACAGCACACAGAGAACTCCTCAGCCCAGCAGAACATCCTCCCTGAGCACACAGAGCCCTGCCCTGTAAGGTTGTGCACAGGAGGAGCTGCATTAGTGGGATTTTGTGCATTTGGCCAGAGATGGGGTTTGCAATGGGATTTGGTTCCATTTGTGGGAATGTGCAGCACGGGGAATGGAATGGGAGGGAGAAAACTGGCTCAGGAACCAATGCTGCCATCCACTGAGAGCCTTCTGCTTCCTCTCCTGAGCTAAGGAGCTGCAGCCTGGGGATCTCTCCAGGCTGTCAAAGTCCTCAGCTCTGGAGCTGCAGTGAGGTCGAGGGGACCCTTCCTGTGGGAGTGGGTGCTTGGCTGTGCTGTGCCCGTGCTCCCCTGAGGGCTCCACAGGCTGCTGGACAGGATGGAGACTGTGCTGGCGTGGGGAGGAGCACTGACAGACCAGCCTGGGCTCTCTCCCCGGGGAGGGGGCACTGCAGGGGTGGTTATAACCCCCAGGGCACAGGGAGGGGTGGGCCCTGGATCTGCACAGTGGGATGCAAAGGCATTCCCTGCTGGACCCCTCATTCGGGGTTCCTGAATCTCCTACAGGGGCAAAGGCAAAACCAAAGGAACTGTGCCTTTTCCCACCCAAAACTGCTCTTGCAAGGTCTTGCTAAAGTGCACCAGGCAAGGAAGATGCAGCGAGGCCACTTCTGTGGCCGTGGTGACAGCAGTGAGGGTGACACAGGCTGGGCTGGAGGGGAACTGTAAGAGGAGATTGGGTTGGTTTAATCACTTAGATTTGTTGTGGAGGAGGCCCAGGATGATTTTCTCATGTGACTATTGCAATGTGTAATAGAAAAATGGTTAAAAAATTCCTGATGACAAGATCTGGCAAACAGCAATCCATCATGGTATTGATTCTCTCCACCAGTTGCACTCCTTGGAATCATTCCCATGCCCCTGGCTGGGTCAGGGTCAGCTGGACCGTGGTGCTCCTGGCCTTCAGGAGCAGAATGTGCTGCTGTGGCACTGGGACTGGCTTCCCCTCCCTGGCTCCAGGTGTTCCCAAACCCTTGTGGGCTGCTGCAGGTGAGCAGTGAGGCATGGGGTGTTGGAAGATGCTCCTCACCATGGGCACCCTGCAGCTTCCAGATGTTTGTCCTGTGCTGAGGCAGCAGGAGAGGCCAGGTGCTGGCCCTGTGGCGAGCCCCAAGGAGGGGTGTCCTGGTCCCCAGCTGTGGGTGGTCACAGGGCGCCCTGTCCCAGCTGGCCATGGCCACTGTGGTTGGGTTCTGGCAGGAGGTGTGGGGGGCAGTGGCTTCAGGGGTGTTGCAGCACACACCCAGCTCTGGCTGTGCCGGAGGTGACCCGGCCACGGCAGAAACCCAGGCTGTCAGCCCCTTCCAGAGCCGGGGAAACTGAGGAACGGACAGCTCAGGTGCCGCTCTTGCCACCAGGACCCGGGCAAGGGCTGCGCGGGGGTCAGAGTCGGGCACAGAAACCAACAGCCCCGTTCCCTCCCTGCAGCCCCGCCGAGGTGGGACAGCTGCGGGGCAGGTGCGCGGCTCCCTCGGGACAGCTGTGGCGGGCCCGGGACGCGCAGCCCTGCGCCGTGAGGCTGCCCCGGGCGCTTCGGGGCTTTGTTCCAGCGCGGAGCCGCTCCCCCGGCGCCGGTTCCGCCGCGCTCTGCGGGGACGGGGGGCGCAGGTGAGATGGGGAGGGGGTGCCGAGCCCCGCTGCCGCCGCCGNGCCTGCATCCCCCCGCCCTGAGCCGGCAGGCGGGCGGCACCGGAGCGGCGAGGGCTGGTGAGTGTCGGCGGATGGCGAGGGGCTGCTGCCCGCCGGGGTGAGGGGGATCCCCGGGGTGGGGGCTGCGCTGGACATCTCCCGCCGGAGGATGCGGAGAGGAGGAGGCTCGGGAGGCTCGGGATCGCTGTCGCCGTGCCGCCCGCGGCTGCCCGAGCCGGGTGGCACCGGGGCTGCGGTGGCACCGGGGGCTGCAGAGCGCGGGGTGGTGCTCGGCCGTGTCCGCGGAGCTGCTCGGGGACAGCGGCGCTGCCCGGGGCTGCCTGAGGAAGGGATGGAGGAGCCTCTCCGACTGCCCGGTTCCCCGGAATCCAGCTCCCGCTCCCTCCCCGGGCTGCTCCGCGCTCCCGTTAGACATCGCTGTGCTTCCTCGTTAATTCTGCGGCCGCTTGGTACCGCTCAGTCACGGTCTGGAGCCAATGCAGCGGGGTAAACTCGTCTCTGTAAAAAGTTCCTGTTAGCAAGGAGGCACTTTTGGGAAAACACACCTGAATCTTAGGGGAAAATACATAAAATCCCCACTAAAACTTTCCTAAATCTGGGCAAGACCCTTTCTGGAAGGTGATGAGGGGAGAGATGCCGAATGCACTTGTGCTCCCTGGAGGGAAATCCCAACTCCCGGGTGATGGTCCCGGTTTCCGCAGCCCCGGAGCCGTGGCCGGGTGTCGGTGACAGCCGGGGCTGCTCCGTGCGAGCTGTCCTCGCCGCTCGTGACCTCCGTTTAACCTGGCACGGTCAGGCATTCCCGGCTTTGTCTCCATTCACGCTATGGCCAATACTCGCACGTTCCTGGAGGTGAAGTGAGTGATGTTCAATTAATCTGTGTTCTAAGGGGTATCAGAAAGTCAATAGGTTAATTTTGAGCGAGGTGAATAGTAAGTGGCAGAGGGAAAAAAATCCCCTGTGCGTCTGCGAGCAGCAGCTGAGGCTTGGAGGTGAGGGAACGTGAAGTTCTCAGAGCCCATGATGTGAAACCACTGCTCAAAGGCTGCTCCTGCTCTCTGCTGAGCACTTGATGCTTCGCTGGTACCTTCAGTGTGCCTGGGAGACCTCAGCCGAGCTGGGGCTGTGGTCCTGTCCCTCGTGCTCTGGATGGCTTCATTGATAACGGTGTCTAAAGTGAAACGAGATGACCTACTTCAGCTGAGGGACAGACGCCTCGCAAGGAATCTGTGCCATCCTCGAACAGATGTTTGGCTTTTTACCTTTAACACAGAGGTGTTAGATCCTTTAGAACTCAATGGGGCTTTTTTGGTCTTTATTGCTGTCCTTTTGCCATTTGTTGTCACTTTGAGGACCCTCAAAGCTCAAATGTGGTATTTTGGGGTGGTGCAGGGGACCAGATAAAGCAGCTTTGATTCGAGGAGCTCGGTGAGAGCAGTGAGGGACGTGACCCAGCAGTGTCAGTTGTGAAATGGCTTATCAGGCAAAGCAGTCGTCCCTCCCAACTCTTCCAACCACATCCCCAGCGCTTGTTGCAAGAAGATAAAGTAACCCAATTTACTCCTCATTGTCTTTATGGTGTTGTTTGATGTAATTAATTGTGGAGTTTCCCCCCCGGCTCAGAACAAGTTGGTGCGGTGGATGCAGGTAACAGATGCTGCGTGTAAGATCTGCACATAATCCACCAAAATGATGGAAGCAGCTCTTCCCGAGCTCTGCCTTGTTCCCTGCATTAACCCTGAGCTTCCCCTGCCTCCCTGCAGGAGAGAGCTCCAGCTGGGTGCAAGAGGGAAGCTGCAGGCTCAGGCTGGCTGCGGGAGCCCGGAGAAGGAAGGGGTGACTGCTCCTGCCCTGTGCTCTTTAACTCTCCTCAGCAAATTGCATTAGGATGTGACAAATTGGCTCGCAAAGCAGCTAAATGGAGATGACATTTGGAGCAGTTTGCCGGGCAGACCCCGTGGAGTCTCGGGGAAATGTGTGATTTGCAGGCTCTTCCCGACATCTCCCGTTTAGGTACCACCACGAGGCTTTCCAGAACTTACTTTGGGAACTCCTGTTGCAGCTAAATGTGGGAGTCTCGAGCATGCCTGGGAAAGGTTGCCCGAAAGCTAGGGCAGATGTAGGTGCAGACTGTCTCATGCCGTGGGCAGCTGAGATGAGGAGCTGAACCGGGAGAGAAAGCAAAGCCGATATTTAGAAATTGCGTGAGTGGTGAGGAGCTGAAGGTGGGAAGCTGGGCTGGCTCTTGGGTGCCAACGTGACGCTCTGCTGGGGGGGCAGAGGCACCTTTA
>VZRX01016418.1:0-11064 GCA_013398075.1 Notiomystis cincta
GATTAGTATTAATTATTAATAATAATAACAACGATGAAAACAGCTATAAAACAATAGTATACAAGAGTTAATTCTGTCACAGTGGTACAACAATTCTCTGATGATTCACATCACTACACTTTGGGTTTCTAAGGAACAACTACACTTTACCTTTACAAATATTTATTTTTGAAAGTTTTTTCTTCACTTGGGATGATCTGTCTCCAGCTTACACAGAGAATGTTATATACTACCTCCATGTAGGCAGATATGTAGCTGCTTACCAACATGTTTGCAACACTGACAGATTTCAATTTCAATTCATGGAATATTAAAAATACTTTTTGTTAAAGTAATGGACTAAACTATTAGTAAACTCTTCAAAAATAAGAGTGAAACTAATTAGTTAAGCAACCATATAAGAACTTCCCCAGCTGCTAATGCAAAGCTAAATAATACAACATCCTTAGCCAAAATTGGAGCCTGGGAAGAAAGTTTGTTGCTTCATTTATAACCATACTAAAATCAGAAACACAGCAGCAAGCTATACCCAGGCAGCTGCCAGGTGTGCCTTTGGCAAGATGCTGCTCTGAGAATTGTTTTGGCCCACAGTGGGTGGAAAGCAGAAAGCCAGACACAATAACTGAACCAGAGGCCTGCAGTCTGACTACACAGGAAGTCCTTAACATTCAGAGTGAGTAGCAAGATACTTCTCTTTCAGGTCCAAATATAGAATCTGTACCCCAACATAAAGCACATTTATGTTGACCTTATTGAAGAATCTGGATTCAAATTGAACTAATGGGGAAAAGCACATCTAAAACAGCATAGAAAATACTCGTTCCAACATTTCCTTAAAAAGGTTGAGATAGGATCTCAGTCAGAAAGTGTCATCCATTTGGCACAGGAGAAATTTAGCACTCCACTACCCAGGGAGGGTTGGCCCTGACACACAGAGATGCTCCTGCTTGACAGGTCTCAGGATGTCTGGGAAGATTTAGGTGCTTACTCTTTTTCAAGCCCAAAGCCTTCTCCCTCAGATACACTGCTCATGGGGATCACTAGTCCAGAACCACCTTCTGAGACAGTAACTGCACTGAGCAGTGAAAACAAATAAAACAGAGCTGAGGACTCCATGGCGCAGTGAGGCAGCAAGAAGTGGATAAACAACCAGAGCAGCTTAACATGGCAATTGCCTTCCTGCTGAACCAGTCCTGTGGCTGTCCCTCAGGCTCATATGCAAGAGTTCCTTTGCAGAACTGTCGCAAAGCTTAAATTATTGATATCTCTGGAGCACAGCCTGTCAGTAGCTACCAAAGAACACTCTCCCCGCAAAATAAATATGAAAGAGAGTCGATCCTTCAGCTACTTAAAGCCTGCTGACAAAAGGCTGAATCTTGCTCTATCTTAATCCTGCAGATGGGCCTTCCAGCTCCAGCTGAAAAGCAGCATGCAGCACCAAGACTGGTCATATTCCCATTTTGCAGTTAAACAGTCATGTTCCCAGGCTGTAGTTTCTTGCTGGGGTTGCTTATTTGGAGCCTAACACCATTTCTGAGGTAACTTTCAGGTTAAAAGCAGGAAGTCTCATTGCTTGTTACTTGCTCAGAGCAGTGTTACAACCATGAACAAGGGTAAACTACCAAGTATCAGTTGTTGAAACTGGTAGGCAGCCTGGAGACCAGTGCATGACGTTTCCTGCTTTGGCCCATCCCAGGAATGACTATCTAGGAAAACCACCAAAGATAAAACAGGGGTGGCTTTTCTTGGTAATTTGCACTAATGAAGACCTGGAATTTCTAATTCCTAACAGGAGAGGAACAGAGATCAGGAATTTTCCCAAGATTTTTTTTTTTGTGTTTTCCCATGGAATGTGTTAACACCACAAGGGCTTCTGCTATATCCAAGCCAAATGCAAGTAGACCTCGACTCTCTTTTTTTTTCCTCCAAATATCCCATGTAAAGCCTAGATAAGCCCCACAGCTATATTCACCTGCTGGAATTAGGCAGAAATAGATGGTGTCACTAGCACAGCAACAAATAGAGTGAGATACCTAGGAAGAAGAAACAGGTTAGGGTCACACTGGACCTTTTTTGCATGCTTTTGCTGATGCTTACACAATAGATAAGCACTGCAGTGCACTTGAACATGACAATGAAGATGATAACGAGAATTACTCACTGAGTAAACAACAATGAGAAAAAGATGGGTCTTGCTGGGAAAACCAGAGCAGAAAGCACAATTAATTTCAACAGGAAGTGAGATGAGGTAGACCCTTATCTCACTGAAGCCACTAGGGTTCACCATCCTGGCTGCAAAGATGCATTTCAGTACGACAGCCCATTGGCACAACATGACTGGCAGCTGTAGAAGGATTTATGAAGATGATGTAGAGAAACAGATTGACTTTCTTAAGCACTTGAAATAACTAGCAGCTGGAGAAGCTCATCTACGTCATCTAATCTGTCCAGCTCCACTTTGCTCAAGTGGAATGCTCAAGGCCTCAGAAAACCATCTGCAATGCCACTGCACTGCCCTCTAGTTCACTGCACAATCACTCTCATTGTAAGAAACACTCTCTTAAGGCTTGAGATTTTCCTGTTTCAGCTTCAGGCCATTGCACCTTGTCTTTCTTTCTTCTGAGAATGTGGGTAATTCCCTTCTTTCATTTATACTATTATCTCTGCAATTATTTATAGTCTGTAACTGTAAATCTCCCGAGTCCTCCATTTAACACAATTCTTTCAGTGTCTTTTTCTGTGGTCTTACTTTTCTATTATCATCCATTACTGGCTTTGTGTCATCTCTATTTTTAATAGTTGTTATGATATGGGGTCTTGGGTGAACTCACCATTCTAACTGTAGGGAAATCGCAGCTATATGAACCAGAGACTCATTATTTTAATACTACTACTTGAGAAAAAGTAGTGTGTTTTATGAGACTTAAAAAGTCCAGGCAGCCTCATTTTCAAATAGGAAATCATACATCCTAAACTTGGAGTGCAGAAACAAAGCTCTGAGAATTCTCAGAATGAATGCCCAAAATATTGCAATTTCTTTCAACCATATGGTAAGAAACACAAGAGCAAGCAATTTTTTGCTAAATTATTAAAAAGTAATGTGAACATCAGTCTGAAAGCAGGATCTCATAACAGAAATTATTAACAAAACATTTTCTCTAGGTGACTGTGATTCCCTTTTACATATATCAATATAAATTTAAAATTTGAATAGTGGCATGTATTTATCTGCAAATAAGGCAAGACTCCAACAATAATAATAACAACTATTGGGAAAGGTATGGATAGCATTTATTCTACAAAATGGCTGACATATATTGAAATTTTCCTAAGCTTTCATTTTTAAAGAAAAAAAAAAATAACCTGACAATGTATTAACTGTTCTGAGGATTAAACCATTCAGTCACTATTTCTACTGTATTTACTACCAAATTACTTGGGCCCTTACCAAGCATTGTAAAATATACCCCCTAAGTGCCTTCTGACATGGGGAGACATTTTTTCCTTCATTTTACTGGTAAAAGAGGCATCAAAAAACTGATCTGTACAAGAACATTTGAAAAAAATTTCCACAAAGACAAGCCATAAACTGAATCTAGATATCTTGAGCTGCTGTTCAGTATCTTCACAGCAATATTCTTAGGAAAAAAACAGACAAGGTAACTGCAGTTGAAAAGCCTAAAGAATCACTTGTTATATGCAAATAAGATTTCTCTTCTTGTAACAGGAGATGCTATGACTGAAATTAACTGCAGAGATCATGATAAAATGGATCTCCAAGGAATAACAGAGACATGATAAAATTGCAACCATGACAAAAACACAGCTTTGAAAAGGTACTTACCTATATTTTAAAGAATTCAGGTAAAATGAAATAATGGTTATGACACTGCAGTAGTTTTGCATATTAATGATGTGACAGACTTCAGGAAAAAATCACCAAAATCACTCTGCAACAGAAAGATTCTAATGGGATAGAGTTGGAGTCTGATATGGGCTACCAGACAGGAGGGCAGGCACAGCTCTACAGTGTTATATGGGGGAGAGATATGTCAGGACCTTGTATTTTTACTTGAACTTTCCATATGCAGAAAAACATACTACTGACTGCTGTCAGTGCTGGCTACTTCAGCACATGAATGATGGGTGTATCTTCACCAGGTAGCCCACACTACTGTAGCTGAGTTTTGTTTTCTATCATCAGAGTTTTGTTTTCCACATCAGAGCTGGTAAAATCTGATTTGAACAATCACCAGCCAACTCACATTAAATCAAATTAATTAAGTTGTTTATTGTAAAAAATCTAGCTAGATCAAGTCCACATGTCACTCAGTAAAGAATCTAAATGAGATGAACATGGGAAGCTATTAGTTGAGCAGCAAATGCTGGCAATTTGTACAAGAGCTGCCAGATGGGATAACATATATAGCTTAAAGGGTATATGAGGAGAAATGGTGAAAAGAAAACTTTAGGATAAAGGAGTTTACTAAGAGGTGATCTTAATCACCTTAAACCTTAAAACCAATCTTAAAAACCAATCTTAAATATCATCACCAACAATCCAGAAATTAGAAAGGACAAAATTAAGGACATGAAGCTGGAGAGCACACTTGAACGGACAACAGACATATAAACAAAGTAACAGAAATTGTATCAATGCCTCTGAATGGCCATGCAGAAATGTACATTTCTCCCCTTTGATTATAAAGGTAAACTTGCTCCTCAAGATAAATACTTAGGGTAGGTAGACATGTACACCAGAGACCACAACCACATCTGATGCAGCCAGAGGGAGAGCACAGGGTATCAGCCAAGGTACTTCCAGCAAGGAAAATTATCAGCCTAATGGTGGCATAGAAAACTTGGAAACGTCCTCCTGTGGATCTCTTCGAGGCCTGGAGCAAGCACCACCTACCTTTCTGTTGAGTGAAGCCCAGGAAAGGTGGATTCAGACTGGGAGAGGGCCTGATAATCCTAGCCTCAATGGTTAGAGGAATGGTCTCTCAACAGTGAAGAGCCTAAAGACTGTGGCTAGTTTAGCTTGGAAAAGAGAGTAAGAGAGGACAGGGAAGAACATCAGGCACAGTCATTGAACACAAATCTTAGTCTCAGAAGCAACAGGAAGAGAACTAACAGAATAAATAAATTCTGTGTGTGTAAATTAGAAGGAAACTAAGTAACACAGAAACAAGACATCAGGGTACTCCTGTAAGGTTTACAGTAAATGTCATTATAAACAAAAAATAATCAAGAAACCCTCCTTTTCCTTTTAAAATCAGTTGTAACAAGGAAACAATTGACCTTACAAGGATAGAATACACTTACATCTATCCTATCTGGATATTTCCTAAAATGATTTTCAACCTGCAGAACTGAAGTTTGAGTCTATGTACTGCTATAAGCAGACATGTTTTATTATACATATTATACTACTGAAATAGATTCAGAAACTATTTCATAGCATCATTTAATTTCACAGAAGCAATTTCCTTGTAAGCAAAATCTAACAATATTTCAGTATGTGGAACAATTTTATCTTCCATAGAGATGCAAAGGCATCAGTACTGATCAATTTCAATGTAAGTGAAAATTTAAGGGAGTGCCATTATATTGCATTTCCTCAGTTTGTAAATCTGTCTACCACTTCTTGCCAAACACCACCTGCACCAGAGACAAGCTTGACCATTTGCCTGTCGAAAGTTACACCTCTTCCCTAACAAGAGTATCCAAAAAAAGACTGTGAAACTTAAACATATGGGGAAGAGGAAGGGCTAATGAATGAAAATGGCAAGAGTTTACAACACCCTTAGTGATGTAAAATTATATTTGCATTTAAAATATGAGTAGGCAATGCAGAGCGTAACAACAGATCACTTTTGCAAGAATTATGGGACATGGAAAACACAATCCACTGCTAAGTCCAAATAACTGATGAGTCCAGGCCAGTTCTCTCACTATGTCCTTTGTTTGCTCCTTTTTTGATCAACAAGTCCCACAGTCTATCTGCACAGAACAGTAAGAACTTTCCTAGCATGGTTCTCTGCTGCTTATCCTTACACAGAGTTACACACTGGTTTCTTGCAACATCCCTTACCTTTTGTGTGAACCAAGAACATATTCAGGGGGTTCTATATTCGGTATAATACACTGTATTCTGTTTCGACATTATCCTCCAAATCTAAACATTCCCAAAATACAGCAAGAGCATCATGGAGCACTCCAAGCTTCCCAATAATGTCTTGCTCCCTTCTATTTCCTATGATCTACAGGCACAACATTGCAATCCAAAGTTTTTACTCACTTAATCACTTTTCTTATTTTTAACACACATTTTTCATCCTTAGTAAAAAAGAAAGCAAATATTAATATCCTTCTCCACTGACTGTAGAGTTTTTTGGAACACAAAAAACTGGTCAGAAAATCCAAAAAATGCACATGGTCAGATTTACCATGTGCATGCATGTGTGCTTCCACAAAGCTGAACATATAGACTGTTAATCACTGTACATTAAAGAAAAACAAACTTCAAATTCCTCTTTTTCCACTGGAAAACTTTACAAATATGCATTTCTGGAGGAACTTTAATATGTGTTCACACTAGCAGGTTTTCTCACAGGAAAATCTGATCAAAATATACTCCAGTTTAGGTACAATAAATCTTGCAGTATCAGCAAGATCAAAATTTATTTGGTTTATTACTAAGCATACAGAATTTGTGTCATATGAAGGAATGATATTCTAAACAGTTTCTCATTTCTAAAGAGAAATATAAAAAGTGCACAGCTGCAAAATTGATAAGGGTATATTTTGAAGCCACATTCTATGCTCCATCTGACAGAAATGGAGGCTCTTTTTTTTACAACTAAAGTTTTACCACATATTACTGAAAAAAACCAAACCAAACCAAAACAAAAAAAAAATCAAACCAGAAAAAGGATAATGGAAATTTTGGCTCCAAAGAATGACTTACAATTCTCTCATTTCCAGGTTTACACACTGCACAGTACCACCAACGAAATACAAAATTATGTTTTGAAAAGATTAAATACTTCCAAGATTCTGTTCCTAACATGACATAGCTATTATGAAGTCTTCTAATACTGTAACACTAAGCAAAATGCATTTGTGTTCATATCACACATGCTCACAAACGGGGTAGCCCCATTAATAAGTGACCATACAAAGAAAACTGACCAGTTTGTAGCAGAGGAGGAAATCCTGTCCTCACAGGAATCAGCAACAATTCCAGTTGATGTTGATACTGGGAATTGTATCCATTGTTTTTGCCATTGTGAAGAATACAGCCAAAAGAAATAAGTATTTCTAGCCTCCTTCAGAGATGAACTGTAAGTTTCTTGTACCACTAACAATTAAAAAAAAATAAAAGTGCATTAAAATCACCAGTGAAACCTAAGTTCTGCCTCACTTTTACAGCTCAGGTGATGCTAGTGGGTAAGGGGACGTTCCTGTGAGTCCTGATTCACTCCTAGATATCCTGAGAACACAGGAATGGTGCATTTTTACTGGAAAGTTGTGGTTTTCTGTTCCCCTTGTTTTTGTGTAATGCTGCAGACAAAACAGAACATAGACATGAGTAGGACTTTTTAACAAGTGCATAAACCTTCACACAGTTTGCAGAAGAGCCTTAAAAACCAAAAAAACAAAGCAAAAATAGGCCAATTTGTCCCTTAGATACAGACACGCGATCACACGAATCAGGATTCATGCACATACCTATTTTAAATTATTCCCAAAGGATGCATTCTCTCTCTCATCCTCTGTACAACTCCTCTGAAGTCAGTAATACAGAACCTGGCTCTGCATGTCCAAAATATAGCCATGAACACACCTCCTTCACTTACTGTCAGTTCAGGCATGCAATCTCATAAGCAGTTAATGTCTTTAATGGCAGCACACAATGAAGAAAATACTTCTGCAACTGATCCTAATGCAGGGTGTTATCCCATAATACAGAGTTGCTGCTTTTTATACCCATGAGGCTTTCCTGTTCTTTATTAGATCAGGCTGAATATTGTGGACACATCCTTACTTCATGTCTTTCAACAAAGGAGCCGAAGGCAAAAGTCCCATTGATTTAAGACCCAGGGCAGAATTAGTTATCCCAGTGCTTCAGAAATTCATATAGAAATAGAGGCTATATGGTCTTTAAGGCAAAAGAGGAAGGAACAAAACACACTGAATTCATGTGTACTCCAGAAGGTTCCTTTTGTTCTTTATTTTTTTCTTGTAAGTTGACTTTACACTCTATAACCAACAGGGTAAATTAATTATCCCAAAGGATCTAAACCAAAGGATGGTACCACTTATCCATTTTTTCCTAAGTCCAAATGCATTAACCAGTGAATTAATGTTGGAAAGTCTCAGGGAGCCAGTATCTGCCACAATTCCCAAAAGGAACGGTAATGTGATGCCTTTTCTTCTTGTGTCATATTTTAAGGTGAAGGCAATGCCTAATTGGTTCACTTAGCTTCTTGGCAATACTTTCCAGCTTTTTCAAGGGGACATCACATGTTCAAGAATATTCACTAGTTATGACCAGAAAACAGGCTGGAGGCTTGGAGACTTTGCTAAAAACAATTAGCAGTAATAAAACCATTATGCATAATATTTAACACCATATACCACTTAACTATGGGGACTTGCTTGACTGAGGTGGCAATGCCAGGTTTCCCTTGACACTCCCTCTCTATACTGATGTTGTGCACTTTCTTATCCACTTGCTGTCTGCAGCTTCTGGCTTCCCCAAAGCTGAAGAAGTTCAGATCAAACACATATTGCAAAAAACAAAGACTGCAGGCCACTAATGGTAACAAAGCAAAAGTTAATGTATCTTCCCCAACAGGATGAAAAAATGAGTTACAATTACAAGAGACAGCTTACACTCCCTACAAAATTCAGCACCCTTCCTAAACCTTAAACCATCCGGGGTGCTTTGCTCCTACATTATCACTAGCACAACAGGGCTGCTATTCCCCCATGTGCATGTATTTTCAACAGACAGAAACCCACAATTTTATTCTAATCTCCTGTACAGATATATTCTGGCTTATATCCTGGTATGAACAAGTGACTCTCTATTTCATTATACACACTGCAGACCCCCCTGATACATTCCCATTCCCATATAAAGCAAGCCTTTGAAAGACTAAAGCTGCTGCAAAGGCATGAAATCTCAGGGCAGATGGCTCCCATCTTGCAGATCATCTCATAGCATCCAGCAGGATTCCTGCCCTTTCTTGAATTGAGCTCCTGTAAGAATGGTGCTAAGGATAGAGAAAACTTTCTTGTCTGAGATACTTTTATGGAGATATCACCAAAACCTGCGGATTATAAGATTCGTGCACCAACTTACTCAAGCAGTTTAATGTAGTTGAAACCATACAAGTTATTTTGTATCAAGTTCTGCTTTGGAATCCAAATCCTGGGGTGTTCAAAGAGCTAGGTACATCCCAGATAGAAGGCTGGACTCCCCTCACAAAGCCAGGTGCAGATGCTCATGGAGCAGAGACAATGCCGGGCACAAAGAATAGTTTTCCTCCCTCCACAGACAAACAAGGCCATCAGCTACCAGGATACACCCAGGTATGTCCAGCTCTGTATTTCCGGACGACTGGAGTCTTCTTGTGTATTGCTGCACCCAGGACATGGCTTATAAAACATTTTCTGTAATGACAGCAGGACACTTGTGAAAACGCTGTTCCGCTCGAAGCACAGCAGACCATGCAGCAGTGAGCACCCTGCTGAAGGCAGTATACTGTGCTGAAGATCCACAATGATGTTTTCAACACACTACTTACACTAAGCCATCTTCTTGAGGACCCCAGTCAACCCCCTTGTACACAATACATTTTTCTTGCTTGAAGCACCATATGTTTGCAAGAACAAGGCTGCAGCATCTAATGCCACATACCAGGCAGGCTGGGAAAGCAGTCTTTGCCCCTGAGGCCATGAGGTGGAAGGGCTGTAGGAAGGCAAACACTAGCAACTGCTCTCTTTGTATTTGCACACATATGAGAAATATAATCCCCAGACATATTTCAATTACATGAAATAAAATCTTGACTTTTTAAATAAGTCTCTGATACATCAACTATTTGCCCATTTGGATGACGTGTACAGTCATTCATTACATGAACTGCAAGAGAGATAATCCACTCCAAAGTTATTCATGCAGTAGTACAGTTTGTCTTTAGTGTACTCATGAAACAATTGGATGTAAATCAGAAAGAGCTTCACTCTGCAAATAACATACAAAGAAATATGTTATGACATTGAGGAAACATGGAAAATCAAAGATATTCACTTCACTGGAGGAATCATTCACATTACCGGAAAAAAACAATTAGGCTAATAAATCAAGATTTCATCTCCAAGGGAAGAAAGAGCAACCAGCTTTTTCATCATTTTTGGATGGAGCTACTTGCTGGGGTTTGTATCTGCACAACAGTAGTAAAAGCACAGCACACAACACCACCGTGAAATAGCAAGTCTATAAAAATACTTCTTTTTTAAATAGCAGAGGATTTTAGAAAGCAGTTTCGAGTTCTAAGAGTGCCGTGTACAAACGCAACTTTGCATTTTACCAGCCCTTCTTTTCTACCTGTATTTCACGGAGACATAATTGGATGTATAAAACGCTACAAACGTGGTATAAAACTACCAATTCTCCTCCCTAAATAAAAGGTTAAGCTTGTAATTACACGACTTTGACATACAGTTTTGTAAAATTACTAATTAACTACGATCCCTCGATCGGATTACACAGAAAAAGCGCTCCTCTTCCTTTAGAGCCGCGCCTGCTTCCTTTTAAATCAAGTTCCATTACAGCGGGAGGGAAAACCGCACCAACACGCGAGCATGTGTGCATGGGGCGGTGAGCATCGCGTGGAGGAAGCGCTTCCTCGGAGGCAGCCAGGGCGCAGCGCGGGTTTCGGCACGCTTGCCGTGGCGCCCGGGCCGGGGAAGCCGCATCCTCCCTCCCGCGGCCGGCGGCAGCGGCGCTGGGGACACGCAGGGCAAACAAAGCCGCCGCGCCTCCAGACC